>JAIFGZ020000373.1:600000-937905 GCA_019925245.2 Oryza australiensis
TCTTCTTTTGTAGAAAATTCTTCGGAGGTCCATTCGCTTCAAGTCCAGCTGGAGGCAGTCAGCCTCGACAAAGCCGAAATGGAGGCCGAGTTTGAAGGTAAGCCTCTTTGAAGTAACATTCCTTGCACCGCTTTATTTCCGAGCGCTTTGCATGATCAGATGCTTTTGGCAGTTTACAAGGTTAAGACCCGAGCTCAATATGACGTCTTGCTTGAGCGGGTCAAACAAACCGGAGAGATCCGGGAAGAGGTCGCCAATGCTGCTACGCCGATCTTGCTATCCTTGTTCCATCATGGGGTCGGGACCAGCTCACTGGACCCAAGCGAAGTCTTTGACAAGCCTGGTGGCCCCAGACCAATATCGGCCAACATCACGAAGCCGCCAACATGGGGGCTGGTCGCTCTTGCACGGACCAAGTCCTTTACCCCGAGTGGATATCCACTCGGTTGGGGAGGCTTCGCCGATGGGACCACGAGATGAGCGAGGCCTTGGATATGCTTGAGTGAGGCGCAGGAGGCGGCAAAGAAGATATCCATTGATGTAGTGAACAATTTTCGGATTTGATTCATCTTTCAAACTTTGTCTTGTAAATGTCGTGTAATCGTGACGCTCTGATGTAGAACTTGTGATGTATCTAGTTTATTTATGCTAATGCCTTGACCCGAGTTTTTGTGTGAAATTTCTTAAGTAGTTTTCGTCATTGTCACCAAGCCTAGGCTCGATTAGGTCATCGGAAAAACTCTCGGTCCTTAGACACCGAACTCGAATCGAAGAACATTAAACAACGATAAACCAAATCATGCACGAAGTTGATGAGGGAAACTTGAGCTTTATTGACATATGTACAGCCCCCGACTGCTGGCTCAAGAAGTCATCTTGCTTGAGATTGGCAGTCAAGAAAAACATGAAGCCTTAGTCAAATTAGGCATAAAATCGTCGAAGATGCTCAATGTTCCAGAGTTCTCCACCATAGACCCGTCTTATCGTTTTAGCCGACGCACGGCCGAGTCACCTCGCGATTATGTACGGTCCCTCCCATAAGGGGGATAACTTGTGACGATCTTTGGTGGTCTGGATCTTGCGTAGGACCGGTCGCCAACGATGAAAGCTCGTGCTCGTACGTTGCGGACCGTGGTATCTTCGAGCCCTTGAAGATATTTGGCCGATCGGATGAGGGCTGCCTCACGGGCCTCTTCCAATCGGGTGAGGTCATCCACTCATTCAGGGTCGTAGCGTTCATCGTTGAAGCTGCGGACTCGAAGAGATTCGTACTCCATCTCATGTGGCAACATGGCTTCTGCGCCGTAGACCAAAAAGAAGGGAGTTTGGCTGGTAGCCCGACTGGGTGTGGTCCGCAGCGACCATAAGACCGAGGGAAGTTCTTGGACCCACTTGCCCGCGTAAGGGTTTAGGCGATCGAAAACGCGGGCCTTGATGCCTTGGAGGACCATGCCGTTGGCTCGTTCGACTTGTCCATTGCTTTTGGGATGGGCAAGCGATGCGTAGCGATCTTGATTCCAAAGTCCTCGTAGAATTCCTTGAAGATGCCTCCCGTGAATTGAGTCCCGTTGTCAGTTATGATTCTGTTTGGGACGCCGAAGCGGTGCACGATGTTGAGGAAAAAGTCCCGTGCCATGTCAGCAGTAATTGTGGCGACCGGCTTGGCTTCAATCCACTTGGAGAACTTGTCGATTGCGATGAAGAGGTGTGTGAATCCTCCTGGAGCTTTTTTGAAAGGGCAAACCATGTCCAGGCCCCATACCACGAACGGCCAGGAAAGTGGGATTGTTTGAAGCTCATGGGCCGGGACATAGCTTTGTCGGGCGAAAAACTGGCAGCCTTCGCAGGTTCGTACGACTTTGTCCGCGTCGGAGACCGCGGTAAGCCAAAAGAAACCTTGCCTGTAAGTTTTGCCGACTAGAGTGCGTGCTGCCGCGTGGCTTCCGCATATGCCCGAGTGGATGTCTTGGAGTAGCTATTTTCCTTCCTCGAGTGTGATGCATCTCATTAGGATTCCGGAGGGGCTTCTCTTGTATAGATCGGAGTCAACCATGACATATGCTTGGCAACGACGCCGGACGCGTTCTGCTTCATCCCGGTCATCCGGCAGCTCTTGCTGGGTTAAGAATTTGATGAGCGGCGTCCTCTAGTCGGTGTCGGTCATGGCGACTTCGTTCGCAACTTGCTCGGCGGGGTTGCCTTTGCCGTGATGGTTGGTTCATAGAGGTGCTCGACAAAGACGTCTGTTGGGGCAGCTTCGCGCTTAGACCGCGTGCCAACTCATCGGCTGCTTCGTTGTTATGTCTCAGGACGTGTGAGAGTTCGAGCCCGTCAAACTTGTCTTCAAGCTTACGGACCTCTTGCCGGTAGGCCTCCATAGTGTCATTTAGACAGGACCAATCCTTCATTACTTGGTTGACGACCAGCTAAGAGTCGCCTTTCACGATGAGCCGACGTATCCCGAGTGAAACTGCGAGATGCAGTCCATGTAGGAGGGCTTCGTACTCGGCGACGTTGTGTGAGGCGGAGAAGTGAAGGTGAAGAACGTATCTTAGCCTTTCCCCGGTCGGGGAGATCAGCACAACTCCTGCTCCCAAGCCGGTGATCCTCTTGGATCCGTCGAAGTGCATGGTCCAGTGTTGGAGGTCTTCCCGAGGTACGTTCTCTTGTTGTTCAGTCCACTCGGCCAGGAAATCTGCCAAGGCTTGCGACTTTATGGACGTCCTCGCCTTAAAAGTCAAGTCCAACGGCATTAGCTCTAAAGCCCACTTGGCGATGCGTCCGGTTGCCTCCGGTTGTGGATGACATCGCCGAGTGGAAAGGAAGTGACGACGGTGACCGAGTGACCACGAAAATAGTGTGCCAATTTCCTCGCGGTTATTAGAACACCATAGAGCAATTTTTGTACCTGAGGGTAGCGAATTTTGGCTCCTGCCAATACTTCGCTAACAAAGTAGATTGGCCTTTGAATCTTCTGAGCCCGTCCTTCTTCTTCGCGTTCGACCACGAGGACCGTGCTAACCACTTGGTGAGTGGCTGAAACGTACAAAAGCAGAGGTTCTTGGGGTTGAGGCGAGGCCAGGACGGGCTGCGTTGTCAGGAACTCTTTGAAATCTTCAAAGGCCTTGTTGGCTTCCGCGGTCCACTGGAAGTCGTCTGCTTTCTTTAGCAATCTGAAGAAGGGCATGCCTCGTTCGTCGAGTCGGGAGATGAAGCGGCTTAGTGCCGCCATGCAGCCAGTTAGCTTCTGGACGTCCTTCTGGTTACTCGGGGGCTTCATGCTCAGGATGGCGTTGATCTTCTCTGGATTGGCTTCAATGCCACGATGTGACACCATGAAGCCGAGCAGTTTGCCTGATGGAACGCCGAAAGTGCACTTCTCCGGGTTTAACTTCATTCTGAAGGCCCGGATGTTTGCAAAGGTTTCTTCTAGGTCGGCAATCAGGTCTTCTTTCTGCTTGGTCTTGATTACAACGTCGTCGACATAAGCTTCAACGTTCTTGCCGATCTGCGTCTGGAAGCATCTTTTGATCATGCGTTGGTATGTGGCGCCGGCGTTCTTCAGGCCGAAAGGCATGGTGATGTAGCAGTAGGCCCCAAACGGCGTGATGAACGATATCTTCAGGCAGTCGGATTCTTTCAAGCTGATCTGGTGATAGCCCGAGTAACAGTCCAGGAAACTCAGGAGTTGGCAACCGGCTGTTGAGTCAACGACTTGGTCGATGCGAGGCAGCCCGAATGGATCTTTGGGGCGAGGCTTTGTTGAGGTCGGTATAGTCAACGCACATGCGCCATTGCCCCGTCTTCTTGCGGACCAAGACTGGGTTGGCTAACCAGTCGGGATGAAGGACTTCTTTAATGAAGCCGGCAGCCAAGAGCTTTGCGAGTTCTTCCTTGATAGCGTCTTTTCGATCCTGCGCAAATCTGCGTAATCGTTGTTTTACCGGTTTGGCGTCATCTTTGACGTGCAAAGAGTGCTCAATCACCTCCCTAGGAATTCCAGGCATATCAGATGGTTTCCAAGCAAAAACATCTTTATTATTTTGGAGGAAGGTGATGAGCGCGCTTTCCTATTTGGGATCTAGGTCAGCGCCGATTACAGCAGTTTTCGAGGGATCCGACGCATCAAGGGAGATCTTCTTGGTTTTGGCGTCGCCGGATCCCAATTTGGCTATCTTCTTCACGGGGACTTCGCCCTCTGCCGAAGTTGATGCAGTCAATCGGACTTCTTGTTGGCCACGTAATCTCTCGTGAGATTGGGCCATGTCGCAGCTCTCCTTATCGCAGGTGAAGGCTTGCTTCACATCGCTGCGAAGAGTGATGACACCATTGGGACCAGGCATCTTCATGCAGAGGTAGGTGTAGTGCGGGATCGCCATGAACTTGGCAAGCGGAGGTCTTCCAATGATGGCGTGGTATGCTGTTTCGAAGTGGGCCACCTTAAAAGTGACGTTCTCCGTTCGGAAGTTCTCTCGGGCCCCGAAGGTGACTGGGAGGGAGATGTGCCCGAGTGGTGTAGACGATAGCCCTGGGATGACTCCGTGGAAGGGGGCTGAGCTTGCCTTTAGTTCGGCCCTCGGGATCTGCATCTCGTCCATGGTCTTGGCAAACAGGATGTTGAGAGCGCTGCCCCCATCGATGAGGACGCGCTTAAGCCTGATGTTGCGGACCACGGGATCCAGGACGAGTGGATAGCGCCCCGGGTGAACCACTCGGTCAGGGTGATCCGAGTGGTCAAAAGTGATGGCCACCTCCGACCATCGCAGGTACTGAGGGACTTCGGGTTGAGCCGTGTTGACCTCTCGGTCGGTTAGCTTCTGTTTCCTTTTGGATTCATAGGCTAGCGGCCTCCCGAAGATGTGGTTAAGCTCTCCCACAGGGTCTTGAAAAGGTTCGGCATTTTCAGCCGCGTTGTTCTTCTTGGCGCCTGACGGACCAGCCTCATCAGTCGGCTTCTTGTTGAGCTGCGTCGCGTATTGCTCGGCGAACTGTTTGTAGATGAAGCAGTCCTTCGCCATGTGCTTATGATTGGGATGATGGGTGCACTGGGCGTTCATGATGGCGTCGTAGGCGGCGACTCGGGGACGGCGTTGAGTGTTGGAGGTTGCGGCCACTAGGTCCTCAGATCGGTGCTTGCGATCTTTTTGGGCCTGGTTGCTGCTGTTGCCGCCGTCCTTCTTAGGATTGCGGCTTCCTCCCGCCTGCTTTTCTTCCCTCCTATCGGGGCAATCTTGACGGGCGGTCTTGATGGCGTCGTTGGATTTGGCGTATGAATTCGCCGTCTCGAACATTTGTTTCACCGTCTTCGGTGGTTTGCGCCCGAACTTCCCGATTAGCAGCTCATCACGGACTCCCTTCTGGAAGGCGGCGATGATAATGTCATCGGTGATGTTGGGGATCTTGTTGCGCTTCTCGGAGAAACGGCGGATGTAATCCTTCAGAGGCTCATTCGGCTTCTGGATGACGTTGTATAGGTCGAAGTGTGTGCCGGGCCTCTCGAAGGTACCTTGGAAGTTGGCGATGAAGTGGCTCCTCAGCTCGCTCCACGAGCCGATTGAGCCTCTTGGCAGGCTCGTGAGCCAGTTTCTGGCTGAGTTAGCGAGGGCCACGGGCAGGTAATTGGCCATGGCCTTATTGTCACCGCCTGCAGCACGGATGGCGAGGGTGTAGACGGTAAGCCAAGATTCAGGGTCGGTCTTGTCGTCGTACCTTTCAATCCCTGTGGGCTTGAAACCGCTCGGCCAATGCACTCGGCGGAGCTCCCGAGTGAAAGCCGGTACTCCGTCGTCGCCGCTATCGGGTGATCCCCTCCGATCTTCCCGAGTGCGTCGGTCCCGCTCCTGGTAGCGGCGATCGAGGACTTCCCGCAGATCACTCGGCGGGGTTTTTGGTTGGCTGGTTGGGTAGCTGGAGCTGTTGTTGCGGCGGACGCGATGGTGGACAGGTGGACGTCCGTGTCGTTTGTCGCGGGAGTCAGCCGTTTGCTCCTGGTACTTCAGCGTGGACTCACGGGGTGGGCCTCTTGGCCTGGTCGTCGACCGATCTGGCTCGGGCCTCTTATAGTCTCCTGACCTTAGAGGCGGAAGCCGGCTCTTGTCTGGCGTTTCGGCCACAGATTCAGTCGGCCTTCGTGCCGAGGTGGTGGGGTGGCCGTTAGCTGTGGCAGCGACGATGGTCTTTATCTTGTCGAGTATTGAGTCACGTTGGCGGGTGCCGTCTCCATGACGGTGTCCAAGAGCGTGAGCGCGGCAACAGCGTTCTGCTGTGGCGTTTGGAAGGTGTTGGTGTTGCGAACCCGCATTTGGAGGATGGCCTCCTGGGCAGATCGTCCGGCTGCACGTAGATCCTGCTTCCTCTTGTCAGCCTCGTCCTTGCGTTGCTTCTCCTCTTCGGCCGTCTTGCGCTCGTGCTCAATCTTGGCTCACTCTTCTTGACAAGCTTCTGGCCATGGCTGAGTCGACTGCCGGCTCGGCCATGAGGACATCAAAGCACTTCGGCTCGTAGTCCATGCGGCAATCGGAGTTGTCGGCTTCATCAGAAGGGATGCCATAGAGGTTGTCGAACCCGACGGAGCTGAGGTATCCATTGAGCTCCCAAGATGAGCAGGAGCCGAATGATGGGAGGATGATGGCGACCTCCCTCGATCCTGGGTAGCCCGGGTCTGGATCGTTCCAGTCCGAGTCAGAGCTTGGGGATGTGGGCTCCTCCGAGTGGGTCGTCGCCGACTCGGGGGAGGGAAGTTTGCTGTAGATCTTGGCGGCGTTTGGTAACCCAAACGGCACCGAGAGGTCTTCGTCCGAATAGATTGCCTCCGTCAGGGAGGTGAGAAGATTGGCGCAGATTTTGGCGGTATTCGGTAATCCGAATGGTGCCGAGTGAAGTCCGTCGTCGGAGAAAGTAGATTGCATCTTGTACTTGAAGACGTCGTTGTAGATCGTGGCGCTGTTCGGAAGTCCGAACGGCGTCGAGTGGATTTCTTCTTCCGACTGGTCCGAATCCGAGTCGAAAGAGGAATTGTCAATGAAGTAGGCGGCGAAGTCGCCGAATCTTGAAGGAGATCCCATCACGCTTGTCGGCGAGATTGTTGAAGAAGTCTCGACGCGCGGTCCCCTACCTGGCGCGCCAACTGCCGAAACTTGGTTTCGGCAATATAATTTCTTGGGTCGCAATCGAGATCGCCAAGCACGATGGGTTAGAAGGAGAAGAAGATTTAGACAGGTTCAGGCCCTCTCGTGAGGTAATACCCTACTCCTGTTTCGGTGGATTCGATCCGCCGAGTGTCTTTATTGATCTCGTGATCTAAGGCTGAAAGCTAAAAGCTGATCTCCTATCGGAATCTCTGATCTAGAATCTGATATCCCTCAAGGGACGCCCCTTACCCCCCTTATATAGTCTTGGGAGGAGGGCTTACAGATAGGAAACCCTATCTTACTCTAAGTTGGTTTCCTCAATCTTACCAAATCGTGACTATAGGCCGATTGCCTTATCTCTATCGGCAATCGTAACACCCAAGTCATGTTTGGTTTACAGATATGGCAGGCGCAATCTATCCCTACCTCCAGTCGGATAAGCTTGCCATGTAGATACCCTATTGCCATAATCTCCACACAGCTTCCCTAGCTAGGGCTTCTTCCCTAGCTGCCTTGAGGTCCTGTTGGATGTTTTCTAGGGAATTCACATGAGGAACCAACTTCTCAAGGGTATCCGTCTTGGCCATTGACCGGCAATATATTCTCTGCACACAAGTTCATAGTCACTTGGCTGAAAGGAACCACGAGGTCATGACAGAGAAGATTGATACTCACGTTTAATAGCCAGGTTGCTTCGTTGAGGCTATCCACAAGCATATCTCTTTCCTCATTTTCCTTTTGCCTGTTCAAGATGATGCCTTGTTTCAAGCCTTCGAAGTCACTCCACTCAATCTTGATAGGAGGGATCCAATTCTCTAACTCTTGTAATTTGGGGATCTCCTCTTCTTTGGCTGATTGATTCAAGGAAGACAAATGAAGATAGAAGCAAAGATGTATCGAAGACAAGAGATAAAAGGCCACTTTTAGGCTTACCGGTGTTGGCGGCGAGTCCTCGGCGGGCGCTCCGGCGCTCGTTCTGCTTGGTTCATGTCGGCGGCTTCCGGTCGGGACATCTGATCGCGATCGGGAGCTCTTCCTCAGCGGCGGTTTTAGCGGGGGCTTCTGGTGCGGTGGGGGCTCTCTGTGGGAGTCTTCTCACTCGGGGAAGGGCCTTGAGACCCTTGTTTTGCAGGCTTCGCCTCTTCGGTTGCTGCAGCTGGAGTCGAGGCCGCATCCTCTTTACTAGGATCTATATCCTAGGGTTTCCCGCGAGAAATAAGATGAAGAAAATTGGGATAAAGAGGGAAAGGTTTTCAAAGAAGACAACCTCGATTATAAGACATACCTGTTTGATCGACGAATTTTGGGAGCAGATCTGGTGGACGGCCTCGAAGGGCTTATGTCAGCTGGAGGAGTCTGCGTTTCATCATCCGAATCGTCAATCACCAGCTTCCTCTTGCTTGCTCGCCTGCTGGTATCTTCACTACTGGCAGCCCTTTGGTTGTCAGGTTCAGTTCCAATATTGGGGCCGCCAGATGGTTTCTTGGCGGGCTGAGCCAGCGCATCATCATGATCCACCTTATATGGCCAAGATATGATAAGGGCATTTTCCTGCAAGGGAGATTTTTGAGATACATCGAGAGATACAAAAATTGAAGAAATTGAAGGAGTTGAGGCGGTTCACCGGAGGAGGAGGACGGTACAGACTGTAAGGGAGAACCGGCATCTTGTGGCTGCGCTCAACCACGATCCTAGAGGAAAAGATCTTGTACATTCGAGTGCACAAGGTCTCATAGCTCAGGGGGTCGCGGCCCTCCCGATTGGGGTCCTGTTCGCCTTCATACTCGAACGCTGGCTTGGATCTCTCCTTGATAGACGCCAGCCTGTTCTTGATGAAGTGCCGGGTAATTAGCTCTCCTTGGAGGCCTTTCTTCTTCAGCTCAAGGATGTTAGCCAGGAGTTTGTTTGCTTCTACCCAATCCGGTTTTCGGCATTGCACTCCAGTTAGCCCTTTGGATCAGCGGACGGCCGATGAAGTTGGGCAACCGGGTTGAGGGTTTGAAATATAGAACCGGTTGCGTGCCGCCCTTGTTAGAAGATTTCGGAGGAAGAGAGAAGTAATATCTGCGGAGAGTGCCGTGGAGTTGGAAGCCTGCCCCACCGAGGACGCAAGGGTCATCTTTATTTGGGTGTGGCTTGACATAGAACATGCGACAGAAAAGATTGAAATGGGGAAGAATGCCAATAAAAGCTTCACAGACATGGATGAAGATAGCAATATGAAGGACAGAGCTGGGATTCAAGTGATAGATTTGGAGGCCGTAGTATTCGAGAATACCATGGAAGAAATCAGAAGCGGGAAGACCAAAGCTGCAGTAGAAGAAAGAGGTGAAGACGACGATCTCACCAGTGTTTGGGGTGGGGAATTCTTCACCAGCTGCAGGACGCCAGCCGATGATCTCCTTGGGGGGAAGAACTCCATTCTTCACCATCTCCTAGAGGGTTGATTCCTTTACATCCGAGGTCGCCCATTGCTCAAAGGGGATCTCTATCTTCTTCACCATGGATGCGCTCAGAGAGAGAGTGAATCTGGTGTGGAAGATGGGGTTTTTATTGAGGAAGTGTGGAGAGTTGGGTGCGGGTAATGAGCTGCGGTGGAAGTTTGAATCCTTGGATGGATGGATTTGAGCAAGCGCGGGTTTAGGGTTTCTGCGAAGAACCTGTGAACAGGAGCGCGAAAGGGGAATTTGGGAAGACGAAGTGGCGGGGATGACCTCGATGCTTCGATAAGAACTAAGGGTTTTGCTAAGTTCTCTTGTGAGTGGGCCGAGCCCATGAGAAACTTACGGCGCAGCTAAGGTGTGGCCTGACGCGTGTCCTTAGGGACTTAAGTGGATGGACTTAAGCAGATTTGCCCTGGCAATATGCACGTGTCTCATTGCCCAATGCCTTTAAAATCCTTTCATACCGTGGTTTGCGCAATTCCAAGAGGAGCTGGCACGATGCAATTTGGAAGGTGACTAACAGTTAAGCTTTGCATGGCTGTCCTAATGACAGGGACTGTTTAGTTTTTTAAAGCATTTTGACTAAATGATTATGTCAATGCTATTTTACCACCATGGTGAGCTCTTTTTGATTAAGACCAATATAATGGCAGGAGCTATTTAATATTTTGGTCATATTTTTCAGATAACTGAAAAAATTATGTTGAATTTAATAACTCAGTTTATTCACCCATGAGGGTTGATTGAGTTATTCGTTCTGAGATGACTCGGGAAAATTGATTCGGATAAGCATGAGCTTGCCGAGTGCTTGGATTCATTATACACTATGCCCTAATTATTAGGTTATGTGTTATATGATTTTCTATAAACATTTTTAGCTTGAGCTAGGCGTTTATGTAAGTTCTTGACTGTATGCTTAGTTTATTTTTTTAACTAACCACATAGTCGGGGGCTACACCTAATTAGGTGCATCAGGAGATGCACCTAGGTATCTATTTTTATTTTTGAGAATTTTTGAGATGTTTTCCAGCCCTTCACAGTCTTCTCATCAATGATAAAGCTCTCGGGAGACTCAGGCAGAGATGATGGAACCACTCGGCACCAGAAGCACTCGGCTAGGGAGTCATTCGGCTGTGTGTTATTTTAGCTCGAGGCAAAGTTATCTCGTCGACTGCGAAGGTCTCAGGGGCTACTGTGGAGATTATGGGAATTGGATACCCTCATGGCTAGCTTGTCCGACTAGTAATAGGGATAGGTTATGCCTAATGATTATGTAAACAGGCTATGACTTGGGCCTTATGTTGCCGGTGAGATAAGGTAACAGCTCATAGTCATAGTTTGGTAAGATTGGGGAGACCGACTTAGAATATGATAGGGTTTCCGACTTGTAAGCCCACCCTTCAAGACTATATAAGGGGGGTAAGGGGCGTCCCTCGAGGGATATATGCGATAGATGTGATATGTGAGATACGAGATCAAGAGATCAATATAAACACTCGGCGGATCGAATCCCCGAAACAGGAGTAGGGTATTACCTCACGAGAGGGCCTGAACCTGTCTAAATCCTTTTTTCCACTTAACCCATCGTGTTTGGCGAACTTGACTGCACCCCCAATTTCTATTGCCAAAACCAAGTTTCAACACTAGCCATAGGAGAAACTTGTCACGTCCCTCATTAACCGCGAGCATGGCTATTCGAATAGATTGATTTACTGACACTATAGTGGATGTACACTTCACTCGTACTCTGCAACTGCTCATTGAATGAGCTTTCATCCCTCTATATGGGATGGTCACGGCAAAGCTTTTCGATAACCTCACTTTGGCAGTACCCGCTCCATGAACCTAAGTCCTCATACACTCTAGCCGTCATTTCCTAGCAGTGAGAGGAGTTCTAGTGTTCCCGGGGTAAGAGAGAAAACTCACTTAATCTTTAAGTCATCGTTAAGTTCATTTTATTATTCACATAAAGGCCTTTTGTCTTATCACAATTACGGGCACTCTACCATTGGTAGGCCCAGGACATTCTACCTATTGGTAGGTCCTTAACTCAACACCTACACCTGAACCACTATGCAAGGATACTGCCTCCGCTCGGCTATCTACTCCGCTAGGTCTATACCCATTCGAGAAGTACGGTTGTACTGGCTCGTTCTAAGTTGTAAGTCCTATGGCTCGGTCCTTAATTGACCAGGGAAGGTACTAGCCTTTGCCGGAATCCACCCAAATCCATCCATCCACCCCAGTCTAAAAACAATGGTTTTGCATTTTTTTGGTTTTCATAAAAACTCATTTCATCGTGTTCTAGGTAATGTGGCGCTCATGTCTCCACATGCCGTATTTCAACTACCTTCCCTTAAGGTAGTTGCCCACGCATATAGCATTTTGTAGAAATATGAATATGCAAGATTCTAGTATAAGCATGGCTAAGAATTTTACCGAAGATATCCTTCGGTTATATCACATCGAGGGTTACAAAGATTATATCTAAAGGAAAGCAATATCAAGGCAGGGTATATCAAGCTTAGGTATTTTGTGTATAGCATGCATGTTTGAAGTTTAAATCAACATCATTTTGCAAAATAGGATCAATATGTTCAAAGGGGAGTGTTGACTTGCCTTGCTCGTGACCTTGTTGGCTTGAGTCTTCGACGCTCTAAATGGTTCCCTTGGACTCTATCATACGTGCGAGAAATCCAATTTGAATTCGATTAGAATTCAAATAAAATCCAATAAGATCCAATAAAAGCCAAATGAATCGCGAAAGCGGCTCCTAATACTAGGCTATGACTCTACATGAACCTAGGTTCGAGTTTCGACGAAATCCGAGTTAGAGCGAAAGAGTTATAAGGATTTGGAGTTTTGTATTGAACCCGATTTAATTAAATATGATGTGATATTTATTTTAAGTTAGTATGTTTAAAGTTTGAGAAATATTATGTTTGATGATTCAAAACATAATATTAATAAAAGGAAGTGGTTCCCTTTCAATTTTATCAAAATATTCATTGGGTCGAGAAGCCCTAGGGTTTATAATAATTTAAATCAAAATTAATTGATACGAGAAGCTAGACTCGTATATAAAATAAGTTGGACTTTTAAGTTATAGAAAATCTATATGATAAACATTATGTGATGACCAACTAAGTCGTAAATAAAATCTTAAATGAATAATCTACGTGACGGTTAATTATTTTCCCAAAATATTTTTCAAAAACCTTTTCCTCGATTTTCCTAATTTTTCTATAAGTTTTTCCCATTTTTCTCTTTTTCTTTTTCTTTTTCTTTCTTTCCCTTTCTTTCCTTTTTCTTTTTCGTTTCTCTTTTTTTCTTCTTCATCTACCCCTCCTGTTCACTCTCTCTCTCTCTCCTCTACACCCCCTCCGTCTACCCCCCTCGGCCGGGCCGAGCAGCGGCGGCACGGCTAAGCGGCGGTGGCGGCGGATGGCGGCGACAGCGCGGCGCTACGGGAAAAGAAAGGGGAAGAAAATGAGGAGGGACGGCGGCTCACCGGCGCGGGCGAACGGCACGGCGGCGGCGGCGGCGACGATGGCTCACGACGGCGTCGGCTTGCGATGGTGGTGGTGCGAGAAGAACGGCGAGAGAGAGGGAAAATGGGAGAGGAGAAGAGCGGCGGAGTGGGGAGAAAAGGAGAGGGCTTGATCCCCTTTTATAGGGCTCGGCGACGAGAGAGGAGAGGGGGCCCGGGCGGCTGGTGGCGCGGTGAGCCACGCGGCGATGCGGGGTGGCGGGGCTGGCGAGGCGAGCACGGAGCGGGCGCGCGAGAACGGCGGGGTCCAGGCGCGGGGTCGACGCGTGGCGCGCGTGGGACCGGGTCCGGCGCGGCGCGGGCGGCGGGGTCCGGCGCGACGCGGCGCATGGCGCGCGTGCGGCGAGGTCCGGGTGCGGCGCGCGTGCGCGCGGTGCGAGGGTGGGGGCCAGGGCACGGCGCGGCGCAGCGTGGCGTGTGTCGTGCGCGCGGGCGGGCGCGCGGTACGGCGGTACGGCATCGAACACGTGTTGCGCAATGAACAGTGCCATTTTCCAATTTCCGATTTAATTTCCTATTTTCCCATTTCTTTTTCCTTTCACCTCTAAAATTTAAAATAAAATCTAGCACACCCAAAATTAAGTTGTAAAATGTGTTTTCAACCTTTTCACCCACTTTTATTATTTTAAAAATATATTTTACATATTTAACTTAATTCTCTTTCTAAATTCAAGAAAATGTGTCTTTGACTCAAAATAATTTCTAAACTTCATATATATCCTAAAAAATATTTTATCACTCATTTTGCTTACTAATTAATATTACTCCACCACAAAATAATGTTTTGAATCAAAGTATATTTTTACAGTATATTATTTAAATCTACCTCCCTTTTCTATTTTATATTAAAATTCCCAACTCTATACTTTGAAGTTTTTCTCCCCTTTGGAAATTCAAATCATTTGGTTTTTCTCAATCATCAGGATGAATCTCTCTTTATTGATTTTATGCAACAAAGCTTGCAAATAAGAAGCAATAAACACGTCGAGATGTAAAAATATCAAAAAATTTTGTAAGGTCCAATTTTTAATTCCCGGTTTTAAATTCTCCGATTTTCAGGGTGTTGCAAACCTACCCCCTAACAATAAATCTCGCGGGTCGCGATTGGGAATCGGTCGGTATAATCATATAGGATGGATCCATTAGGACTTCTCCCTAACAGGGCGACGATTAGGTTGGCTGCCTAGGGTGATGCAAGAATATATTACCGAGTTTCTAAGGGTGGTCCACTTTGATTCTTTGTTTCTGATAACATGATGCTGTTAGCTCTTAATCCTAGGGGCATCCTTCGATCATGCAAGATTCAGTAGGTCTCTAATTTCCTTAAGTTGTATAATAGACCTGCTATTCCGAACTTTAGAGACCTTTAGCTCGGATATGGGTGGTGATCCTGGTGGGTTTGCAGTCGTGTGGTTTTGGTGGGCGACAAGAGGTTATCTAGAGAATGTTTGGTTTTACCTAGCTTCAACATAGTGTCCAATCTGAGAGTCCAGGGTTATGTCACTCTACCCCCTAACAACAAGTCCAGGCTTGGCTTCATAGGGTAAGGGTTATATCGGCGTTTTCAAGCTTGGTTGGCATCTTCACCATTCCTAGATAGAGTTCAACGCACAACTTCCTATCATGTCTTCAAGATCTTGGCTTACCCTTTTGGTCTATCCGTCGGTCTCACAAGCTTACTTTCAATCCTTGGGTAGGAATGGTTCACCGGGATGGGCTCTTCATATCATATCCGGGGCGGGGTCTTCTGAGTCATTGTTTGCGATTCCTTCGCCCCTGGGTACGGTGATTTTCCTTGTGGTTTGCTCATACCTCATTGTATCTTGGTCTATGGTTATGCTCGTCGGTGAAATCCTTGGGGTGGTCATGGTGACTATCTCTTGGTCATAGGTTATCTTGTTCCCAGTCAACTGGTCCATGCTAGAGTGATACTGAGGGTCTGTGGCGGTATCATGTCATTTGAAGAAAATACTATGTCTCTACTTCTGATGGGCATATTGGTGTCGGTATGGAGTACAGCTATATCTCTCCTGGGTGAATGTACTATTATGGGTCTCTTAAGGCCTACCAGACGTAGGTTATGTTCTGTACTTGTTTTTGAGGTAATGGAAGAATGCGGATTTCCAAAACCAAACAAAACTTTGATTAGTGCAGAATGGATAGAGAACATACCCATTAGCACGACTTGGTCCTCCTAGGCTTCTCCTGTACGCACGTGGTTCACTTGGCCACGGCGGAATCCGGTGGTAGCCTTCTTCGGCCGGGGCGTTCTGAACAAGCTTCGTCCGGGCACCGGGGTAGGGGTTCCTCTCACAACCGTGGCGTTGGCTCCAGTACGGTTGGGTGTGTTGTGCGGTTTGGGACATTGATTGGCATAATGCCCGAATTCTCCGCAGTTGAAGCAATTAACATTCCGGTTTCCCGGTGCTGCCAAAGTGGGGGCCGGGGTGCGGAAAGGTGTTGCCGGTGGCCTGCCAGCATTGTTGGGTGCAGAGGGACGATTGGCCGCTATGATGGTTGGTTTCCATCCTGTTGGTGTTGCTCCTTTGGGTCGCTGAGATGTCCCTTGAATTGGACGGGCCAAAGCAAGCCTTCTCTTTCGGTTGTTTTCAACCATCCTTTGGTCATGCTCAAGCCTCACGACCTTGTTGATGAGGCTTTGGAAGCTGGCGTGGTCTTGACCGATCATCAGTCCTCTCAGCTCGTCGTTCAGTCCTTCGATAAATTTATCCATCTTCTCTTCTTCATCCGCCAGGTCACTTGTGGCGGAACGGGCAAGCTGCGTGAACTTGTTGAGGTATTCTTGCACCGAGGTGTTGCCTTGGCGCAACCTACAAAACTCATTATTCTTCATCCTCATGACCGCGACAGGTACAAAATTTTCACGGAAGGCGGCCGTGAACTCCTCCCAGGTTGTTTCTCCGGCATCTTCAGCCCGAGTCTCTTTGTAGGTGTCCCACCAGTCACTTGCGGAACCTTCCAGCTGATTGGTGGCGAAGATGACTCTGTCAGCTTCCCGTACTCGGACGAGAGTCAACTTCTTCTCTATTACCCTCAACCAATCTTCAGCATCCATTGGTTCCTCTGTCGTGGAGAATGTTGGCGGCTTGGCTCGCATAAACTCGCCTAAGCTTGATCCTCCGTGTTGTCCTTGGTTGTCGGCAATGGCTTGAAGCAGTTGGGTTTGTAAAGCCATGACCTCCGCTAGGGTGAATGGGTTAGGCTCGGGCGGGTTCTCAGTAGCTGCTGGGGCTCTGCGACGGTGCGCCATCTGAGGAATATAGATGAGGTAAGAGATTGGATCGACTAAGGTCATGGTTCTAATCGATTTTTCAGTGATCTTCAAGTTGTTTTTAAGTAATGTTTTGCACACAACAAGCATGGTGGAACAAACTCATTTAAGATATAACATAGAACTTTATATTAGTTCAAGATGTTACATCATAAGGGTACATCAGACTGCCATGCACAGTCCCACACAACACAATACAACTAACATCGGTCTAGGGTCTTCATCCATAAAGGGGAAGGGGCGCGGTCATTGTTGTCTTAATTCCATCCAAAGTAAGACCAGAGTTGATACAGACTTCTTGTCTAGTGGTTTGGGCTGCCGCCCGATCTGGGGTTGCCACCTATGGCTGTTGCATTGGCACCGGTAAGACGAGGGATGCTGCGTGGCTTGGGGCAGTGGTTGGTAAAGTGTCCAAACTCCCCATAGTTGAAGCAAGTCACATTCTTCCTTAAACGTCGAGGAATCTCCTCAGTATCTTCAGGGGTACACACTGTGCTTGTAATGATCATTTTGCCAGTACCACCTATATTCCATTTTGGTGACTTCCTCTTCTTGGGGTTAGATGGTGGCGAACTGAAACCTTGGCCGGTTGTTTGATTGGATTCTTTATCCTTTCTTTCGTACTGTATCTCTCCCTTGATCGGGGTCCTGGTGTACTTGTCCCATGTACTGTTCTTTACTCCATGTCCTTGTTCCATGAAACCGTAGCGGGGGTCAAGTGTTTCCTGCCATCCAAATGGCGGGTTTGGTGTCATTGCTCCCCGTGGACTTGACAGTATACTTGCAGGAGTTATCAGGGCTTGCGACGGGACGTATTGACGTTGCTCTGGGTACCAACCCTGAGTTTGCATCTGTTGCTGTTGGAACAGTCGTTGCATCTGTTGCATCATCATGGTCATTAGCTGCATCTGGTTAGCCACTACCTGGGCTAGGGTCGGGTTCATAGGGAAAGGAGGTGGAGTGTCCACAGGGTCGCTCCGGGTTAATCCAAGAGACTGTTGGGATCTTGATTTACTGCCCTTGGTTTTTCCCATCTATTGTCATAGAGAAAGAGAAAAGTAAAGGTTAAGCTATGGACGGGGCCTTATTTTGTGTACTCTCATTGTTTTAGTGGGTTAAACAATCTCCCAAGTTCCAACATGGTCATAGTCCGACATCTATTTTTGAAGATAGCTTAGGGTTAGAGAAAGGTAGTGGTAAAGATCAAATGTTTGTAGAGAATTGGGGGTCAAGGGTGTAAGGAAAAACATATTTGTTTTGTAAAAATAGTCTGTACTTTCAAAATAATCCTATGTAGGGATATTTCCCTTTAACCAGCTATAAAGGGGTAGGGCGCCAGTTGGTCTTATATTACAGTCGCACTGCTCTGATACCAGCTCTGTATACCCCCGTTTTTAAGGATGGGAATCATTCGTGTTCATAGTACCATTTTCCTGGATCGAGTAGTTTGGTACCCACGAATACAGTACTGAATAATCAGGTGCAAAGTGCATGAATAGTCTTGCATCAAAAGTATTACAATAATAGGCCCGAAGGTAATATCCAATACATATAGGACCTACCAGTCCGGATACAACCAAAAGCAGAAATTAGATAAGATAGCAGACGGAAGGCAGTGGCATGTCGATCGCCTACAGGCAACGACTGGAGACTAAGACCTATTGCGCTCCATTGTCTTCATTCATCTTGGTAATAGGCATACAGGTCCTCCAGGTCTTCCATGCCTACATCTGTAGGTTTGTGCGTATAGCAAGGGTGAGTACCCAATGTACTCAGCAAGCCAACACGGAATGGTGCACATGATAGGGTCATTCAAAGGGGTGGCTGTGGTTTATTTGCACAAAGCCAGTTTTAGAGTATATTAAATCGGTGACGGTTCTGTCTGCCATCCATCGTGATACCAAGGATGGTTTCCCGTCTCCGGATCGTCATGGTTTTCATAAAAACTCATTTCATCATGTTCTAGGCAATGCGGCGCTCATGTCTCCACATGCCATATTTCAACTACCTTCCCTTAAGGTAGTTACCCAAGCATATAACATTTTGTAAAAATATGAATATGCAAGATTCTAGTATAAGCATGGCTAAGCATTTTACCGAAGATATCCTTCGGTTATATCACATCGAGGGTTACAAAGATTATATCTAAAGGTAAGCAATATCAAGGCAGGGTATATCAAGCTTAGGTATTTTGTGTATAGCATGCATGTTTGAAGTTTAAATCAACATCATTTCGCAAAATAGGATCAATATGTTCAAAGGGGAGTGTTGACTTGCCTTGCTCGTGACCTTGTTGGCTTGAGTCTTCGACGCTCTCAATGGTTCCCTTGGACTCTATCGTACGTGCGAGAAATCCAATTTGAATTCGATTAGAATTCAAATAAAATCCAACAAGATCCAATAAAAGCCAAATGAATCGTGAAAGCGGCTCCTAATACTAGGCTATAACTCTACGTGAACCTAGGTTCGAGTTTTGGCAAAATCCGAGTTAGAGCGAAAGAGTTATAAGGATTTGGAGTTTTGTATTGAACCGATTTAATTAAATATGATGTGATATTTATTTTAAGTTAGTATGTTTAAAGTTTGAGAAATATTATGGTTGATGATTCAAAACATAATATTAATAAAAGAAAGTGGTTATCTTTCAATTTTATCAAAATATTCATTGGGTCGAGAAGACCTAGGGTTTAGAATAATTTAAATCAAAATTAATTGATACCGAAGCTAGACTCGTATATAAAATAAGTTGGACTTTTAAGTTTTAGAAAATCTAATATGATAAACATTATGTGATGACCAACTAAGTCGTAAATAAAATCTTAAATGAATAATCTACGCGACGATTAATTATTTTCGAATAGCTAGACCCTAAGGTTAGTAATAATCAATCCCAAAAATAATCTCGAAGCTAAGTATTATACTAAATAATCTCGATTTTAAGTTCAGAAAATCTATGTATCAAAAATAGTGTTTTGGCGACAAGCTAAGATAAATGAATTCCTAGATAAATAAATAATTTATGCGATGGCTAAATATTTTTAAAACAAAACCAGTTTAATAATCGGTCCCTAATTACTTTTGAAATCCAAATTTGTTTACGAGAGAAAAATATATATTTTGCCCAGAGATTTTCCCAAAATATTTTTCAAAAACCTTTTCCTAAATTTTCCTAATTTTTTATAAGTTTTTCCCATTTTTCTCTTTTTCTTTTTCTTTTTCTTTCTTTCCCTTTCTTTCCTTTTCTTTTTCTTTTCTCTTTTTTTCTTCTCCATCTACCCCTCCTGTTCACTCTCTCTCCTCTACCCCCTCTGTCTACCCCCCACCCTCGGCCGGGCCGAGCGGCGGCGGCGGCGGACGGCGGCGACAGCGCAGCGCTATGGGAAAAGAAAGGGGAAGAAAATGAGGAGGGGCGGCGGCTCACCGGCGTGGGCGAACGGCACGGCGGCGACGACGGCTCATGATGGCGTCGGCTTGCAACGGTGGCGATGCGAGAAGAACGGCGAGAGAGAGGGAAAATAGGAGAGGAGAAGAGCGATGGAGTGGGGAGAAAGGAGAGGGCTTGGTCCCATTTTATAGGGCACCGGCGAGAGACAGGAGAGGGCTGGGCGGGTGGTGGCTCGGCGAGCACGGAGCGGGCGCGCGAGGACGGCGGGTCCGGCGCGGGGTCGACGCGTGGCACGCACGGGGCGGGGTCCGAGCGCGGCGCGCGCGGGTGCGGCGCGGGCGGCGGGTCCGGCACGGGCGTGGCGCGAGCGACGGTCCGGCGCGACGCGCGGCGCGTGCGCGCGCGTGCGGTAGGGTCGGGCGCGGCGCGAGGGTGGGGCCGGGACGCGGCGCTTGTCACGTGCGTGGGGCGGGGCGCGTGGTACGGCGGTCGACGGCATCGAACACGTGTTGCGCAATGAACGAGTGCAATTTTTTAATTTCCCGATTTAATTTCCTATTTTCCCATTTCTTTTTCCTTTCACCTCTAAAATTTAAAATAAAATCTAGCACACCTAAAATTAAGTTGTAAAATATGTTTTCAACCTTTTCACCCACTTTTATTATTTTAAAAATATATTTTACATATTTAACTTAATTCTCTTTCTAAATTCAAGAAAATGTGTCGTTGACTCAAAATAATTTCTAAACTTCATATATATCTAAAAAATATTTTATCACTCATTTTGCTTACTAATTAATATTACTCCACCACAAAATAATGTTTTGAACCAAAGTATATTTTTACAGTATATTTTGTAAATCTACCTCCCTTTTCTATTTTATATTAAAATTCCCAACTCTATACTTTGAAGTTTTTCTCCCCTTTGGAAATTCAAATCATTTGGTTTTTCTCAATCATCAGGATGAATCTCTCTTTATTGATTTTATGCAACAAAGCTGGCAAATAAGAAGCAATAAACACATCGAGATGTAAAAATATCAAAAATTTTTGTAAGGTCCGATTTTTAATTTCCGGTTTTAAATTCTCCGATTTTCAGGGTGTTACAGAAACTTAGTGTCATAGCCTATGCTAGAAAAACTCTAACAGGAGCTCAGCTTAACTATGTTATCACTGAAAAAGATCTTCTCGCTGTTGTTTTTGCTATTGATAAGTTTAGATCTTACTTAGTTGAAGCCAAGGTAATAATTTACACTGATCATGCTGCATTAAAATACCTGCTCACTAAGAAAGATGTTAAACCGAGGCTATTAAGATGGATTCTTCTACTCTCAGAATTTGACATCAAAATCAAAGATAAAAAGGGAGGAGAGAATTCTGTAGCAAACCACATGTCTCATGTGCACTATGTGCAGGACCTACCCATCAACGAATGCCTACAAGACGAGCATGAAAGTTTCTTTCTTGAACATGAGGAACCTTGCTCTCTTAAGGTATTTTTAGAACCTATCACATTTTATGTCATGAGCACATACAGCCACCTTAATGTCCTCACTAAAGAAATGTTTAGAAGGTTGGTTGTAGATGTATATGTTTATCATAAACATTGCAAAATTCGTGGTTGATCCTTTGGCACTAACTTTGTAGCTAAAACCTCAACGATAAATTAACTACTGGTGGTGAAGCTAGGAACTACATCACCAATGGTGGCTGCATTGTAAGAACTACCCTTGGCCGAGCTTTTGACCATAAACAAGCACTACCGGGAGGTAGCCCGGATTATCATTTCTCTTCATAAATAAAAAGCAAGAACATGTTTTAGGGATAAGTTTTCCCTCGGGTATTTTTGGTCTCTAACCATTTCAGGTTAAGATTAAAAAGAACGATGGTCATGCGACGCCTGAGAACATGGAGCTACATCAGCTTTTGCACCTTGGTGTTTCTGGTGATGGAACAAGTTTTGAAGGAGGCTTGACACCACACACTTGATTTTTGGTGTCCCATGACACAAAAATCCAAGTGTAGGGGTGTTTGGTGCGTATCTCTTAACAAATTCCATTCATGCTAGAATTTCACCTTGGTTTAGAGATGATGTTAGTTCTTGAATCTTGCCTTGCTAAAAAAATTCAAAAAAAGAGAGTTTGAAATGTCCTGCTTTTGACATTAAACAAAGCCTTGCCGGGAGGTACCCGAAGTTCACCATTCATATACTCATACTTATCTTCACATGAATATAACCCAAGGTATTGGATATATGACACAGATGCATCACATTCAGAGGAGGCACAACACCCTCGGGTGTTTATGTTGAGTCAATTTTAATCTAGCCTTGATTGAGTATAAGAAGGTTGGCGAAAATAAAATTTCAAAAATAATAAAATAAAATAATAAAAAATATAAAATAATAAAACAGGTAAGGAAGGTAAGAATCCCTTTTTCTCTTGTTCTTTTTATTTGGTCCATGGGTGACGCAGCCCTCATGCACAAAGTCCCCATGAGGATTCAAGGTAAGTTTACAGGTAAGTTTTATTTTAATTGAATAAATTTCTCCGGTTTGTCACACCAGTAGGATTATTTCTTGTTTGTCTCCACTTGTGTTGTGTCCAATAAAGTCACAGGTACAAAAATAAGTGTGGGGGTGTCCCTCGTTCGACACGCACAATCCCTCAGACCACCTCCATGACGTTGCACATTTTTGCACGGGAGTAACGCAAGAAAATGCAACAAGACCTCATATGGTTCAAACCAAATTTGATCTCGCTCGTTATCATGCTCTCCCATTGCGCAGATTTGCAACTCTTATTTTTGCACCTCGCATACTAATAAATTTTTCTAGCACTATGAGCATGAGCCTAAAAGGAAAATTGAACCTTGGAGACATGACACATGATTGGTTGGCTTACATACACTTTATTCCATGACTTGCACTCATATGCTGTGAAATCAAATATCTAGGGATAACATGTTATTCGAGCTATTGATCTATGAAAGATAGTCTAGTAATGAGCAACTTTGTTTCATGCTGCATAAAAATACTTGGGAATTTATTTTGCAAAAATTAGAAAACCATAACCTTAACTCCTCGATGATGTTTTCTTCCTACCAAGGTCATATGTCAAATTACATGATTAGACCTTATACATATGCTACTTGCTATCATTTTGAGTTTGGTCAATATTTAGACCCTTGGTAGAATCTTTTCATGTTCTCGTTGATTAAATTCTTATGCATATCAACCACATAAAAATTGCTCTCCCTCTACATTATAGGCTTAGCCAAAAATATTTCCACATTGTCCACATCCATATTTATGCAGATTTCTACTCCGGGAATTTGCATCCACTTTAGTCATCCACAAAATAAAGGCTCCAATCAATTAGTGATCCTCCTATCCATGCCAAATGAGACTTGAGCTATAGAAATATAGAATAAAAAGATTCATGATGCTCATGAAAAAGAAGAAAAATCTTCTCGAGTCGAAGATAAAAAAAGAGAGAAAAGAAAAATAGAAGAAAAAAAGAGAAAAAATATTTCATAGCCATGTTCTCTAAAATAAAGTAGGAGGACGATCATACAATCAGAGGAGCCATCAAAACATATATTTTTATTTTTCCATTTTACCACCCACATATTCCTATCCACATAAATATGCACAAGCTTGGTCATGAGTACATAATTAGTTTTCTTCTTTGATCTTTTTGACTTTACAAAATATTTGATGCTAGTATGCCGCATGATTTTTCCTACCTTGAGCTCCAAATAAACCTTATTAGAAGAAGGAGAAAATAAGGCGAGCATTACTTTCCTTTCTTTACTTACTTCGGGCGTCGGCTTACACTCGGTCTGCCGAGTGACTCCGGCCTACAACTCTACATTGTACCCGAACGTGGAGGAATACAATGGACGTACAGGGTTGTTATCACCTGCCACCTACCTCTCACCCGTGGAGTACGAGGCAAACAGAGGTAAACTCTAGCCTAGACACCACGTCTACGCTATTGAATACTACTCTAGCCTTGCACAACAACATCCGTCTTCATCAGGAGTCTTAGTACTAGAGCACCCAATTAATGGACAATGATCCCGTAAGTAAATGCGATAAAGTAAATTACTCAAAGTAAAAGTATAATAACCATAGTAAATCACAAACACTTACTTTATTGAAGAAAGCATCCGTTGAGGTACAAGGCCGGAGGTCGGTGCCGGGACTCCCAGCACTCCTCCGAACTACCCCTTAGAGAAAACTCTAACATTTGGGGCACTCCTTTCGGAGCTTCCCCTCACTCTCTAACCTATTCACTAAGCCTTTGGAGTGAAGCTTTAATCTTCTTGGAGATGTGTTGAAGTGAATGAAGTGATCCCCTTTTATAGCTTGGTAAGGCGGTTAGATGGCGGCTAGTAAACGTCATAACCACCTCACCATCATTAGGGTCCAATCAGGAGCTGCCACGTGGAAGCTGGAGGTGAGGGGTGACCAGACTGGTTCGGCCGAACCCTGGTTAGCTCCCCTCACAACCGCCTTTCTTCAGTCACTTCCAGGTGGGTGGCGGTTCCCGGGTGTTTGGTGCCAATCTTAGTCGATTTCATCTAACTTGTGGGCCCTCCGATCCACAGGAAGCTAACATGGCGATCGCCGATTGGTTGGAGTTATGTTCTTCGCCACGAAAGCATACTTTCCCTTCATTTTGATACATAAGTTACCTACATATATTAAATCACCAACACTCGTGAAAAAGGCTAGTTAATAACCCCTACCGTGATGTTGATGTGCCAAGTTTGTTCCACTTATGCAGGAATTGACGGTCAGATTTTAGGTGATAGTGATTGTCAACAAACTTCCCCACACTTAGTCTTTGCTCGTACTCGAGTAAAGGTCGAGATATTAAGGTGGATGATACATTATTGGTATGATGCTAGCATACAAGTTATTTATAGACCTACTCATAACTGTGAATCTATAAGTGTCTACCATGGAGTTCTATGCTATTGAAAAATGGAACAGTCTAGGTGTAAGCTACTCTTATTTCTTTTGCTTAAATGACTTGGGGGTTTTGATAAGGTTTTCAAATGAAAAACATAACTTAATTCCTCCAATAAATCTTTCGAGTCACTCAAAAGTGTTTGATTACTCAATAGGGCAATGCTCGCCCAATTTTTCTCCTACTTGTAATAAAGCTTATGTGGAGCTCAAGGTAGGGAAAATCATGTGGCATACTTGCATCAAATATTTTTTAAAGTCAAATAAAAGATCCAAGAAGAAAACTAATCATGTAGTCAAGATCAAGCTTGTGCATATTTATGTGGATAGAAATATGTGGGTGGAAAATTGGAAAAATAAAAATAATTATGTTGGAGACTCCTTTAATTGTATGATCCTCCTCCTACTTTATTTTAGAGAACATGACTATGAACACACACTTTTTCTCTTTTTTCTTTCTTCTTTTTTTGTTAATTCTGCTCGAGAAGATTTTCTTCTTTTTCATGTAACGCCCTGAAAATAGGAGAATTTAAAAACCGGAAATTAAAAATCGGAACTTACAAAAAACTTTCTGCTTGTTGTTGCTTGATCGAGTTTTTCGCTTCTTATTTGCCACTTGGTTGCATCAATACATATGTGAGCGATTCATTTCGGTGTTTGAGAAAAACCAAATGATTTGGATTTCCGTTGGGAGAAAAATCTCGGAATTTAGAGTGGGAATTTTAAAATAAAATAGGAAGTGGGTGTGGATTCATAAAACTATGTATTTGGAAAACAAAACATTATTTGGTGATTGTGAAATATTAATTAGAAAATAAAATGGGCGATAAAATATTTTAGAGGATTTATATAAAGTCTAGAAATTAATTGGAATTAAAATTGTGATTTATGGAATTTAAGAAAAAGGATTAAATTAAATAAGGTGATATATATTTTTAAATAAATAAAAGTGGGTGAAAAGTTTGAAAATATATTTTAAATTAATTTTGGGAATATTAGATTTTTATTTTGAATTTTTAGAGTGAAAGAAAATAGGAATTTGAAATTAGAATTTAAAATCGGGAAAAATCGAAATTGCCTTGTTTATGCGTCACTAGGTGCTCGACGCCGTACCGGCCCGGACCTCGCGCCGCGCGCGTCGCCCGCCGTACCGCGCCCGCGCCACGCTCGCCACGCGCCGCGCCGTGCCACGCCCGGCCCGGCCTCACGCCACGCACTCACGTCGCCGCGCCGGACCCCGCCGCGCTCGCCGCCGCGCCGCCGCCGTACCTTTCCCCATCTCCTTTCCCCACCTCGCCGCCACAAATTTCCCCTCTCGCCGGTCCCTTTCCCCGAGCACCGAGCGTCGAAGCGTCGCAAGCCGCCATCGTCGCCGTGCCGGTCCCGCCGTCTCCCTTGCCGTCGCCGTCGATCGCCGGTGAGTCCCCCGAGCCGCCCCTTCACGCTTTGCGCCGGACGGCCGCAACAGATAAAAGAGAGGGAGCGCCGGTCAAACAGGTAGAGGAGAGGGAATAGGAAAAAGAGAAAAGAAAGAAAAAGAAAAAAAGGAAAAAATAGAAAAATAGGAAAAATAGGGAAAAATTTTGGAAAATTGGGAAAAGTATTTAGAAAATATTTGGGCAAAAATATATTGTTTTCTCATGTATTTTTCTCGGTAAATATTCGAAAAATCGAATCGGATTTTTTGGAGATTTCGTTTCGCGTCATTTTTATCCGAATTTGTCTATTTCTTTTCGCCATTAAAAATATGTTTCTTTTGGTGCTCGAACCTCCAAAACCTCGAGCACAAATTCCTTTGATTAGCGTTTTTTAAAAATTTATTTCCTTAATTAAATTCGATCGACATTTTGCGAAAACCCTAAAACCTCAAACTCGTTTTTAACTCGGATTTTACCCTAAAAGCTCTCGTCCGAGCACGAGTAGAATGTTAGGCTAAACGTTTGGAGTCGTTTTTGTGATTCTTTTCAATCTCTCGGTGTTTTATTGAATTCGATCGAATTCGGTTGATTTTTCGCACGTGTGGATAGCAACCGAGGGAGCAAGCACTGACTACGTTGAAGACTCCGGCCAACAAGTGTGCGAGCAAGGCAAGTCAACACTTCCCTTTGAACATATTGATCCTACTTTGCGATATGATGTTGATTTCAATTACAAATTGCATGCTATACACAAATGAGTACCTATGCTTGATATACCCTGCCTTGATGTTGATTACCATTAGAATTATTCTTTGTAACCTTCGATGTGATATGACCGGAGGCTAACTTCGGTAAAATGCTTAGCCCTGCTTATACTAGATTCTGCATACCCATGATTTTTACAAAGAAGCTTCGTGCTTGGGCAACTATCTTTGGGAAGTAGTTGGAATACGGCATGTGGAGACATGAGCGCCACATTGCCCTAATCATGATGAAATTAGTTTTGATGAAAAACAAAAAGTACAAAACCAATGTTTTGGACTGGGGCGGATGGATGGATTTGGGGGGATTCCGGGAAAGGCTAGTACCGCCCCTGGTCAATTAAGGACCGAGCCATGAGACTTATAACCTGGAATGAGCCAGTACAGCTGTACTTCTTGAATGGATATAGACCTAGCGGAGTAGATAACCGAGCAGAGGCAGTATCCCTGCATAGTGGTTCTTGAGTGAATAGGTGGTTCTGGTTATTGAGATAAGGCTGCGGCCTAAGTGTTGAGTAATGGATGAGAATGTTGTGAAAGTTTTTCCCTTACCCCGGGAGCGCCAGAACTCCTCTCTCTGCTAAGAAAGGACGGCTAGAGTGCAAGAGGATTTAAGTTCATGGAGCGGTACTGCCAAAGCAAAGTTATCGAAAGACTTTGCCGTGACCATTCCATATGAAGGGATGTAAGCTCATTCAATGAGTAGTTGCAGAGTACGGGTAAAGTGTACATCCACTGCAGTGTGAGTCAATCAATATATTCGAATAGCCGTGCTCGCGGTTAATGAGCAGCGTGACAAGTTTCTCCCGTGGCTAGACTCATAAATTTCAAAATGATGGGATGGGATTGCATAATGATTTTGTGTGCTGGTGGACTCAACTTCTCGAAATGCGGGAAGGGGTGGACTCCCCAGAAAACCATGACGAATCGGAGGCGGGAAGCCATCCTTGGAAATCATGATGGATGGTAGACAGAACCGTCGTCGTTTTAATATACTCTGAAACTAAAACTTGACTTGGCTAGACAAAAGGTTTGTGAAATGATTTGTGAAAATTGGCTTTGTGCAAATGAACCTTAGCCATCCTTTGAATGACCCTATCATGTGCATTATTCCGTGTCGGCTTGCTGAGTACGTTGGGTACTCACTCTTGCTATACGCACAAACCTTCAGATGAAGGAAACGAAGAACTGGAGGACCCCTATGCTTACTGCCAGATGGGCGATGGAGGAGAAGGCGTCTACTAGGTCTTAGTCCCCGGTCGTTGCTCGTGGCAATCGACATGCCGCCGCTCCGACCGCTAATCTCATCTAAACTCGCTTTTGGTTGTATCCGGACCAAGGTCCTATATGTATTGGATATTGCCTTCGGGCCTATTATTGTAATAATTTTGATGTAAGACTATTCGTGCACTTTGCACGTGGTAATTAACTGTATTCGTGGGTACCAAACTACTCGATCCAGGGATATGGTACTATGAACACGAATGATTCCCGTTCTCAAAAACGGGGGTCGACATTTCATGAGCATCATGAATCTTTTATTTTGTAAATATTCCTATAGCTCATGTCTCATTTGGCATGGGTAGGAGGATCACTAATTGATTTGAGCCTTTATTTTGTGGATGACTAAAGTGGATGCAAATTCCCGGTGTAGAAATTATAGGATCGAATGCCCAACGAAAAGCCAACCAGAGGGGGGTGAATGGTTGAGTACCCCAAAAAAACTTTTAGTGGAAATAAAAATTACCCTCTGTTCTGATGTCGGTCTGACCGCCAAGTGAACTCTGGTCTGACCACCGTAGCCGATCGTCTCAGCCGATTGCTTGATGTCACTGACGCCAACGAAGTCCGATGCCCGTCGGTCTGACCGCCGATATGCCTACGGTCTGACCGGGTAGAAGCTACGATCTGACCGCAGTATAGCTCGAGGTCCGACCGGACAGTAGATCCGGTTGAACCGTCAATGAAGCCGCAGCACCGAGGAAGAAGACAACACACGAAATTCTCTAAGAAAATTGATCTTTATTGAATCTCTCTGTGTTTACAAAGTGCATACAAAGCACTCCTCTCAAAATCTCAAGCTAAAACTTGAAACCCTAACTCGAAACTCAACTCTAAACTTGATAAAAGCGATACAAAGAGGTCACGCCTCCCCTCACTATTTATACACAAAAACCGCAGCCAAAAGCCACGAATCCTACTCATATAGAAAGTCCTAAACACCTAGAAAACCTTCCTATATAATTACAAACTTGATATAAACCAACCATAATAATATCGGTCTTCCCAAAACCGAAATTCCGCTTTCCATACGCACACAATATCTCCATCGTATGTCATATGGAAACTTCACAAATCATGTGCATTAATCTCTACCCTTCAGCATCCCGCATAATCTCCATCTTGGACTTCACCTTATCTCCAAGTTGACTCCAACTCGATCACCGGCAACACTTTCCCGAGGCGTAAAGATTACCTGCACACAATTAAACAAAGAATATCATATCCGAGCACAAGCTATCCCAACTTGACTCATTGTTAGCATAAATGAACATACACGTGCATAGGAACACGAAACTCCCATGTATATGAAACGAACCAAAACCAAAACCAAATCAAAATCGGCAACCAGTCGGACTGGCTCGACCGGTCTGATCGTAGTTGCCTGCCCGGTCTGACCGCTCGAACACCTCCGGTCGGGCCGGAGATAAGCTCGAACAGGCCATGTGCAGTGATGAACACTTTTCATTGTCCGAAAACCAAGACCACTTTGACAATAAATCTCCAAATAAAAAAAACACACAAAGCACTAATCCTAGATGCCAATTGTTCATCATCAAATGAAGAATCAAACACACTTTCATTTTACAGAAATCTGCATATATGTGGAAGCGGAGAATATGGATAATACTTTTTGCTACACCTCTAATGTAGAGGGAGAGCAAATTTTTATGTGGTGGTTATGCACAAGACTTTGATCAGCGAGAACATGAAAAGATTCTACCGAGGGTCTAAAAATTTGACCAAACTCAAAATGATAGCAAGTATCATATGTGTAAGGTTTGATCATGTAATTTGACATATGGCCTTGGTAGGAAGAAAACATCATCGAGGAGTTTGAAGTTATGGTTTTTGAATTTTTCAAAATAAAATTCCCCAAGCATTTTGTGCAACATGAAACAAAGTTGCCTATTACCAAACTATCTCTCATAGATCAATAGCTCGAATAACATGCTTTCCCTAAGTAGTTGATTTCACAGAGTATGAGTAAATGTCATATAATAAAGTGTATGTAAGCCAACCAACATGTGTCATGTCTCCAAGATAATGTAGGCTCATGCTTATAGTGCTAGCACAATTTATTGGTATGCGAGGTGCAAAAATGAGGGTTGCAAACCTGCAATGGGAGAGCATGACGACGAGCGAGACCAAATTTGGTTTGAACCATATGAGGTCTTGCTGCATTTTCTTGCATCACTCCCGTGCAAAAATGTGCAACATCATGGAGGTGGTCCGAGGGATTGCGCGTGTCGAACGAGGGACACCCCCACACTTATTTTTGTACATGCGACTTTATTTGGAAACAACACAAGTGGAGACAAGAAATAATTCTACTAGTTTAAATAACCAGAGAATTTTATTCAATTAAAATGGAACTTACCTAAAACTTACCTCGAATCCACACGAGGACTTTGTGTGTGAAGGTTGTGTCACCCATGGATCAAACAAGCAAAAAGAACAAGAGCAAAAGGAATTCTTACCTTTCTTGCCTATTTTCTTCTTTCTTTTTTAAAATTTTTATTTTATTTTATTTTTTGAAATTTTATTTTCACCAACTTTCTTATACTCAAACAAGGTTAAATTAGAATTGACTCAACATAAACACCGAGAGGGTTTTGCGCCTCCTTTATATGTTATGCATCTTTGTCATATATCTAATGCCTTGGGTTATCTCCAGTTTGAATCAACTTAAAGTCCATATGCATACACCCAAGATCTAAACAAGCATTAACTCTAAGGTTCATTAAGCAAACTCGACACCATGTCTAGTTTCATTAAAGAAGACCTTTTATCCTAAGCTCCATGCTTAATTTAAAGAGCCTATGAATGGACTGATCATATTCATTCAAACCAGAGCATGCAAGAATAGATAAAGGAAGCATATGATCAAGTTATATTCACATGAAGATAAGTAGGAGTATATGAATGTTGTACTTCGGGTACCTCTCGGCAAGGCTTTGTTTAATGTTGAAAGCAGGACATTTTTTTCAAGTTTTTTTAGCAAGGCAAGTTAGAACTATTATCATTTCTAAACCAAGGTAAAATTTTTGGGATGAATGGAATTTGTTATGAGATACGTACCATCCTCCCCCACACTTGGACTTTTGTGTCGTGTGACATCAAAAAATAAAGCGTGTGGTGTCAAGCCTCCTTCAAAACTTGTTCCATTACCAGAAACACCAAGGTGCAAAAGTTGATGTAGCTCCATATTCTCAGGCGTTGCATAACCATCGTTATTTCTAATCTTAACCTAAAATGGTTAGTGACCAAAAATACCCAAGGACAAACTTATCCCTGAAACATGTTCTTGATTTTTATTTATGAAGGGAAATGATAATCCGGGCTACCTCCCGGTAGTACTTGTTTATGGTCAAAAGCTCGACCATGGGAAGTTCTTATATTGTAGTCACTATTGGCGATGTAGTTCCCAGCTTCACCACCAGTTGTTGATTTATCGTTGAAGTTGTAGCTGCAATGTTAGTGACAAAGGTGCAACCACAAAATTTACAATATTTATGATAAACAAATGCATCGACAACCAACCTTTTAAACATTTCTTTAGTGAGGGCCTTAAGGTGGTTGTATGTGCTCGTGGCATAAAATGTGACAGGTTCTAAAGATACCTTAAGAAAACAAGGTTCCTCATATTCAAGAAAGAAACTTTCATGTTCATCTTGTAGGCATTCATTGATGGGTAGGTCCTGCACATAATGCACACGAGACACGTGGTCTTCTACAGAATTCTCTACTCCCTTTTTATCTTTGGTTTTTATGTCAAATTCTTGGAGTGAAAGAATCCATCTAATTAGCCTAGGTTTAGCATCTTTCTTAGTGAGCAAGTATTTCAAGGCAGCATGATTAGTGTAGATTATTACCTTAGCTCCAACTAAGTAAGATCTAAACTTATCGATAGCAAAAACAACAGCAAGAAGCTCTTTTTCAATAGTAGCATAATTAAGTTGAGCTCCTGTTAGAGTTTTGCGAGCATAGGCTATGGCACTATATTTCTTATCCTTGGTTTGACCAAGGACTGCTCCTACTGCAAATTCGCTAGCATCGCACATTATTTCAAATGGCAGCGACCAGTTGGGAGGTTGAATTATAGGAGCTGAGATGAGTGCCTTTTTAAGGATATTAAAGGAGCACAGACACACATCATCAAAGTCAAAAGGGAACATCTTTAGCTAAAAGGTTTGTGAGGGGTCTAGCGATTTGAGAGAAATCTTTGATGAACCATCGGTAGAATCCCGCATGACCTAAGAAACTTTCGATTCCCTTGACATTGATAGGAGGTGTAAGCTTTTCGATAACATCGGTTTTAGCTTTGTCCACCTCTATCCCTCTTTCAGACACAAGGTGCCCAAGGACTATGCCTTTACGGACCATGAAATGGCACTTCTCCCAATTAAGTACCAGGTCCTTCTCCTTACACCTTTTTAAGACCTTATCTAAGTTCTCGAGACAATGATCAAAAGTTTTTCCATAGACGAAGAAATCGTCCATGAAAACTTCCATGATTTGCTCGATCATGTCTGAGAAAATAGATATCATACACCTTTGGAACGATGCGGGTGCGTTACACAACCTGAAAGACATCTTGCGATAGACATACGTTCCATAGGGGCATGTGAAAGTGGTCTTACTCTGGTCGTCGGGATGGATGGGAATTTGATGATAGCCGGAATACCCATGAAGGAAACAAAAGAAAGAGTGATTCGCTAACCGTTCCAACATCTCATCGATGAAGTGAAGCGGGAAGTGATATTTCTTTGTTGCCTTGTTAAGATTTTGATAATCTATGCACATTCTCCATCTTGTGACAGTACGTTGTGGAATTAATTTATTTTGAGAATTGACAACGACCATCATACCTCCCTTCTTTGGCACTACCTGAACTGGGCTAACCCACTCACTAAAGTGAACAAGATGGATTATCCCGGCATGAAGGAGCTTTAAGACCTCTTTTTTCACCACTTCTCTCATCACATTATTTAACCTCCTTTGAGGCTCCCTAGAAGGTCTGAGAGTTGGAACAGTAGGGATGCGATGGGTATAGAGACTGGGACTGATTCCCTTGAGGTCTTGGAGTGAGTAGCCTAGAGATCGATGCTTTTCTAAGATGGAGATGAGTTTGGAAGTTTCATCCTCGGAAAGCTTGTAACTAATGATTACAGACGATTCCATATCTCCATGTAGAAAAGTGTATCGAAGGCCAAAAGGTAGAGGTTTGAGCTCTATTGGAGGTCATGATGGAGGTTCTGACTTGGGGAGCTCGATTGTCTCTCCAGAATCGTCTGTTTCTTAAGTAAAGAAGTGAGCTTCTTTCTCAAGGACAGCCTCTGGGGATTCAAAAGGAGAAACCTCCAAAATTTCCTCGATAGGCTAAGACTCGGGAGAGGGTTCAGCTACGAAGTTCATAGCTCTAGAGATAGGAATTAAAAATGAATCCCTCCCAAGTTTGATATTGCCGACTCCTAGTGTCGGTGCATCTAAGAAAAGCTTTTCAAGCGGATGCCCGATCAGAATGTTGATGTCTAAAACTTCGAACACATGAAAGTTTAGGATTGCCTCAAGGTTCTCGTGACTCACAGTCACGTTCTGCAAAATCCCATAACTTTCTAAAATATCTCCATGAGGAGTTTTTAAAGTTTTATGGGTCGGGGTCAAAGGTTCGTCACCGAGAAGTGCGAACGCTAGGAAAGCAGAAATGATATTTGCCCCGACAATGGGATTGTAGAGAACCTTAACCGGAGTTCCCCTTATGTTGCAATGAATGGTTGATGAAGGTGAACTAATCCGAATTGCTTCGGATGACAATTCACACTCTTTCAACCACTCATGGCTCATAATAGACGTTAACCCCTTTATGGTCTCTCTAAGGAATTTATCCTCGAGAGGCACAGGAGGAGAAACTGGAACTGGTGGTCTCTTTTTGTAGAAGAATTTCGAGGTATTCTCATAATCTTCGAAAAGATCGTCCTCGAAATTGAAGGGAAACTCCGAAGAGTGAATTGCTTCATCCTTCGGTGTTCCTGGTTTGGGCATGGTTTCTACAGCCAAATCTTGAGATATGCAAGGTAAAGCATTGGACTTGGCTGGAGAATTATCCTCATTGCTTGCCTTGACTACCGCCGATAGTGATTCACGATAATCTTCAACAAGGAGGTGTTCTCTAAGATACGACTTAGGATTTCCCTTCCTTCGGTCAATGTCTTATGTGAAAATGAACCACCGGATGTGATGTCAAGATATAGGGCAGACTCTTTGCCAAGACCTGACAAGAAGTGTTGCAAAAACACATGGTCGGGTAAAGACAAGTCGGGGCCGGATTGCATCAAAGTTAAGAACATGGCCCAAGCTGCACCTATAGTTTCCTTCTCAGTCTGCTAAAAGCTGAGAACTTCTATGCGCATAGATGTGATACGGGTTAGCGAGAAGAAAGCGATATAGAACTTGTATCTTAGTTCTTCCCACTCACCATTTGCTTTCTCTACTGTAAGAGTGTATCATTGCTTCGCTCTTTCAGTACGCGAAAAGGGAAACAACTTCCACTTCAAAGTTCTTTATGTCATGCCTGGAATCATCAGGCATGAACACAAATGCTCGAACTCTCGCAGATGATAGTATGGTTTTCATGATCGCGCCCAGAGAAGGATTGCTCCTGAACCATGGCTATAAAGCCTGGGCGGAGTTCAAAGCCAGATGAAAGAAATGGCTCAGAAGAAGATGGTGGCTCAAAGAACTCGCCCTTTGGAGTGGATAGGTTTTGGATAGATTGCTCCATAATCTAAGAGGAAAAAAATAAAAAGATACGAGGATGACCTAGGCTCTTGGATAAAATAGCAACCGTTCCCCGGCAACGGCGCCAGAAATGCTTGTTGGTATTTCTTACGACCACAAGTAAAATTCGTAAGCACACAGAATACCGTTGTAGCACTTCACCCAGGGAGTATTCCAAGGGATATCGAATCCAAGGAACGGTATGGATTATCAAAGAGTTAGGATCATCCAAGGACATCCAAGATTATGTAGGCTAAGGTATAGAGATGATTTCTATGGTTGCGGCTATAAGAAGCTGGTAAATTACTTTACTTTCTTACTTACTTCGGGCCCGGCTTACACTCGGTCTGCCGAGTGACTGGCCTACAGCTCTACGCCATACCCGAACGTGGAGGAATACAATGGATGGATAGGGTTGTCACCACCTGCCGCCTACCTCTCACCCACGGAGTAGGAGGCAAACAAAGGTAAACTCTAGCCTAGACACCACGTCTATGCTATTGAATACTACTCTAGCCTTGCACAACAACACCCGTCTTCATTAGGGGTCTTAGTACTAGAGCACCCAATTAATGGACGATGATCCCGTAAGTAAATGCGATAAAGTAAATTACTCAAAGTAAAAGTATAATAACCATAGTAAATCATACACACTTACTTTATTGAAGAAAGCATCCATTGAGGTACAAGGCCGGAGGTTGGGGCCGGGACTCCCGGCACTCCTCCGAACTTCCCCTCGGAGAAAACTCCAACATTTGGGGCACTCCTTTCGGAGCTTCCCCTCACTCTCTAACCTATTCACTAAGCCTTAGGAGTGAAGCTTTAATCTTCTTGGAGGTGTGTTGAAGTGAATGAAGTGATCCCCTTTTATAGCTTGGTAAGGCGGTTAGATGGCGGCTAGTAAACGTCATAACCACCTAACCGTCATTGGGGTCCAATCAGGAGCTGCCACGTGGAAGCTGGAGGTGAGTGGTGACCAGACTGGTTCGGCCGAACCCTGGTTAGCTCCCCTCACAACCGCCTTTCTTCAGTCACTTGCAGGTGGGTCCCTATGGTGGTTCCCGAGTGTTTGGTGCCAATCTAAGTCGGTTTCATCCGACTTGTGGGCCCTCCAATCCACGGGAAGCTAACATGGAGATCGCCAATTGGTTGGAGTTATGTTCTTCGCCACGAAAGCACACTTTCCCTTCATTTCGATACATAAGTTAGAGCATATGCAACAGCTGCCCAATACCCTCTAAAATCCCATTTTTAACTAATTTGAACGAAATTTATCTTCTAATAGATTGTCTATCTCATTCCCAAAAAAATTGGTTTCCTTTCCCATCATTTTCGTTCTTCACAAATAGCTAACCGAGTCTGGCGCCCAATATCAGTTTCGCGTCACTGCGCTTCTTTCCACGCGTGTGTTTTTGTTGTCCCGCGCCTGGCCCTGCTCGTCCCCCGCCGTCGCATCCTCCCCCGCCTCATCCTCGTACACGGCCGCCGCATCCTCCACCACCGCAACCTCTCCCCGTAGCCTCCTCGTATCGACGCCGCTGCACTCCTCCCCCTCCCTTCCCTTCCAGCCGCCGCATCCTCCCCCGCCGCCGCATCCTACAACGTCATCGAAATCAGGCCCACAGCAATTTTAAATTTATAGGAAACTAGATTTTAAGAATTTTGTTGGATGAGAGATGTTGTATTGAGCATTAATTTTTTTTAGAAATGACTAAAAACATAATTATTGGGAATTTGTTTAGCCATTATGTTACATGTGCTCTTACCTGCATATATTAAATCACCAACACTCATGGAAAAGGTTAGTTAATAACCCCTACCACTATGTTGATGTGCCAAGTTTGTTCCACTTATGCAGGAGTTGACAGTCGGATTTTAGGTGATAGTGACCGTCAACAGACGTCAATGACTAAGGCAAAGGCATACCTACATCCTAATTGCACATTGGACCGTGTCCGTGGCAATAGAGTTACTTGTCTAACCATAACATAACTATTATATATACTATAAATGGAACATATATCTAAGCAAGTAGAATATGAACCACACTCAGATAAACTAGAAGATGAATACATTAATAAGCTCAAAGTCGTACAAAGAAAGAAAGATACAAAAGACATATCCAACTTCCAAAGGCGACTTGGGAAACGAGTAGAAACTCTAAACTATTCCTAAACTCCATTAGCCTAGAGACTAATATAGAAATATAGGAACTACTTCTTGTGGTATGTGTGGAATGAAGTGAGGCCTCCTCCTTAAATAGCACCAAATGGCGGTTGTAATGGCTGTTAACAACCGCCATAACCCCCTAACCGTCATTGTGAGTGGCTGAGAAGACGCCACGTGGTCGGTGGAGATGAGAGGGCTCAGCCAAGGTTTGGTCGAACCCTGGTCGATGCCCATCTCCACCGACCTTCACCAGTCACTTCCATGTGGGCCCTTAAGGCGGTTCCCGGGTGTTTGGCCCCACTTTAAGGTGGTTTCATCTGACTTGTGGGTCCTTCGATCCACGGGAAGCTAACGTGGCGATCACCGATTGGTTAGAGTTGTATTTCTTCGCCACGCGAGCGCGTCTTCACTCCATTTATTGATAAATGTTCCTGCATTCTTATAATCTCCAAGGGCATGTGGAACTTTATTAATTCTAAATCTATATGTCGATAAAGGATGCTAATTCCTTTTTATTTCCGAGGTCTGTGACAATCGAATCTGGTACTTAACAACCATCAACAAACTCCCCCAAACTTACCCTTTGCTTATCCCTGAGCAAAGTCAAGACTAAGGCTCGGTGGATCAGAAGTTGCTACCATGTTTTATTTCTCTAAAGTATCATGTCTACAACCAAGAGGGTGTCACCCCGGGGTAGCTCACAGAGCGGAGTTAAGATCAGCTGAAGTCGAACCGAGAGTCCTCGGGAGGGGGTCGAAAGCGCGACCCCCTCTTGGGGTCGGTCGCCCTAACCTCCCCCAGGTCCGACCTTGGTGTTCCTTCTCGATCGTAGCTCAGTGGCCCGACCTCATATCACCTCGGGAAGGAAGGCTTGCCTTGCAAGGTTCACAGAGGTGGCAAGGAGGGGACAACCCGGTAGAAGATGATGTCACCCGACAAAGACTGTGCAGATAGTGCCTGCGGAGGACGGATCCCAAGGTAGGATAGAGCACAAGATGCCCACGGCGCGCATGACCCGAGGGGATCTCTATGTACTTTTTAGATATTGTTTGTATTTGCTTTTTAGTCTTTAGTCTTAGCTTTCTTGGCCCCCAAGTCCTCTTGTAACTGCCTCCCCTTGAGCTATAAAAGGGAGGGCAGGACGAACGGGCATGGGGAGGGCTTTCGGAGAACCCTTCTCTGAACCCGAGTCTTTGGGAGCTAGATCCAATCCCACCACCACTCCTTTTTTATGATAATATTTACAATGAAATCCTAGTGGTATGTTCTCCCCGTGCTCCCACACAACGTCCCTACTATTTGCCATCTCCACCCTGAATCATATGGAAAGAATACAACATTATGAAACAAATCACCAAGACGACATAGCTACCCTTACATAACATAATAACAAATTAGTCCAGCTATTGCCAAAAAATTCACGTCCGGCCGATGGTACCTAGTCTGTGTTGACGCGAACTATGTCCATACACACAACAACCTGGGAGATTTGCTTAACTCCAGTGTAGGTCCTGAAACATTTGATGAGATGTGGGCATGTCAGTCAGTTTGATCCTGTAACTGACAAGATGTAAGGCTGATCGGCCAACAGGTTGATGTCGATGAAACGAAGCCTGGGTTCTGTTGAGAGATCCAAAAGATATGTGTCAACTGATAGCCTCATGTAGAATCGACCGATAGCGTGATAGCCGATATCCGATGCTAGCCAATAGCCGATGTATCAATTCTAGCTGATGTCGATAGGGTTTTGAGTGATTGGCTCTATGTCCGATGTAGATTCTAACACTTGATATAAAGACAACCGATTGATGATAATGTTATGAAACAATAATCAATCCGCAAATAATAGTATGACAAAATAAATGTTGATCCGATGATTAAAGCACACATCGGCTAGTAATCTGAAGTCATTGAATCCAAATGATTAAATGATCAATGAAACCTTTGTTGTAATCAGCTAAAACGAACTTGTATGTAATCCTTGTAAACTGATGCAACATCTAGATAACTCATTGGCTGAAACCCCGATGAAACAATAATTGATGCCTACTGACTTAAATAAATCTAAATTATAACCACAACCTCATAGGTCGAACCTAACCGATGCAGCATAAGGTTGATAATTGTCTCATAGATTTAAACAAGCCGATATAACACCAATCAAATTGGTCATGTATTAAATTTAACCAAGATAGTAAAACCATCAAAGGGAAACATCAGATATTAAATTTAACCAAGATAGTAAAACCACCAAAGGAAAATTTAACACATCAGATAAGATCAGCTAATCCTTTGATGAAACATTAGCTATCAGCTTAACAAGACTTAGATTATCAATAATATTCTAGTAGGTCAGACCTAATTGATGCAGCATGAGGTTGTATATGATAAGCTAATACTCAATGAGCCGATAAATCTATCTGATATAATGGATATAACAAATCTATCTAAAGTGACATAATGTTTAAAGAAACATCAACTTGATAGAATATCGGACCTAACCAAAAAGTGCTAACTAAGCTGATGTGACTATAAACAGTAATGGAACTAAAGATAGAGATGATATACCAGATAGGTAACGCTTGCGTCGGCCCGATTGGAATATCGGACTCAACCGAGAAAGTCCTAACCACACCGGTGCAAGTGAAGATCATGGAACTCACTTCTTGCCGAAGGTCGAACTCAATTGATGCAGCCCACGCTCGAAAACATGAATTCGTCAAATTAAAACCTAGAAGACTAGGGTGGCGATGTGCCGAAAGTAGATGTATTGATCTATGTAGATGAATTACAAAGACCCTGGATATACATATTTATACCCACAAGCCGATATAAGTCCTAATTGGACACGTCACAAACTTTTCTAAAGATAAAAAGAAAAACATAAAGTCCTCATCGAACACTAAATACACTTTCCTAAAGATAAAAAGAAAAATTACTAAATCATGCCTAATTAATAGGTAAATTAAGCTGTCATGTCATGGTCTTAATGTTTCCTTCTTGAACTTGGTCTTTTCTGGATAAATGTATATCAGATAGTTGATCTCTTCTCTTAACCGAATCTGTCATGGAATCTTACCAAATTTTGACGTTAACACCAGCCATTATCATTACAATAAATGTACATCACTAGTCATGAACATATCTACCCAGCCAACAAATAACATATCATATCAACTCTATCAACAAATTCCATTTTCCACCTCATTAGGTCACTACCAAACCATATTTGATCTTTTTATCACACTTCATATATCAACAAACAACAATCTTTTCAAATAAAAGTACTCCACAACTTAGAAAACTATAAATTGCACAACATTAAACATATTCACAACATTCATCATTCTACTAGTGGACAAACCACGGCTCAACCATGATAACCGTGGTTTACCACACGGTAACGGTAACTAGCGGTAATCACTCGAATAAATAACGTCAACATGAACCACTAGATGACAGTAATCGCCAAAACCATACGGTTATTGTAATGCCCCGAAAATCGAAGAATTTAAAAACCAGGAATTAAAAAAATCGGAGCTTACAAAAACTTTTGCTTGTTGCCTTTTTGCTCGTGTTTGTTGCTTCTTATTTGCCAGCTTGGTTGCATGAATTTAGTTGTGAAAGATTCATCTCGAGGTTTGTGAAAAACCGAATGATTTGGATTTCCGTTAGAGGGAAAAGTCTCGAAGTCTAGGGTTAGGAATTTTTAAAATAAAATCGGAAAGGGATGCGGATTCGAAGATATGTGTTTGAAAAATAAAACATTAATTGGTGATTATGGAATATTAATTAGGAAATAAAATAGACAATAAAATATTTTAAGGGATTTATATAAAATCTAGAAAATTATTTTAAATCAAAAATGGTGTTTTATGAATTTAGGAAAAGGGGTTTAATTAAATATGGAAATATATATTTTGAAATAAATAATGGTGGTGAAAAGTTTGAAAATATATTTTTAATTAATTTTGGGAATACTATGTTTTTTTGGAATTTTTAGTGTGAAGGAAAAATTAGAATCAAAAAATGGAATTGAAAATCGGAAAATCGAAAAACACACTGTTCATCGATGACCATGTGTTCGATGCCGTACGGCCCCGCCTCACGCCCGCCGCGCGTCGCCCGCCATACCGCGCCGCGCGCGCGCGCGCGCGCGCGCCGCCTCGGCCCGCGCCGCCGCCGCCGCGCCACCCGTCGCCGCCTTGCCCGCCCCGCCGCGCCGCCGCGCCGCGCCCGCCACCCGTCGCCGTCTTGCCCGCCCCCCGCGCCCGCGCCGCCGCGCCACCCGTCGCCGCCTTGCCCGGCCCCCGCTGCGCGCGCCACCCGTCACCGCCTTGCCTCGGCCCCGTCCGCGACCTCGCCACGTGTCGCCGCCCGCGCCCGGTCCGTGCGCGCTCGCACTCCGCGCGCCGGTCTCGGCCACCCGCGCGCCGCGTGTGCTTCGCCGCACCGCCGCGCCGCCCCCTTTTTTCCCTCGTTCCTCTCCAACGCCGCGCCTATAAATAGTGTCGCGCCCTCTCTATTCCCCTCACCTCGTAGCCTCTAACTCTCCCCCTCTCGTCGGCTTTCTTCCCCCTCCCGAGCGCCGCCGCAAGACGCCACGAGCCGCCAGCGCCGTCGCCGTTGTGCGTCGGAGCCCCACCGCCCTCCCGAGCGTCGCCATCGCCGGTAAGCCCGAGCCGCTGCCCCTTCCCCTCGCTTGCGTCGGCCGCCGACCGCAACAGGAAGAGAAGAGAGAGAGAGATCCGGTCGAACACCTGGCGTGTCGATGAATAGTAGACAGAAAAAGGAAAAGAAAAGAAAAGAGAAGAGAAGAAAAGGGAAAAGAAAAATAGAAAAAAAGGGAAAATTTTTAGAAAATTAGGAAAAATATTTTGAAAAGATTTGAGGGAGTATTTGGGCAAAAATATATTGTTTTCTTGTATATTTTTCTCGGAGCAAATTCGGAATGTCGAAATCGGACTTTTCAGGGATTTCGTTTCGCGTTGTTTTAATCCGGATTTTGTTTAATCCTTTCTCGCCATTTAAATATGTTTCTCTTATGTGCTCGAACCTTCAAAACCTCGAGTACAAAAACCCCTCCGTTGATATTTCTAAATCTATTTTCTCAAATAACTACGATCGTCGTTTTGCGAAAACCCTAGGACATCAACTTGATTTCAAACTCGGATTTTACCCTAACAACCCTCGTCCGAACTCGAGTAGAATTCTAGGTTAAACGTTGGGAGTCGTTTTTATGGTTTTTATGGTTCTTTTCGATCTCTCGATATTTTATTGAATTCTGATTGAATCCAATTGATCTTTCACACGTACGGATAGCAACCGAGGAAGTTAGCACCGACTACGTTGAAGACCCCGGCCAACAAGTGTGCGAGCAAGGCAAGTCAACACATCCCTTTGAACATATTGATCCTACTTTGTGAAATGATGTTGTTTTCAATTACAAATTGCATGCTATACACAAATGAGTACCTATACTTGATATACCCTGCCTTGATATTGAATACCCTTAGAAATACTCTTTGTAACCTTTGATGTGATACAACCGGAGGATATCTTCGGTAAAATGCCTAGCCACGCTTATACTAGAATCTTGCATACTCATGATTTTACAAATAAGAATCGTGCTTGGGCAACTATCTTGGGAAGATAGTTGAGACACGGCAAGTGGAGACATGAGCGTCACGTTGCCTTGATCATGTTGGAAATAGCTTTGATGAAAAATGAAAATACAACTCAATGTTTTCAGACTGGGGCGGATGGATGGATTTGGGTGGTTTTCTGGGAAAGTCTAGTACCGTCCCTGATCAATTAAGGACCGAGCCATGAGACTACAACTTAGAACGAGCCAGTACAACCGTACTTCTCGAAGGGTATAGACCTAGCAGAGTAGATAGCCGAGCGGAGGCAGTATCCCTGCATAGTAGTTCAGGTGTAAGTGTTGAGTTAGGGACCTACAAAGGGTAGTGTGCCCATGATTGTGATGAGATGAAAGGCCTTTATGTGAATAGTAACCTGAACCTATCAATGTCTTAAAGATAAAGTGAAGTTTCTCTCTTACCTCGGGAACGCCAGAACTCCTCTCACTGCTAGGAAATGACGGCTAGAGTGCATGAGGACTTAAGTTCATGGAGCGGGTACTGCCAAAGTGAGGTTATCGAAAGGCTTAGCCGTGACCGTCCCATATAGAGGGATGTAAGCTCATTCAATGATTAGTTACGGAGTACGGGTAAAGTGTACATCCTGTTAGTGATATGCCCTAGAGGCAACATGGAGATGTTGGATATCACGTCAATGTTTATGAATAAATGAATAAAGTGTTATTCAGTTCCATGAAATAGACATCTTGTATTGATCAATAAGTACGTGACTTATTTATGAGACTCTTTATGTATGAATCTATTTCTAAACGATCCCTGATCATATGTCATATTGTTGGAACAAATATGATTCTAAGATCGGCATGTTTATTGATTGATGATCATGTCTCATAGATCATGGGTATGGAGATACCAAATCAATAAACATGGACACATGTGTTGGAGAACACATTGTTGGATAGACCCATCATGAGACACTACAGAATTAATGTGCCATTAGTTGGTCTCAGGTAGTGTTGGTACAAAGTCCTTAGACCTGAGATCACCATGGATTCCAACATGTGTAGTAGCCTACTTTGGGACTACCAAACACTATTCCAAATCGGGTAGTTATAAAGGTAGTTTTCGGGTTTGCTATGAAACATGGAGTGGGATGTGAGTGATCAAGATGGAATTTGCCCCTCCTTTGGAGAGATATCTCTGGGCCCTCGAGGTGATGGATTATGGAAATGCATGGCCATGCTAAGTTGATTGAGGAGTCAATCAAGACGGATAATCCAATACGGTTCGAGTGAATGGTTAAGCTATTGAAGGGATGGCACACATCTTGCCTATAGCTTAACTGGTATCGTGAGGCAAAGGGATTTGTGTACACATTACAGGTTCAGAGCCGATATTATTCTTGTATACTATGGTGTCAATATGTGCTGCTAGGCGCCGCTGTTGACGGGTTGGCTGAGTTGGACTCGAGCCGACGATCGGCTAAGTTAGACTATGGCCGAAACCGAGTATACCTGAACCTACAGGGTCGCACGCTTAAGGGGATAGAATAGATATTCGAGTTGGACTCGGATACGGCTCGATCGGATAGGGATCCGATCGGATAGAGTCCTATGGGCTTATGACGTGTGGGCGGCCAACTCTATGAGATACGGATGAGATCCGATTCAAAATAGTGTCCTAATCGGCCACTAGTCCCAGTCGACCAACTCTATATAAAGGAGGGAGGGGTGGGAGAGCCGTGGTACGTCAATTGCATCGCATGCAATGAAGTCGCCGAGATCAATCTCCACGGAAACCCTCCCCACCTTCGAGCCAAACCCTAGCCTTGCATCGCGTGCTAGCACACGGGTGTACGGCGTTCGTCCCCGGACGTGTGGATACCGGTAGAGGCGCCGCTACGTTGCGCGCCGTTGATCGGCCGGATCGGCCGCAACCGGAGCGATCGGGCGTGGTGGATCGGCCGCGGTCGGGCGCATCGGAGCGAGGCGTGAGAACGCGGCCGGACGACTCGAATCGGCTGATTGACGTATCGGCTGTTGCGAGAATCGGCTACACTGTTTCGGATCGGATAGCCCTGATTGGCTGTTTCCGCTGCACACTCCAATCGTAACGATCTATCGGCCCTTACTTGCAAGTGTTCCCTGGTTTGCGCGGTAGAAAATTTTTGTTTTCGCTAGCGTAGCCTCCGTGCAACCCTTCACATCCACTGCAGTGTGAGTCAATCAATCTATTCGAATAGCTGTGCTCGCGGTCAATGAGCGACGTGACAAGTTTCTCCCGTGGCTAGACTCTTAAACTTTAAACTGATGGGAATCGGGATTGCATAATGATTTTTGTGCTGGTGGACTTAACTTCTCGACCTACGAGAAAGGATAGACTCCCCAAAAAACCATGACGAACCGGAGACGGGAAACCATCCTTGGTATCACGATGGATGACAGACAGAACCGTCACCGATTTAATATACTCTAAAACTAAAAACTTGACTGGCTAGATGTTAGGTTTGTGAAATGATTTGTGAAAATTGGATTTGTGCAAATAAACCTTAGCCTCCCTTTGAATGGCCCTATCATGTGCATCATTCCGTGATGGCTTGCTGAGTACGTTGGGTACTCACCCTTGCTATACGCACAAACTTCAGATGAAGGAAACGAAGAACTGAAGGACCCTATGCTTACTACGAGGAGGAATGAAGACAATGAAGCGCGCTAGGTCTTAGTCCCCAGTCGTTGCCTTTGGCAATCGACATGCCGCTGCTTTCCGTCTGCTTATCTCATCTGAACTCTGAATTTGGTTGAATTCGGACCAGTAGGTCCTATATGTATTGGATATTGCCTTCGGGCCTATTATTGTAATAAGTCGTTGTAAGACTATTCGTACACTTTACACCTGGTAATTCAGAACTGTATTCGTGGGTACTAAACTACTCGATCCAGGGATATGGTACTATGAACACGAATGATTCCCGTCCTAAAAAACGGGGGTCGACAGTTATCGTCCCAAATCATGCGATTACCGCGTGTACGAAGAGGATTACCTTCACGTTGCTCTTCTTGGCGATAAACGCCGCCAACTGTGCACTTCTCGCGGCCGCTGGCGCGTAGACGACAGATTTGGCATTGCCGTCGCCTCCCACCAACCCTTCTGCCTCCCTCACCGCTCCCTCACCGCGTGCCGATAGAGAGAGAAAGAGAGGAGAGACCCAGTTGATATTTTTTCTCTATTGGGCCTTAATGGGCCGATTCCACAACCCAACTTAAGGCCCAATATTTTTTTCTTTTTCTAAACTACTATCGATTTTGCCCTCAAATGCCCTCAAATGTGATTTTCCCTTACTTTTTTTTAAAAAAATTCACCATCTGTCACTAAAAATTAAAAACTACTTCCATAAATTTGTAGATTTTTATTTGGAAATTTTGAATTTGATCAAAATTCCCTACTAAACTCACTGTAAGCCCGGTTACGTTGATAAGGGAAACCCTGGCTCGTATACCACAGCCACCGACCCCACCAACCGTCACCACCACGAATGTAGACGATCCACCCGCGGCTACCTACATCCATCCCCACCGTCCCTCATCGGCGATGGACGCCGCCGCACCCGCGCCACCGCCGCCACCATTCGCCGTGCACCTCGTCACCGCGGGCGGGTCCTCGCCGGAGCTCGCGTTCCTTCTCCGCGCCTTCGCCGCTGCGCGCCTCGTCGCCCTCGACGCCGAGTGGAAGCCGCGCCGCCGCGGCCCCGGCGGCGATGACCCTTCCGCGGCGGCTCCTCCGCAGTTCCCCACGGTCGCGCTCCTCCAGGTGGCGTGCCGCGGCGACGGAGATGGGGAGGGGGCTGCCGCCGAAGTGTTCGTCGTCGACCTCCTCGCGGTGCCGCTGGCCGAATTGTGGGAGCCGCTGCGGGAGCTGTTTGAGAGGCCTGAGGTGCTGAAATTGGGGTTCCGGTTCAAGCAGGACCTCGTGTACCTCTCGGCCACCTTCGCCGCTGCCCTCGACTGCGACGCCGGATTCGAGAGGGTAAGGGGAGATCGATCGAATGCCGTCGTGGAACACGCCTTGAACCTTTGCTTTTACGCTTAAACGCTTAATTCTTGTGTTTTGGAGGCTAATAATTAGTGAACCCAAGTAGTACTAGTTGGCACAAGCTTAAATTCAACACATGCTGCCACTTGTTCTCTATCAAACGTTGTTTGATTGTTCTCATCTGGCTTTAGCAGATAGCAGTTTCTATGTAGGAAATGGGATTAAATTTTGCTGCATTCATTTTTGCTAGGTGGAGCCTTTCTTGGATGTCACCAACGTTTATTACTACCTGAAAGAACATGACATGCAAAAGAGGCTTCCAAGGGAGACCAAGAGTTTGGCAACAATTTGTGAGGAACTTCTGAGTGTTTCTTTATCAAAGGTTCGTTTAGACAACAATAGCTTTCATTCATGATTTTTTTTTATTTGTTGGGCATTCCCTGATGACGTTTAGTACCATCTGAATCATTGTTTTTTTGGAAATATTTCACTTTACTAGAGAGCTTACATATATTTGTATAATTCAAAGCTAGCTAGAATTAGGATACCCAGATACCTTTAGTATCATCTAATCAGCATTCTAGTTGTTCCATGGCATTCAGTCCCATAGTCCCATTGCACTTACCTTGAAGGTTAAGACCTGGTGAAAATGAAACTGGATGACAGGACAGGAGAATATGGCCTTTCTGCCACCACAAAGGATTCAATAATTACTGGAAGACGCAACTGATAAGTTTCAAGTAGGAACACATTAATTTAATGCATCCTTGTTTTCTCAAGGTGTAATTTGTGCAAAATATAGGAGTAGGTGCATTTATTAACCTAGTCGCACAGTGGCAAATTAGTGTGAAATACTCTCCGATCAAATTAGTGGCAAATTATTAACCTGTCACAAATACTTGTTTATTTTCAATACACTTCCGATCAAGCTTTTAAAATTTTTGTCCTTTATTTGCACCTATTCTATGTTCTGAAAGGCATTAGTTGTATTATTTGCTTAAGGAAATGTATTATTAAATTGCAAGTGATTTAAGATTGTTATCGTACTTTTTTTCTGGCAGGAACTTCAATGTAGTGATTGGTCATACCGCCCCTTAAGTGAAGGTCAAATACAATATGCTGCATCTGATGCCTACTATTTACTCGACATATTTGATCTATTCCATCAAAAAATCAGAACTGAAGGTACATCTCATGCTTAACTCAACATGTTTGTTAGACACAATATTTCCTTCCCTTTAATTCCCTCTTGAACTAGATTATATGACTAATGTTTGGAGGAATATGCTTTAGTCACTTTTTGGTGTCACTGTCCACACAGAGCCATTCATGACACAAGCAACACATTATCATGGTGGGTTAAACATTATTTGGAATATGGACCAAAGGTGGGTCGGTTCAATGGTGAGGAACTTAGGAAAAATATAAGGCCATAGACTGGAGGGACAATGTCTTTGAATTTGCTGGTGCTATGCAGTTTTATGAGCTATATATCCCTTTAAAGTTAGCATGTTCACTCACACTTAACACTGAAGAAGATATGAGATGGATGCTAAGAAGCTGCTGCCCTTGCAAACAACCGTCTGGTCAGTTAAGATGCCTATAATGCGGTCATCGCTCAAGCCTGTAGTAGAGAAGCAGGTACATGGAGAATGGAGATGATGTCGCCTTGCACATGCACAAAGCGAATTTTTCTTATTTTTTGAACTTCTTAATTTTTTAATTTTAAAAATAGACCATCTCAATGCTTATTTTTAAATCTGAACCTTTTTGGCCACGTCACCCTGCCTAACGTGGCGAAACAACATTGTCACACCACTAGTAGTTGGCATGGCAGTTTTGTCTTGCCACACCAGTGTGGCTGGCGTGGTAGTATTGTTTCGCCATGTCATGCTTGCTAGCATGCTCAAAAGGTTCAGATTTGGAAATAAGTTTTGGAATGTTTTATTTGTAAAATTAAAAAGGTTCAAAAAATAAAAATAGATCCACATAAGCTCAACCAAAACTCTTCACAAGAGGGTACAATGAAGTTGTTCACTGTTCACAACTAGGAGGAGGAGGATACCATCTGGTTGCACATTCACATTCACTGCTCAGAAACTTCCGCCTTGCACCTGGTGCAGGTATTCAGGTGGCCAACACAGCAACACTCCACTTGCCAGTCTTCGTTTGCAAGACATGTAGCTAGGCTAGCTTACTACAGTTGGCAAACAATAGAGCTGTAGATGGGAAGTATGTGAAGGACATAGGGTGTTGCTGTTGTTCTTTTTCTCTATTTGTGTTTCTCTCCATGGTTTTCTTTGTGCTAGACTGTTAAAGCTAACAGACACTGTTCCCAATAGTAGCATAAGGGTGAAGAGAGACATGCAAGTTTGATTGTGAGTGAAAGAATATCTCTACACTACAAACAAGCATGCGCATGTCTCAATGCAATGCAACAAAGGTTCAAATTTGTGGACAATATGCTTGTGCTTGTGCTCATGTTATTTCCAGAAGTTATGACATTCTTTTCTTTTCTGTTTACTTGTGGCCAAATATTTATCTTTTGAGAATGTGGGAGCTATGAAAGTGTGAATGAGTTGGTTGCTAATGAATCGTTGGTTTGTCTTTTCTAAACTTATAACTAATATTGCAGGGAAGTGTTTGCTGACAAATGAGCTGCCCCCAAGGGACTCAGAATGTTCTTCACCTGCAGATGCGACTTGCTTTGACAACTATTTTACATCCATTGTGGTGAAATATGGTGAGAAGATTTTGCTGACAGAATCAGATACAAAACCCCGTTCCTCAAGACGAAAAGAAAAACAAAAGATTGCTACAAATGCCAAATGCAAAGAGAAGTTTGAGGGCAGTACTGAATGGCAGGGTCTTCCTCCATGGGATCCTTCTGCTGGGGGAGATGGCTGCCCAAAATTTTTGTGTGATGTGATGGTAACAGTTCTTCTGATCCCTTTACATTCAACAATGCATTTTATGATTTTATCCAACTACCGTTTCATGAGATGAACTTGAAACAGAGCATGATTCACTCCATACAAAATAGCTTAGTTGTGTTCCCTGTTTGCAAATGCTGCAAGGTTTGATATGGAGAAAATTTGGACAGATTGAAGGTTTAGCTAAGCACTTAAGATGTGTTGGAATAGATGCTGCTACTCCATCCTCAAGGAAACCTGAACCAAGGTCTTCTCTATAAGTTTTGCAAATAATATTGTAACATTCTTAATGTCCCTATGAATTGTCATTTTTATGTTTTCATTTATGTTCGTATCTTTATCATGTAGGGAACTGTTAAATCAAACGTACAAGGAAAGAAGAGTATTACTTACAAGAGATGTTAAGCTCTTAAAATATCAATATTTGGCAAGCAACCAGGTATACAGAGTGAAGAGCCTGCTCAAACATGATCAACTGGCTGAGGTATGCACATTTTCTCTACCTTTGTCTTCAATTCTATTGATCTGCAAAACCTTTTTAAAGTTACTGTAAAATCTTTATGGTCCGATCTTATTGATTTTAAAGCAAATTTAATCAGCAAAGTATCAGTAAGATTGATTTCTGTTCTCTTTCTTTTTTGTGTGTGTGACTTTCTGTATGTCAACTCACTCACGGCCAAGTAAACTTAAATTTCTGTCAGGAACTGGTACAGTGTCAGCAAAATCACAAAGAATTTTTTTCTACATTATCAAGAAAAATGTGCAACCACTTTGACAGTTTTGTCCAGAACTTGCAATAATATTACATATGGTGAATTAACATTCTATTTTTTGAAGTATACTATAGACATCACATTGACTAGAATCATACCGTGGATACATCAATATCCATTAAAATTTTCCAGCCAAAAACAAATTTCGAATTAATTAAACTAGGCGGTTTTCTCATAAATTAGATGCTGTTTTTTTAGAGAGAGAGAGAGAGAAAGGAAGAAGGAAAGAATTCACTTGGCATCTGATAGTTTCTTGTCTCCATCGTATCTCCACCTTCCAATTAGCCTTTGTGCACATTGTTCCAAAGGAGGGGGGTCTGAAGCTCATTTATTGGCCTGTTAACTACTGAAAATACTTGTCTCAGGTGATTGATATTTTCCAGTTAAAGATATCTGAGGATAAGCTTATGTCGAGATGTACAAAGTGCAATGGAAGATTCATCCAAAAACCGCTCACACTCGATGAGGCTATTGAAGCCTCAAAAGGTTTCCAGATCATTCCTTCCTGCCTCTTCAAGCGAAACTTGGAGTTCTGGAAGTGCACTGACTGCAACCAGCTCTATTGGGAGGTACTTATCCATTCTTGTTTCCCAAACTACCCATATTATCTTTCTTGTATCTAGCTAATTTGGATATTCACAGGGTACTCAGTACCACAATGCAGTTCAGAAGTTTTTGTCAGTATGCAACATTAGCGACTGAGGAGCGCAATACCAATGAACTATTCTCGTATTACGGAAGGAGTGCCAAGCTGCAGAGACTGTCTGATCTTTGATATTTAGTCGCCCACAATGGAGCTGACCTTTGATTTTATCGGTTTGCCATTCATCGTTTCTTTTTTCTTCACTACCCCACTGTTGTTGTAAATAGCCAATGCTGATCACTTCTTCCGTTTCAGTTGATCCAAAACTACTTTTCAAGAGTATCTGCTGGTTGGTTTGATTTTCCTGTTCAAATAATAGAGGTGTGGCCCCCTCAGCCACTTGGGATAGAATTCCTATTGAACTCCCTGCGAATTTTTAGGAAGACAACAAAAAGAGACAAGAGGCTGAGATCAAATGGAAACTGTACTACTGTACTTGAGATAACAATACTGGAAAATTCCATACATTTCCTATCTCAGTGATCCCACTTCCAGCCACTTTGGCAATCCGTTCTCTATTCTATTTTGCCTATCCTACAGTTTTGCTATCCTGAGTTCCAAGGAGCCATAAGTATTTCTTGTTGCTGAAATGCTTAGGCTGTGTTTGAGTTTTTATTTTTTAGTTTTTCTAGAAAGCTAGTTTTTTGAAAAGCTAGCTTTTTAAGCTTATTGGTTGATTGATGATCTTTTACTATTAGCTTTTATAATAAATTTTTATCTTTTTTAGACATCAAAAGCCAAGCAAAGCTCAGCAAAAGCTTATTTCAGTTAGTTTTTTAGTTTTTCATTCATTTCCTTAAAAATTAGCTTTCAATTAGCTTTCAGCTTTCCGAAAATCAGTTCGGAAAGCTTTAGTTCGAAAAGTTTTTTTTTATTTTAGCTTTTCAGCATTTGAAAAGTTGAATCAAACACGGCCTTAATTTGTTTGCTAAGGAACCAAGGTGCACAAATTAGAATGCATGATATAAATTTCTTTGTACTTTAATATGATCATGTCTCTTGCATGCGTGCAAAATAGTAGCTATATTTCAGATAGCTATTTGAAAGCACTGCCTCGTCACAACCAATGGGGTACCTACGTATTTCTTCCGTTCCCAACAAGATATCCGTAGAGTGACTCAATCAAGTTACGTGGCTCATACTCTATTCCAGAAGCATTCGTTTTATCGGTTATCATCACTGAAGGAGACTAAAAACCATGTGAAAACTCATATCAGTTTCAAGCCTACAGGTCAGCAACAAAGTGCTGACATAGAAGTGAAAGACTCCAGTTCACCATTTTAACCACCACCGAACCTTCCCTATCTACAAGATTACATGTTTATTTCAGTTACAGTCTAGACCCTCCAGAGTTCTCAAGAGAAGTGGCAAGAACAAGCATGCAGCAGCCTCCAGACCTATTGGCAAACCCAAGTATGCTACAGTAACATTTACAGGTTCTTCCTACACCTATGCACAGACTACGGATTTGCAGTACCACCGTGTTTGCGCAAAGTTCGCTTGTCCCTCGTTGCAAAACACAGAAGTTTGTGCCCTGATGTTCTTCATGTGGTCCTCAGATATCTGCATTGATTCCAAATATGCGGACCTTGTGCATGTTTGGCAGCTTTGCTACCACTAGTACCAGAACCGCAATGGTGTTAAGGAAAAGCATTGGCTGTTTGTAGTCGGTTAAGTGTGACGCAATCAGGTACCTACAACAAAACATATGGGCATATCTTAGAAGATGCCATTCAAGAAAAAAAAAGATCATATGTGTTGGCCTGAGAGTTAAGCTAAGCATCATAGTGGAATCAACTAATGCAAAGAACAGATATTAGATTACTAATAGGATATCCATGATTCCAACAAAAGGCCATTGCCTGAAAATAGGACCAGAAAGCGACTTCAACAAAAAGATGCTATCTACTTTATCCTAGTTAGAAGATGCTCGATCATGATGGCAATCTTTCCTTATTTTGGAGCTAAGAATAACATGCAAAGCAAGTAACATCGATATATAACCCCCGATCACATCTCTTACACGAACGAAACTTTCTATTTAAGTGCGATGAAAATAAACATGCACAATCCTAATCAGAATAAGTTCTAGCCTTATGGAACTAAACAAGCAATAGTATTAGCATCAGGAAAATGAACCCTTATTTATTACTCATCTAGACAGCCCCCTCCTACCTACGTTTCACACACACAAAAAAAGGCAGGAAGGTAAATTCCTTCAGAAAGGAGGATGCTTCCACCGGAAATACTTAATTGTATCAACGACTATACATTTTGAATTCTTTCTACAACTACAACAAAATTCCATGATGAAGTAAATTAGGATGAGATGGAAATGGAACTTACAGCACCACAGGTACCACAGTCAAGAACTTCCTGTTACGAGTAAGCTGCTGCCCGTTATCAATTTGTTCCCACCAAGTTAGTCTGTTGTAGATGCCTTGGTCATCAGCAGCAAATGGAGTTCCTTTCTTCCAATGGAAGAAGTGGTAAGTAATCTGCAAAATAAATTGAAAAGGAAAATTTTCTTAGATATTACTGTATCTGCATTTGGAAGAATGTAAATTGTAGACATCTAGCTCAAGTCATCAGAGAAGTACAGAAACCATGTTTATTGTGTTAAGGGGAGCAAAACAGAGGAAAAGCATCTACAACATAACGTGTGCTAGCAGCTTGCTGATGATGGCCTTAAATTACTTTGCTTTGTTAGGGAGACAAATTTGTTCAAGCACATATCCAACCCAATAAATCATTTGTCGCATACAACCAAAAAACAAATTCAAGAACATATGACAACTGTCAATCCATAATTCTACAATGCAATGTTTAGCAATTAGGACCATCAGGAAAGGTTAGATCCACAAATAAATTACGGCGCATTACCTAATCCTGGCTTAACATTCCGATGTTTTCCTTTCCAGCGCAATGACCTGAACAGATTCTACCATCAAACACCGCTAGTTGTTCTTGACATCGGACATAGTTGGACTTTCGAGAAGTCCATCCTTAACAGATTCTGTATAAACCATTTGACTTTTGCAAGGTCATCAAGTACGAATATACTTGAGACAAACTAACAGAAAATTAAAAAAAAAGTCAGGACGACTATTCACTGATATTTCAGCTTGCGTAGTCTGCGGGAATCTTTTTCTTTGAAAAAGATATTCGGGGGAGGAAAAAAGTCTCCGCAAGCCGTTGTATTCCTTGATTCCTTCAGCCACAGGATGAGATACAGAAGTACTCGTCTCTCAGATAGATTGGCTGCGCGGAATCGAGCAAATCAACACAGGACGAGACAGGACTAGTTGTGGTATAAACTGAAGAGGAGAGGAATCGGGCCAGGAAGAGGAAGAGGAGGGTGAAGGAAGAAGCGATGCGAGGTGCACGTACCGCGAAGTGGGCGAGGTTGACGACGGTCCAGGCGATACCGGGGGAGCAGGCGGAGACGGAGAGGACGAGCAGCCAGGCGAAGAAGAGGAGGAGGATGTAGGTGGTCCAGACACCGGGGTACATGAACCACTCCGTGTTCTTGTTCACGTCCACCGGCGGCGCCGCCTCCACGTAGTAGGAGCCCCCTCTCCGCCCCATCTCTCCCTACTCCGGCGGGCGGCGGGCCTGATCGTCGGTCGAATCTTGGCTGCCGGACGGCGTGCGGTGCGGGGATGGGTGGCGAGACGGTTGGAGTTGGACGACGGGGCCGTGTCGTGTGGGGTTTGGGTGGTGGGAGGCCTTGAGTAGTGCTAGTGGTGGTGCTCGTGATGATATTTGTGTACGGGGAAGTAGTAAAATTCAGTGGGGATTGAAATGAAATATCTAGAAGCCCGAAGTTGCGTTCTGGATTGTTCCGTGGGCGGGGCGCACAGTACTGCGTGTCTGTGTACAGGTTACACAGTACTAGGTGGATTGGGTACGGATTTGGTACAACTCCCTTCTAACACACCTACGGTACCAACAACTTGCCTCCTCGTTGCGGTTTGAGAGTAATTAATGTGGAGGGTTTATATTTCTTTCTTTGTTTTTTAATATATGATATTATTGATATTTTTATAAATATCTAACTATTCATTTTATTTAAAAATTTTATGTAAATATAAGAACATTTAAGTCATGTTGAAAAACATTTGATGATAAGTCAAATTTATTAAAATAAATAATTATATAAATTTTTTAAATAAGATGAATTATCAAATGTATCTTAAAAAAAGTCAACGATGTCTATAAAAACAGTTTATGGCTTAAAAAACCAAACAAAATAACTGTTTGTTTATTTAGGTTTAGGTTTAGCTTTTTTTTTCTCAGCTTATAAGGCTTATAAGTCTAAAAAAAGGCCGAAGAATGGGTCTGATCTGTTTCCTACCGTTTTCATTTTTCAATCATATTAAAGTGTTTGGTACCCTATCAATTTAAACACATCTCAAATACTCTACCATACCTTCGTATACCAGAATATTTGGCATGGTAGGGCCTATTTGGTTTGCTATCAAAATGTATCCTACCTATTTTTTGGCAACTCAAACAGTAGATATGTTAAAAAATTGATAGTGGCAATACTCTATTTGGTCACATTGGATTATTTCCCCTACCACAAACTTGTTAGTGTCAAAATTTATCTAGAGAATTGATCATTGTGTTATTGGGTAAACAAAGCTTAAGTAAGAATGGCTCCAATGGTAAGTAGCGCTCCCGTCTCGGCGACCGCCCGCCGCCAGCCCCCGTCGCCTCCGAGACCCCTTTTGCCGCCCGCACCAGCATTCCTCCGGCTACCGGCTACGCCCATCGTGTCCGCGGCGTCGTGACCAACTGCGTTAGGCCTCCGAGCTGCCATGCCCCGCCCAAGAGCACGGCCAGTGGCGCCCTGCGACGCGGATCCGAGCGCCCATCTCGGCTCCACCTTCCGTGGCGTGCCGCAGTTGCCTCACCGTAGTCGTTTCAAGGGAGCGGAGCTACACTACCTCAATGGTGTCATTCCTTCGCCGATGCGGTCCGAGGGCAGGCTCCGGGCGCTTCAAATTTCAAACTTCAGCCTCAAGCGGGAGCGCCCCGGGGGGAAGAGGTCGTATTGAAGAAGGCATTTACAGCCATTGTCCGACGCAACAACCGCGTCTTTCAGCACGTCTCGCGTCGCGGTGGCGTACAACTTACGATGCCAGCCTACCGCCACGCCCAGTCGTTGGCCCAGAGCACGAAGGAGTAATTGAAGGAGATTCGCCTTGGATTCGGGTGCGCGAACGTTACCGGTGGTGCCGCGCAAATTCCTCGCATTCACTTCATCGAACTATCGCCCCAATCCGGTCGCCATGGGCAAAGAGTGCACAAATTCCACTCCAAGAGTTTGAAGTGCTTACTAGTGGGAGGTGTTTTGTATGCTTGGGCAAAGGGCACCGTGCGGCCTAGTGCCGAGATCCCATCTGTTGTTTCCTTTGCCGACGCTCCGGCCACCGGGCAAGGGAGTGCCGCCATGGCCAAGCTCCACCTTCGGCTCGCCGCCCCGACTGTGAACCACACCAGATCTACACGGCGCCACCTCCACCTCGGTCGCCCGGATTTCAGCCGCCTCCCTCCCGCTTGCAAAGCCAAATCCGTCCTCCCAAGCGCCATCAAGCCCCTCCGCGCCACTCATCTCCCTTGCCATCCGTGAGCTCCGGCACGCACCCGGCCCAGACACACCAACTGTTGGCCCCTCCTTCGTCCCCCCACTTGCTATTACCGCTGCCTCCACCCAGTGTGACCTCCGACACGATGGTGCAACTTGGCGATCCGGTGACGTGCCCCGAAGAGGATATGGTGCTCATTCCTACCTCCTACGCCATGGATGAGGAGCTCAACGAGTGGAGTGAAACGGCCATAGTTTCGTGGGCGGCCCGCGCACCACCATCCACCGGCCCGAAGGATGTGCAAGCTATGTTCCAGGAGGAATTTCGTCTGCGCCGCGGCGAGGTCACTGTGTCGCTGCACCATCCACGGGCATTCCTCGTCAAGTTTCAACACCGCGGCCATTGTGAGAAAGCGGTCGCCAAGGGCTTCAAAATTCCGTCTGCACCGCGGCGAGGTCACTGTGTCGCTGCACCATCCACAAGCATTCCTCGTCAAGTTTCAACACCGCCGCCATTGTGAGAAAGTGGTCGCCAAGGGCTTCGTCAAGCGGCACGGACTCAAGGTCCACTTGTGAAGTGGCGTAGCCTGCACAATGCACTCGATGTTGCGTTGATGTGCCGCATCAAGCTCTGCCTTGACGGCGTGCCCATGCACGCGTGGGCGCCGGACATTGCCGAAAGGTTGATTGGGCGTTCTTGCGTGCTCGAGAAAATTGAAACGGACCTCATGCACCCTGTGGACTTCGGCGACACGAGGATAATAAACTTATGGGCATGGATGGCGAACCCGAGCGCCATCCCAAGCGTGTATGGCTCGGCTTCACCAATCGAGCGAAAGAACCGTGCTTGGTAGAGGAGAACCCACCTGAGCTATGGCAGCGTGGAGTGCGGCATCAAGTCATATTCCATCTCGAAGAAATCCATGACTTCATGGTGGCTTCGATTGATTGGGATTCGCAAGGCGGGTCTTCGTTCCAGCTAGCAAAGCGGCGCCTACCACCTTGGAGCCTGGGCGTTGTCGATGGTGATCCGGTGCCTGGCCGTGCGTTTGAGGACTTCCCTCATCATCCCCCTCCACCACGCTTGGTCCATGAGAGACTTGGAGGAGTTGAACTGGATGGTGAGCACAGAGATGCTTGACACCCGGTCCGTGAGGGAAGGGCAGTGGGCTGGCGGAAGATGGGGTCGTCGATCAGACCACGAAGTGGCCAGCCGTCATGGGCGCAGCCGCTGTGACGAGGAAGGCGAAGAGGATGAAAGGGATGCTGATCAAGAGGATCGCGACGAGAGGCCCGCTGCGGGACGCGGCGGCAGGAGGCGACGTTCGGGGTATAACAATGATCACCCAAGTGTCGCCAGTGGATGGCGGCGCAGCGACAGGGACGACGACGGCCGGGAAGGTGGAGAGCGCGGCTTTGGCCGCAGTCGGGAAGGAAAGGAAAGCGGTGTCCCTTTTCGACATGAACGCACGTGTTCGCCTCGACGTCGTAAGGTGTGCCAATGTGAACCTTGATGAGGTTCTAGAGGGGGTTCCAACCGTACGTGCTCATTTTCCGCTAAAATACCTGGGCCTTCCCCTTGTGCTAGGAAAGTTGCGCATGTCCGACTTGCAGCCAGTGTTTGATAAGATCTCTGGTCGTGTGATGGGTTGGGCAGCAAGGCATTTGGGGATCGTCGGGAGAACAACCCTGGTGAAGTCTGTAATTTCATCTCAGCTATCTACCTTCTCACAACCCTCAAAGTTACAAAGGGTGCTTTGGAGCAACTAGACAAGCGGCGAAGACGCTTCCTCTGGGCTGGCACGGGAGACATCACAGGAGGGGAGTGTAAAGTGAACTGGACAAGAACGTGCATACCAACTAAGCAAGGGGGCATTGGCGTGCTTAATCTAGAGAAATTCACAAGAGCCTTACGTCTGCGCTGGTTGTGGCACGAATGGAAAGAGCCCAACAAGCCTTGGTTGGGTCTAGGCACGCCTTGTGATGAAACTAACAAGAGTCTCTTCGCAGCAGCAACGAATTTACTGGTAGGCGATGGAAACAAAGCTCGGTCCTGGGACTCGCCTTGGCTGCAGGGAGCTCGGCCGAAGGATATTATGCCGCTGGTCTACGAAATTGACGCAAAAAGGGGAAGTCTCTGCGTCAAGGAAAGGAGAATGACTCCTGGGTTGGTGACTTGAGCCTACAAGCGGCTCACATCTCAGTCGATCTAGTCCACCAACTGTGTGTCTCTCTGGGAAGCAATCCGTAGTGTTCAGCTTACTGATGACCAGCCTGACCAGATCTCCTGGAAGCTCACCCCTCATGGCCAATACACGGCTTCATCCGCTTACCAGGCACAATATGTAGGGGCCACAGGCTCCACCTTTCGCTCGCTTATTTGGAAGTCCTGGGCGCCAGGAAAGTGCAAAATGCATGTGTGGCTTATTATTCAAAATAGAGTCTGGACCTCCGACAGGTTGGCGGCCAAAGGATGGCAAAATAATGTCTTATGCCCTTTGTGCAGAAGAGCAGATGAGACGGCCAAACACCTCGTTGCGGATTGTCGATTCTCAAGGAGACTTTGGGCGGCTGTACCAGATTGGGTGGGCAGCAAACAACTACACCCTTCCCATTGGGAGGCAACAGGCTCGGTACAAGATTGGTGGGAACGCCTGACCAACACAAAAGGAGTGCTGAAGAAGGGTTTGCCCTCACTCATTCTCCTACTAGTTTGGGAAATCTAGAAGCAGAGGAATCGTCGCATCTTTGACCATAAGGAATCTACAGTGGCTTCTTTATGAGCCCGTATTAAGGAGAACGCTAGGTTATGGATAATGACTGACGGTAGACGCCTGAGTGAGTTGCTAACAAACATTGTATAGTACCTTAAGGTTCTGAGTGGCCTTCGGAGCGACCTTCTGTTTTCGCTCTGTAATTTCAACCCCTAGGGGTTTGTTCTCCTGTCTTATTAATTGAAAAGACACAGTTTCTTGTTGTTTTCCTTTCAAAAAAATTTATCTAGATTTTGACGTTACCAATGAATTGGTAGAGTAACAAATCAAATAGGCCCATAGTAAACCTAACAACACTCACAAATTTCTACCTAATAAATTTTAGTATTATCAAATTTTGCCAAATTTAGATTTTATCAAAATTTAGGTGGGTTAATTTTAGCATATTTGTATGCATGGATTGGATTAGAACATCCTAACTGGAAACGGATAGAGCGAGTGGCCTGCTGTTCGGTTTGGTCCTCAGCCCGACCAAAGTGGGAATGAGTTTCCTAACCATTAATTCGCTAATAAAGTACTCCTGATTTGTACCACTCGGGGCACTGGCACTCACAGTGCGTCTCATTCTGTATAAGAGGCCTCATAATACCATGTAGACTAGGGATTTATGAGTTTAAAATTTGTTTTCTTATCGTGCAGGTGGTTCTAGGAGTGGCTTTCATTTTATATTTCAGCCTATGAATTCACATATTTTTTCAATTTGTGTGAATGTTCAAATTTTACACCGAACACCCTAGAATCCAGGAAAAAAATAAAAATCCCCAAACACCACCTCTCTTTGTCTTGTCTTCCCACTGTCTCCACTAGTCTCGCTATCGACCGCAACCCCGATCCCCACCTCCCTAGCTCCCCTCTCCTTCCCGCCAACGCCCTCATCTCCTCCCCCGACCGGTGGCCCCTCTTCCCTGGCCGGCACGCCAACAAGCTCAAGCGGGAGACGACAAGATCGGCGATGGCGGCGGGGAACGGCGGGAGCTCGGCGGTGACCCTCACTCCTCTCCTCCTCCGACTGGCGGCCTTCCTCCTTTGGCCGGACACCAACAAGCTCATCTCCCTCTTCATCAAGTTGTGCTGCAGATTGAGGCGGCTTGGAGCGGGGACGACGACGGGCTTGACGGCACAGAATGAGATGAAAATGAGGTTAGGCGCCACCTCCTCTTCCTCCACTGCAGCCACCATCTTCCCTCCTCCTTCCCAGGCTGCCATCGCCACCACTCTGTCGAGCTTGCCAGATTCGGCCTCGGGTTCATGGGATCTGACGAACAACACTGCTTTAGGGGCGACAACGCAGCTGGGGTTGGTGGCCTCGTCGGCGATCGCCGCCGCCTTGCACGAGGTGTGGAGGCTCGAACGGGGCCACGCCCTCTCCCAACGCGTCGCTCAACCTGTTCCTCGCTCCACCCTAACAGATGTCTGCCAAATTTTGACGAAGAACCCATGCATTAGTTTGGCTCGGTGGTCTTCAGGTTGGGAGTGCAGACAGTGTGTGGCATGAAATCTCCGACGTGGATGCTCAGGACCGAACGCCACCTCAATACACTGTGAAAGCCCTCATAGGTTATGTTCGATAGCCTAGGCTGTAGCTGCACCGCACTCAACACTACAGTACCCTGGATGCAGATGTAGTGCAGTGGCGGCCAAGCCTGCCGAACAGGGCCCTACTTGTTACATAAGGACAATATAGAAGTACTTATTTTTATTTTTATGCCTGTAAGGTTTGCCGTCCATCAACCGGTTACACGTACATAAACCGTCTAAGAATACTAATAGTGTTGTACACTATTAATTATTACCCATTATTTTTATATTTTTAAAAGAGTATATTACACTTTGCACAAGATAAAAGTGTACGAGTACCTTGCTTTGTTTTGCACTAAGTTTGACACATACTTTACTTTACATCAATGTTCATTGATTTAAGTTTTATTTTAACACCAGGATACATCATGAAATATATTGGATTTTCATGAAATTTCATAAATTTTGAGTGAATCCTCATCAAATATGGTCTAAATTCAAAAAGGTTCATAATTTTTCCTCATATTTACAAGATTTCTCTCCAATTATATGATACACAACCTACTGCAGAGTGAAACTTATTTCAATATACCTGGATGTAAAGTGAAATTATGTACTGAACCACCCAGTGTAAAGTGAAACCGTTCACTCTACTCGGTGCAATGTGCGATTTACTCTTTTTTAAATAATGTGCGACTTATATATATTTGTACTACATTAAGTTATTTGCACTGCATTATCCTCATGCTTTTCAACAGTTTAGTGATGAGATCACAGTGCCTCATCAGCAAGGGCATGATGGCCCTCAACACTACTATAAAACATTCATATAGAGACCGGCCTTATAGATACCGGTTTGTTTAAAACTGACACCTATAAAGCTTTCTCTATCTTTTTTCGTGTAAAACTAAAACCCAATACCTGTAACTACTCATTGGTATCGGTTTATAATAGAAACCGACACCAACAGTCCTCTAAAGTCATAGGTGTCGGTTTTTATAATAAATAGATACCTATGGACATCACATAGGTGTTGGTTCTTATAATAAACCGGCACCTATAAGTAGGTTTTATCATGAACCAGCACATGTGAGTATCACATATGTATCAGTTCTTAATAAAAAACAACACTTATGAGCTTATAGGTGCCGGCTTACAATTAAACCGGCACCTATGATGAAGCAACTCATATGTGTGCTTTTTATCTAACTTTTTTATATGAAGTCGGATGAAGATAAACTTTAAATCAAATTTGTAGAGCTCGATGAGATCTACAACTTTCTAGTTGATGACGTTTCAATTTAAGGTCGTTTGGATATCCAAAAATATGTTACAAGGTCTCGGATCTATTTGCATAACTGAACATTTAAAATTTCTAAACGATATCGGATGGAGACGAAACCTATATAAAAGTTATAGAGATAGATGAGATCTACATTTTTTTAGTTCACAAACTTTTTATTTGAGCTCATCTATGATATTAAATATGGATTATAAGTTTGGATGATAGTAGTCTCAAAAGAATAGCATTTGTTTTTAAGACAAAAAAGTGTTTGTATGTGAGGTGTTAAGGACGATTTGGGTGAAGAGAGATGTTTTGAGTTCGAATCTTACTTGGCACATGTATATGAATATGGGTTGAAAAACTCGTGTGACTTGTGGGAAGGAGAGTAATCTTGCTTTACACATGTATATGAATATGGGTTAAAAAAATCACCTGATTATATAGGTGCCTAATAAAAATACCGAATATTTTTTTTATTTTTAGCACCTGCAAAATTAGAGATGCACCCACATAGGTGTTAGAGATGATAGGTGCCAGTTCACCAATGACCCAAAGTCATTAATATCGAATAATTGGTACTGACATCAAGACTGACCATATAAACCGGCCCTTATAAACCATTTAGAATGGACACTTATGAGACTTTTATGAAGTAGTGCAAGCAGGTGGCTCATTAGCTTGCTTAACTCATTTGACTCGACCTATTGTGTAATGAACCAAGCTATCATTGTAGCTCGTGCATGTACATAAGGAGCCAGCTCAAGCTACTCGTCAGATTACCGAACTGAGAGCAAACAAGGCCCAAAGCCTCACCCATACAAGTACAATTAGCACTCAATAGGCCAGTAATCCAACTTTGCGGCCGAACTCTATTTGGCAAGAGACTCCAAACTCCCTGGTCTTCAGAATCAGGACTCTGATTGATGAGAGAGTGTCCTAATCCATAATTATCTCGTCTTCTACACATTTTGCATGGCATCATTTTCGTATGCCAAAATATCACCGTGCCCACTCCCACTCTATCTCACGCTCGTGTAGACGGAGCGTTCCTAACCCGCTGCTCACACTCCTCTTGTCTCGCGGGCATATGCTCTCGTAATCCCTTAAAGTCAAACCAGCCCATCGCTGGCTCGCCACACTCAGCCACACCCACTCATCACCATTGCTCAACACAACAACACCTCACGCCATGCAACCTTATCCACCATGGAGGAGGGAAGACGAGGTGCAAGAGCAAAACCTTAGCTTCTACCACCAGCATGTGTTTAGAATCCTAGAGTAAATGCGCAATATTGTCCTCCTCGTTGGTTGTTGGTTGTTGCTATATTTTTTAATTTGTAGCTGTAATTTTAAGTCATTTGCCTAAACAAGCTCTGGCTCGAGCTCATAATGTGCCAAGCCAAGATGCATTCAGCTAGTTATCTTAACGAGCTAGACTAAGCCTGGCTCCATAGCTCATCGTTCATCCCTAATCTCTAGTCTCTAAGCTATGTTTTTTCATGTGTGAATTTTTCAAGAGGGTTGGAATTCTTACTAAATTTTTTTCAAAATCTTTATAGAATTGTCCATTTCATAAAAATTTCAAAGAATTTTAAAGGATAGGATAGATTCAATCTTTGTTTTAAAGACCTTCATAAGAAATTTTTCTATAGAATTAAAATTCTCCAAAATTCATATTTTTTCCTATAAATCAAAAGAGGCATGTATTGTGGATCATATCTGGTTCCATGTTTATACTTTTATTCTAGTAAATTTGTCTGCGTACACCTTTCTACGGGCATACTCCTTGTATATATTAATACTTTTTGTTTTTAATAGATAATGTCGTTGATTTTCGACACTCATATTGTTTAAAACTTTTGTGTAAATATTAAAATGTAAGTTATATTTGAATTATTTTTAATGATAAATCAAGTGACAACAAAATAAATTAAATAGTTATGTAATTCTTTTAGTAAGATGAGTATCATCCATTAAAAACCAAAAGCAGTTTATATTTGACCTTTGCACGTATCTAAAGTCTGGAAATATATTGTTTATCAAGAGTTCTTTTATTTTCATAAGTGCAAGTCGCGTGATGTCGGTACACCTAAAGTATTATTGGATAGAGATTAGTCACATCTAATCATGCCTATTATAATGTATTAAGTGACCGGCTTAAATAAACAAGTTTGATGGCTTAACTAACTGATCAACCCGTGCGACTATTTATAGAACTAGCAACATGCCCCTGAATTTTTTTAAATTTTTAACTTTAAAAATAAACCTTTTCAAAACTTATTTCATGAAATTTTTAGTCACGCTAGCTATACTGACACGACAAAACAACACTATCACGCTAGTCTGGCTGATGTGACATTGTTATTTGATCACGTTGGTTGGGCAGGAGTGACTACATTAGTTGGCCACGTCACGTGACAGGGACAAAACTGTTACGTCTGCTGTGTGTAGTATATATCATGCTAGATGAGCTGACATGATCAAAAGATTCAAATTATAAAAATAAGTTTTGGAAAAATTTATTTTTAAAATAAAAAATAAAATAATTTTAAAAAATAGCCCCTCAGTTGTAAGGGTATGAAGAGCCAGTCATAAGAGAGGATCCACATTCATATGACATGTTACTAATAGCATATGTTAAAATATTTATGATCACATCTTGACCTTAAGATGAGACTCACTTAAAAAATGTTTCATCTTTTAACTTGCATGATTCGACCAACATATATATTTCAAAGATACAATATAATTTTTTATTTCTTATGGTCTAGCCTTAAATTTAAGATTGATATAACAACACTATCATTTTCTCCTCTTCCAATGTATAAGGTGACAACATAAATATTACTTTATTTCTTATGGTCACCTTTGCATGTACATAATTACATTAGGATACTCACAATGCTAAAATTATCATAGTTTTTATGAACATTAATCACCTAACCGTTTTGCTGATGTGATAAGATAGTTATTGAAGAGAGAGAATAAAAATTATAGAAATCGAGTCTTAAGTTAGAAATCATGTAACCATGATATAAAGGGATACGATTGTTAGAGAGTGAAAAGAGAATATATATGATTTAATAAAAAAATATTCTGTAGAAATTATCTATTGGGACAGTTAGAACTGTCTTTATAGATGCCCTAACGAGTTAGACTCATTTAAGGATGAGCTATACAAAGATTAAAGATACAATATTGCATTTAGCATTCGCCTATAAGTTACGCATGTGAGTGCGGTACGTGCAGTAGGAGGAGAGGACGAAATTAAGGAAGGTAGCAGAGAAACGGAATACAAACCATTGCAGGTATTTTGAATTAATACCACGGAGTATATCATACAAACCATTGCAGGTATTTTGAATTAATACCACGGAGTATATCAATACTACCGAGTATATAGTGCCGACATGTATAGCTGAATACTTACACCTAATCTGGGCCATCGAGATGCCATCCAATGGCCCAGGTAGACGTGTTGTACGAGGCAGCGTCGTGTTCAACACGCAAGGATGGTGCGGCCCCACATGTCTCTCTCTCTCTCACTGACAGGTGGCTCTACTGGGACCGCGTCCTTTCCACGCTGGCGAGCCCAAACGGCAGCATTTCCAATTTCAAATCTCCTCTCGACTCTCCCGAGCCGAAGCGAAGCGGAGAAGCCGCCAAACCATGGCGAGACCCAGGGCGACCGCCGCCGCCTCCAGGCCTAGGCGGGCAAGCACCAAGCCCAAGGCGCGCGCCTTCCTCTCCCCCATCGCGCCGCCGCCAGCCGCCCGCGCCCGCGGCAGGAGGAGCAGTAGCTCCTCCTCCCCGTCGTCACCGGCCACTCCGACGGTGGCGGGCCTCAGCTTCCTCTCCTCCCCGGGCTCCTCCGCCTCCCCGAAGCCCGCGCCCAGGTCGTCGAGGCTGCGGACCATGGCCAAGCCGGCCGCACGCTCGCCGCTCGCCAGCCCACGCACCGGCACCGCCTCCCCTCTCTCCGCCGCCGCGGCGCCGACGCAGGCGCCGGCCCCGTCCCCTGCATCCACAGCGGTATCCACCGTCGGGGACCTCAGGAACGTCGCCGCCTCGCATATGGAGGCCCTCAAGTGCCGCCTCGACGCGCTCCACTCCCGCGCCCACACCGACCTCGACGACTCCCTCTCCCGCTCCTCCAAGCGGTTCAAGGTGAGAGCCTCGTCTCGTGCTCCTCTTTGCTCCCATTTCGGCCGGCTGATCGCTAGGGTTTCCCTTCTTAGGTGCGGTTTGCGTCCCTCGGTGAACGCTATCGACTAGAACGTTCTCCTTGTCTTACTTTACGGGTATGCTTTAGAGCTGTATCCTGTGAGGATTTACTAGCGTGTCTGTGTTGTTTCATATGGCTGCCTAATCTAGGTATGGAGAGCAGAGTTATTCCATTCTGTTTTTGTGCCACAGCATGACAGCAGTCCATTTGATTGATCCGTGATCTCCTTTCATGCATGTATCGTCGGTGCATCTGATGGATTATTTTTGAGGTGGGGATTTTCTAAATTTTAGTTGGTGTTCTTTGCTTCTATCAGACCCAAATTAGTCTAGTAGATATGCTCTGAAATCGGAATTGATGTTTCATCGTGTCAGCAAACGTTCATTTCTTAGATTCAGCGACAAGGGTTTGACCTTGTTATGGACAACTGAGCATTTGAGGAGCCCCCTATATTTGAGCTGTGAGTTAGTAAGCCTGATTTGAGACTGTGTAATCCGGGACCTTGCAGGAGGGACCTTTGAGATAGCAGATATTTGGTCATGGCATATGCATTTTCATGGATGCTCAGTTTAGTGCCAGAGGGCTTATCCCTTAGAATGACGTTGGATTGTTGGGCTAACTTACATGGGCTATGTTTCTAACAAGTGAATTTTTTTTTACCGTTCTAGGATGAAATAACACTGAATGGTACCATCCACTTGTGTTCAAAACTCTTAATACCAGTATGTCTGTATATTTTGTTCATCCACAGCAGATGTCAACAAATAGTGAAATATGATTAAATGCTCATAGATATCTGATGAACAGTTCCTTTGGAGTTCTGCAGAAAATTATAACTGCAATAAGAAAACTAATATGTTCAGATGACTTTCATGTACTCCCCTTACTGAAGACATGTTCAACTAGGCTAAATGCATTTGGAGTAACTTATATTTTCTGTGCTTTTGGAGGTAACATCGTGTGAGATTTCAATATCTTTTCAGATCCAGGATCACGCCTGTCAGCAGCTTACAGATGAAGTGGACAAGGAGTACAAGAGGATGTCTGACAACATAAAGGAAAATACAGAGATGATCAAGGTCAATTAGATCATGTGTTCACAATAGGGTTTTCAATTTGTTTGAGCTAAGATTTATTTCCCTTTTTCAGGCAAAGTACAAGCAGATCATGGCAGAGGCACAATCATCTGCATCTCGTGGTATTTGATCGATCCTTTGAATTTCTTATCCACAATATTCACTTTAACTACACCCTGTTGCTTCCAACAATAAACTCATGACCTATAAACTGGCATAATATTTTCATAGCTGCATAATCATGCTGTTTTTTGTTCGTTTGGTTTCAATACTCTTGATGGTGATTAGTTTTGGTCTGTTTCTAACAGAAAAGCATTTCTTGAACTTGAATTATGATCATGATTCTTGAATATAAATGTTAAAGACTAGCTGATGATGATATGTGATATCTAAAGGGCGTTGCTAGCTCATTCAAATTTTGTGTCTACGGTTATTACTTCATTAATCTCCACGTTTGAAGTTATTGTATAGAAATGTATTATGTTCTGTAACCTCAACAGTTACATGTTCCTAAAAATTAGTGTGCAAGGTGACTATCCCTGAAATGACGAAGTCTGTGGAGAAAGCTATCGATGGTCTGTGCAGCCGTTATAATATCTCAATGCCAGTTTAGGTAGCAGTTCAAGCTCTACATACTATACTTCTGAGTAAGAATTACTTTGCACTGTTTATCTGAACTATTATCTTTTCAACCTTGTACGACTGCTATTTCAATTGATACAAACTTGAAACTTGTACATCGCATGTTTGATGCTTGGTTTGTCTTTAGTATCGATTTTAGATCATACCTTTTGGCTAAACTTTGTTACACCATGATATTGTTATTTGCCAGATTGATGCCTAACACAGTAGTAACCTTTAGTTTGTTGCTCCTTTTTTTTGGCATCCTCCCTTTTAACTACATTTGGTATTATGCCCTGATGCCATCATATATCTGCTTATAATATCTTTTATTCGACAAAGCATGCTTTACTAACACCTCATCAAATGTGGTTATCAAGACTTACGATGCCTTTGATGAAACAGATCATGTCCTTTTGGTTGTATATTGTGCTGCATTACAGCCCAATTCTTAGTTGGTTGCTGTATAACTTTCACTTTTGATGTGTGGAAAATTGTTACCAATTGCCACACTGTTAAGCATGTCAACATGAAAGCAAGTGTTTATAAGTTGCATACAAACTTGAGAAATTTCGGATGATGCCATATTACTTCACAATATCCATGTAAAGCTTAGCTTGGATGGCTCAGAATGATGGGATTACGATTTGCAACCAGATCCATTGGATTTTAGTTCTCCACATGGATTGAGCTGTGACCTGTCCATTTTTAGAACCCATCCAAATAATGCCTGATTCTTGCAAGTTAAATTTGGGAAGTAGCCTTAGAAAGTTTGTGGGGGTCTTAACTCTTTCAAGTCTCATGGAAGGATAATAATGAATCTTTGATGTTGGCAAAGTTTTTTTGTGATATCAACTTATCAAGTCTTGTGGAGGCCGGAAGCTATTCTTCCATTACCTAAAAGAGATGTTGCCGAAGGACAACATACCTGTTCTTGGCAGTTCTACTGGCCTACTGGCTATGCTGCAGCTAGAATTTGGAGTTCGTTTGTGTAAAGAACTGATGTCTTAGAACTAGGGATTAGATGTTCTCTTTATGGTTTAGGAGTTTTGCCGAACAAATGCATCCCTATTTATGGCACTCATGCACTGTAAAGTCATTCACTGACCTGCCAAGTACTTCTTTTCTATCTTGCTCTATTCAATACAACTTACGATGGTCGAGAACATGCTAACGTGTGTAGAACTGAGTTATAACTTTTCCCCCTTTTTTTCGAGAGTAGATATTCTGGTAGATGTCTGGGAAAAGATAAAGTGCATAAAAGATGCAGTTTCCTCATAGTATTCCAGTTTTACTTACACAAGCAATTGGCATGCAACTAATCTAACATCTGATGATGCAATGTCTCTGAAACCTGACAAGTTTGAACTTGTTTTCCTTGTCAGATAGGTTTCTTCACACGAAGTCGTCATATGGACCGTGAACCCTTGATTCAGCGTGCATAGAGTGGTAGTTCATCAATATAGAAAAAGAATACAGCAAATAGATAGTTCATCACTTCAGCAAGTACCTTCTTTGCCTGCTTGTTTTGTGATGCAGGTCGTACCTCATGTTTTCATTTGCTAAACTGGCATGTCCTCACCAATTTCATTATGTTCTCAAAACCAATGATATAAAGACTCGAACTCTACAGTTACTTTTCCAAAAGGGGAAATTTACTGAAGAGAAGAACTTCTGCAGAGCTGAACGATCATGTCAATATGTTATGATTTAATGCCAAATTTGATATATTGCATTGTTTTACTGTAAATGTTATGTCTGTTTTACTTTGATCTATTTTTGTGGCACAAATGCGTCATTCCGGTGATTTTGAGATAACCAATTTAGACATTTGCCACATCTTTATTGTTTCGCCATTCGTCAATCAGGTTTCAAGAGGCAACGCACAAGCATTTGGAAATTGGAAGAAAGAGTTTAAGATGTGCTTAGTAGCGAGCAGGCTTTTTATCCTACAGAGCTGGAAGCATATAAGAGTATTGACAGATCCTGAAAAGGAAAAAGTCCATATTTGACCATTCAATTATTGTCGAAGTTTAATTTTGGCCATTCAAGTGCAAAACCAGGTATAGAACACCCTCAACTGCTCAAACCGGTCACGTTCGGACAGACTAGGCGGTCTTGAGTGTTTCCATTACCACGTGGCGCCGAGGGCTGAGTCAGCATGGGCTGACTCAGCATTTGCCGTTACCCCCTCTCATGCTCTGTTCTCTCTCCCTCTCACGCTCTGTTCTCTCTCCCATTCTCCCACTCCAAAGCGGCAGCGACCGAAGTAGGCGGCTGGCAGCGGTGAACAGACCTGCGGCGGGGTTGACGAAATCAAAGGCGCCCTCGAGGAAATCAACGGTGGCGCGGAGGAAATCGGCAGCGGCGTGCAAGGTGGCGGAATCCGAAGGTGGCTACGGCGCTTGAGATTGCGCCGCAACAGTGGATAATAAGGTAAGAACCCTAGCTCAATAGGTGTTTGTGGTCTGTAGATCATGTGTTGAAGGAGAGGTTTTGATTTGTGGCCTTCTTAATTTTGTAGCCATGGATCCACTAGATATGTTGACTGTTAGGTTTCATTTCAATGGAGAATTTGTTAAAGGTCGTAACAAGCTAGAATATGTTGGTGGAAATGAGGGTTTGTCATACATTGAGCGAGACAAAGTCTCTCTGCCAGAGATAAAGGGGCATCTAGCATATCATTGCATTGTCGAGCCTGGAGCATTGATGCACTAGTTGTGTCCTGGAGCAGATTTGGTGGATGGTTTGAGGGTGTTAGTAGATGACACATCTTGTTTGACAATGTCCAACTATGTAGTTGATGGTGGAGTAGATATATATGTTGAAAATCCAGTAGTTATTCAGTCAAGTGGCAGTGACTATGAGGATGAGATGGAAGTTGATGGGTTGGATGCTCACTCTAATGAGGAATCTGATGAGGATTGTGATGCTCATATGGAAGTACATAATACTGCAGAGTCCATTGTAGTGAGAGAAAGCAATCAGACCAAGAAAAATATTGAGAAGAATAGTGTGAAGGATAAGGGCAAGGCAGTGGTAGTTGCAGGTCAAGAGGCACAGAATCAATCTGATGACTCTAGTGATAGTGAATTTTTACCAGGAGATGAAATTTCATCTGAAGAGGATGAGGAAGCTGAAGAGATTAACAGAAACTTTAGGAATTTCAAGATGTGTACAATGAGAAGACCTAATGACAATGAGAGTGATGGTTATTGTACACCCTGTGCTGACAGCAGTGAAGATGAAGCTATTAGTGATGATTTGAGTGATGGTGGGCAGTAGTTGAGAGGGAGACAAAGGAATCATGGGACTGGTTCTGTGATTTGTTATGCAGGGACATAGGAGTTGGAGATGGGTCTGACTGGGTATTCATCTCAGATCAACAAAAGGTGAGTTTTTCACTATAATTTGTATATTGTTCCTTCATTCCTTTAAAATTGTATTATGTGACATTGTTGATGGTTTCAGGAAATTCTTGCTGCTGTTGAGAAGTGGGCTCCCTTTGCTGAGCACAGGAATTGTGCAAGGCACATATATGCCAACTGGAGGAAGAGGTACAAGAACAAAGAGTGATAGAAGCTATTTGGAACTGTGCTAAGGCATCTTCTCCAAGTCTGTTCAACCTCAACAAGGCCAAATTGGCATAGCTAACAACTGAAGGTGCACAAGCTCTTATGAATACTGATCCATGCCACTGGAGTAGGGCTTGGTTCAGGTTAGGATTTTGCTGTGACAGTGTAGATAACAACATGTGTGAATTATTCAATAAGTGGATAATTGAGGCTAGATTTTTCCCAATCATAACATTGCTAGAGGCAATTAGAAGGAAGGTCATGGTGAGGATCCAGGAAAACATAGCCAAGGCTGAGAGGTGGACTGGTGTCATCTGTCCAAATATTTTGAAAAAATTGAATGCAATTATAACTTTGTCAGGTTTTTGCCATGCAATTGCAAATGGAGATGGCAAGTTTGAGGTCACACATTTGAACAACAGATTCACAGTGGATATTGCTAGGATGGGGTGCTCCTGTAGGTATTGGCAGCTTAGTGGATTGCCATGTGCTCATGCTATTTCTAGCATTTACTTTAGCAGCAGTAACCTAGAAAACTACATTTCACAATGCTATCATGTGTCTGAATTCAAGAAGACCTATTCTTTCTGTTTGATTCCATTGGATGGTGCTAGTTGCTGGCCAGAGAGTGATAAACCAAGCCTTAGAGCTCCTGGTTATGTAAAAATGCCTGGCAGACCTAAAAAAGAAAGGAGAAGGGAACCAACTGAAGGCCTAAAGGCTACAAGAATTTCAAAAGTTGGTACTATGATCAGATGCAAGATTTGTAAAGCAATAGGCCACAACAGGTCAACTTGTGCCAAGAGAAATGGGCAGGGTACTTCTGCAGGAGGGGCTCAATCTTCTGGAAATGCAAGTGCACAAACAAGACCAGCCAACTTAAATGCAAATGTGCCAATGTCATCTTCAAGAGAAAGCATCAGGGCAGCCAAGAGGAGCAGAATACTACTGACTTGTCTCAGCATAGTGCATCTTCAATTGCCAATGTAAGGATTCAGTGCTTCAGTCTTACTTCTGTACTTTACTTCACTTCACTTCTCAATTGCTTTCTCATCTTTTTAGGACAACTTGATCAGGGCCACTACCACTGCAAATTTATATATTCAAGGACCAGCCCAAGTGAACTTAAATGCAAATGTGCCAATGTCCCAGACAGAATCAAGTGTGACAATCAACATTTCTTCTGATAAATCTTTTGCCAAGATTAGTGCCCAGGAACCCAAGAGACAAAAGCTACCAGTGAAGAGAAAAGCAGCAAGTCCAAGCACCAGCAAGAACATGCTACTTGTGAAGGGCCCTGGAGACAACTAGATTTGAAAAATGTTATGTGTGTCCAGCAACTTCTATGTGTGTCACTTTGTAATGTGCTTCAGTGTTCTGTGTTCTGTTAGCAACCCTTAATTTTGAACTTTGTAATGTGCTTCACTGCTTCAGTGTTCTGTGTTCTGTGTTCTGTCAGCAGTTCAGTTGGTAACTTGCTATTGTAATGTGCTTTGAACTATATGGTGAAGTTGCTGTTATGAATAAAGCAGACAGTGTTGCAAATTTGCCTTGAGTGCTGGAATGGAATGGAATTGAATGAAATTTTGCATGTAAGTGTTGCAAATTTGCCTTGAGCTGTGCTGGAATGGAATGGAATGGAAATCCTCCACTGATTATGCAAATTTGCAAAATCCTGGAATGGAAAATGTGCCTTGATCCCACATTCTTCACTGAATCCATTCCTTTCCATTTCCATTGCACAACTACTAAATCCATACAAAGCACCCAAAACCACAAAGCATAAGTTCCACATTTCACAAACCCAATTACATCATCCAAAACACTACATTTTTATCCACCAAATTGTTAGAATTACAACAGCTAATGCAAGCAACCACTTCAGCAAATTAATTTGTTTCTCCAATCGTGCTAGTCTTCCTCTCAACTCTGGTTCAATTGGCCGATCCCCATTCCAATCCACATGAGTTGCAGCATCACCCACCCGGCTTAGCATCTGGTTCTCCCTCCTCAGCTCCCTAACCGCATCGCGCAAGTCCACGAGCAACTCCTGTACGAATGGCGCCGGCAATGGATCCACCCACATCCAAAAATCACATCCTCCAGTGCCGACCTAAATGAAAGGGGGTACAGATTTACATGATCACAGGGGATGGATCAAATCAAACAAAAGCTGGGTTCATTAAAGAAAATCAATCAAACTCCTAAACTCACCCTTCCATTGGTGCACTTCATGAACCGCCGCCCGGATTTTCATCACTCCATGACACAAGCCGAAGAGCCTTGCTCCCCACTTGCATGTCACCGCCGCCGACCGCACTCCAGAGCCCTTCCCGATAGGGGATGGGAGCCGAGCTTGAAACAACACCACAAGCCCTCATCCGCGTCCTCCCGCTGCTCGATGTCACCGAGGTCGCCATGGTCGCCGACGGCTTCCAAGACCTAACCCTAGCGCCATCGCTTTGGAGAGGAAGAACAAGAGAGAGAACAAAGCGTGAGAGTGAGGGGCACGGGTGTTGTAACGGCAAATGCTGAGTCAGCCCGTGCTGACTCAGCCCTCGACGCCACGTGGCAATGGAAACGCTCAAAACCGCCTAATCTGTCCGAACGTGACCGGTTTGAGCAGTTGAGGGTGTCCTATACCCGGTTTTGCACTTGGATGACCAAAATTAAACTTCGACAATAGTTAGATAGTCAAATATGGACTTTTTCCTCCTGAAAAATACAAGCAACCAAACACCTAACCTCCATGGTCCATCTACATAAGGCTACAGAAATGGTACCCTTTCGAGTCTCATGTCTTTCAAAGCACAGCATCAGCATCATAGTTATTAAGGCGGTAAGGCGAGGCGAGGCAGCTGACCCCTTTTTTACCTTTTAAGCGCTAAGGCGTAAGGCGAGGCGACACCTTACGCACATAGAAATAATGCATAACAGTAGTTACAACACCACAAATTTTAATGCAAATATAAGAATAGATAAGTAGCAAATATGATATTAGATAGCTAGCAAATATCAATAGCATACTAGCATAGCAAAATATGAAATAGAGTAGCATAAGTAGTCCATAAGGACACATGATCCTAAATCAGCAACAACTGCAAACATGAAGAAGCATAAAAGTTCCACTCCAACACTCCTATCTCTCCTCAAAAACCATCATCAAACTCATTCTGAGTGCTCGTTTCTTCCTGGTTGGCTGCACCATCTTCTCCACTAGCATCTTCATCACTTTCACTGACATCCTCATCATCACGTGGGTCTTCTTCAACTTCGTCATTGTCTGATTCTTCTATTTCTTGAATCACTGATCTTGGACACCTTTGGTAGGTCCTAGGCTGACTTTGTCCAATTTCTTGGGAAGACCTAGCAGCATGTCTTGGAAGGTTGCGACCTCCAAGCGAGCTAGATGCACCAAGTACTTCATCAACATGATCCCATGTCAGGTAATTCACACAACCACGACCACCTTCCTTGTGCACAAATGATGAGTCAATCCACTCATTGTCCCAATCAAAGTCCTCAATCACTAAAGGATCATAGCTTTTCCTTGGTTTCTCCTTTCTCTTTTGGAACCTATTCTTCATCTTCCTATTGTATGATACAAATACCAAATCATTTAACCTCTTGTGCAGCAATCGATTTCTTTTCTTAGTATGCATCTACAACAAAACATCATTGAGAATAATTCAGAATGGAAGCTACCAATTGTAGTCATGAATGAAGAAGCTGTAATGGACTTAGAACTTACAAATTCAAAAATGCTCCAATTCCGCTCACAACCGGATGAGGAAGCACATAGACTAACCACACGTTTTGCAAACTTTTGTAGTTCATAGGATCGGCCACCATAAGAACGCCACCAATCAACTAGAGTGAATAAAGCACATGAGTAAACAGTAAAAATCTTTAATGTGCAGAATTAAAGATTAAGATAGTGACTTGCGTGGGCTTTTTGTCTCTAAATTCTTCACAGCCAAACTGTTTGCAAACATAGGTCCTCGCTGATCCTCATAATGCATGGCTTGCTCATCAATTTTGTTGCGAGCATTGTCATCTTTCTCCATTCTTGCAAGCACATCATTGAAACAACTCCTCAACTCAAGAATGTACCTGTCATCTCCCTTCTTTTGGATGGCAAAAAATTTATCGTGGTTCAAATAAAGTGCTGCTCCATACAATGGATGATCCATTTGCTTAACCCAATGCCCCTCAATGATGGTTATGATTTTTTAAACAATGCTTGCTTGTTTTGAGTTGGGAAACTCAGCTTGATCCTCTCTTTTGCATGCTCCATCAGTGCTGCCACCTCAGGCATTGCTGGTTTCTCATCTCCATCTACTGCTCTAAGCACAATAATAAGTGGAGCCGATGCTCTTAGGCAATCTTCTACCGAGGACCAAAAATCTTTAGAAAGAACCGTGTCAGCCACTAGCCCCCCAGCCTGTGTCTTTGCCAATTTCATTGCAGCCCATGGTTCACTCACAAAGAGAGCCCTCAGAGCATCACGGTGCTTATGTAAACTCTTCAAAGTAAGAAAACAAGTGGCAAACCTTGTGGCTACAGGTCTAACAAGATCCATACCACCAGTTTTCTCCCTCATTGCACTTAGAATTCTCCCATGACTATAGATAAATGTGGTGACACGCTTGGCTTGTCCAATGGGCCTCTTAAATTCTTTCAAGTTGCCAAATATCTTCCAACATCAAGTCCAAACAGTGTGCTGCACAAGGGCTCCAAAATAATGTTGGAATCCTCTCCATCAAAAGCTTTTCCGTTGCCTTATAATTTGCACCATTATCAGTCACCACTTGCACAACCTTGTCTCTTCCAATGGCGTCAATTCTCTTCTCCAACAATTCTGCAAGCATTTTAGAATCATGCTGCTCGGATGCTGCATCAACGGACTCCAAGAAATAAGTCCCCTCGGGACTATTAGCAAGGAAGTTGATCAAGTGGCGACACCTTCTATCCGTCCATCCATCCGACATAAGGGTACATCCATACTGTTTCCATGCTCTCTCATGGTCCTCCTTTAGTTTGCTTGTTTCTTTCACACACTCATGAAGCATAGGCTCTCTCGGATCATGAAAACTTGGAGGCACATACCCCGAGCCGCATCGCGCGGTGGCCTCACAAGCAATCTGAAATTGCCTTGAATTCACCGCATTAAAGGGCACACCGCACTCATAGAACCACAAAGCCCATTGTTTGCTCACATAATCTCGGTTAGCCTTGCTCTTTGTAGCAGCCTCTATGGTGGGTTGATACGAACCGGAGCGCCTTTCATCTACGCTTGCTCGGGTGTCTTGCGAATCTTTGCAGCGATTGAGGTGGTCTCTTTCTCTTTTGCCTTGGACGTGGTGCCTAATGGAGCCTTGAATTGAAAGGCGGCTCTCCTTCTCTTGGCGGCTGTCCCCGAGCTTGGCTTGACAGAGGTTCTGCTCCAACACTTCCACATCTTCATCTACATGCTGCTCTAAATCCAGTACATCATCATCAAGGAAAATGGGTCTAGATCTTTTGTGGCTTTCAAGATATAGCCTCATCTCTTTTCTAATCTCAGTTGTAGTTGTGGAACACATGGTTGTATCTCGCGTAACCACCAAGCAAGGTGCTCTTTCAACCTCTTGATTCCACTGCGGTAACAACCTTGCACGATTGCATGCCACCTTGTCTCGTTTCCGATTTCGTCCAATACCCATACTTCCATCCAGGATCATTTGACTTTGCTCTACGTCTTGGATCAGTCATCGGATCGTACTGCACTTAAGAGGCATCAGTGGGTGAAGAAGGTGCAGTGGAATCTGCAGGTGCAGTAGACATGGTTTACCGTTGCAGTGATCGCCGCCTCTGTTCTGGGCGGAAGGAAGGTTGTCCCCTGCCAGGATCGCCGCTCGCTGTGCAGCCCGCTCTGTTCTTAGCAGAGAATGAAGACGATGGGGCAAACCGGAGATGATGGGAAAGACCGGAGACGATGGGGCAGCCTGCTCTGTTCTTGGTGGAGAAGGAAGACTATGGGGCAAACCGGCAGAAGGAATAGAATGGGACGGACTAGATGGGAAAGAATCGGGCGGGCGGCAGAAATATGGGGTGACTGATCGGCTTCCATAAAACGTTTAAGTTTCCCAGGAATCATTAAGCCTTACCAGGCCCATCTAGCCAAGGCGTTGCCTTTCACTGCCGCCTTACCGCCCTGGAAGACGCTGCGGCGACGCCATGGCGTGGAGAGGACGCCCTACGACAGCATGACAAGGCGAGGTCGCGCCTTACAGGTCGCCGACCGCCTTACCGCTTAGGCGACGCCTAAGCGTCGCCTTAGGGACGCCTTGATAAGCTTGATCAGCACATTCTTGTTTCCAATACATCTTCTATTTTCATAAAAGAAATTCACTTTGTGCGGACAAGCTAGCGATGAACCAGTGATGCGTTTGCAGGGAAAGCTACTAAAAATCACTCTACCTTATCTCTAGCAGTATAGCCTTTTGTTTTGCTTTTTTTAGGGAACTTAATCTCTAGCTTAGCAGCACCAAATATTATATGCCCATGTGATGTGATCCAAAATAAAGCTGACCGGAATCACATTTGAACAAGGTCATAGCATAGGAACCATAAGCAAATCTGTATGTAAAGATGATTCAGCAGAGCAGTTCATGTCGAGGAGCTTGATGGTTGCGGTGATGCTTCAGGGCTGATCAAGCTTCTGCAGCCGAGCTTTCGCCATGTCCAGTTGCTCTATGAAGCAGGAACCAGATAGAAGAACAGAGGCATGTTAGCAACATGAGCTATTGGCATTAGCTATGCTGAACCGACGAAACGATGCAATGCGAAATGATGTTCCGTACTCTGCTCAGATGTGACCGCCGATTTGACGCTCTTGAGGAAGAACAGGTTGCAGGTCTTCTGGTACACCGCCTGCATCATCGATCCAAGAAGAGTTTCAGACCATGAGACATGCCAACATGAATCTGTTCTCAGTTTTGATGTAGCAAGAACAGCTAATGCTGAATTTCAGAGCAGGACCAAATGCCAAACATGAATCTGTTATCAGTTTGATCCAGCAAGGAGAGCTAATTTTGAACTAGTACCAGTAAATCTTGACCTAATTGGTGCAGATATTGTGACATTTGCTGCCATTTAAAACCAAAGATTGATGTGAAGTGTACAAGTACATAGTGAGGTGTACTTGGGAAGAGGAGGAGGAGGAAGAAGAAGAAGTGGAGACTAACCCGGGAGGGAGGCAGGTTGTTGAGCTCGCCGATCGCCACCTCGTGCGCCCTAATCTTCACGGATCCAAACCAATTTCAATCCAACCAGAAAAAATTTTTAGCCTCACGAACCAAATCCCCAAGAACAAGAATCGATTACACGCAGTGAGATCGCTGGTACGGTGACTGATACCTCTTTCATAAGCTGCACCTTCTTGTCGACCTCCTTCGCCGCCGGCGCCGCCGCCGCTGTCGCCATGGGTGTCTCTCTGCGTCTCCTCCAAGAAACCCTCTCCCTGCAAATCCCTAGATTGCACAAGCGAAGAGACGGAGACGACTCGATGAAGCCCACAACCACAAGATGCAATACCACGCGAGGGGATCGGGTGAGCGCGGCCCAAGGCCCGGCTCGCGTGCATCCCAACAAGGCCCAAGATTGAGAGACCCCACGATGATTCTCCTCTCGGTCCCGGCGCGGCGGCGCCTCCGACTCCGACTCGCCGGTGCAGGGTCGCGACGGCGTTCTCTCCCCCCGCCACCGGTGACCTCGCGCCCCACCCGATACTCCCCGGCCGCTCGTGGGCCAGGCGGCAATGTCGCCTGAGAAGCCAACCGACGGCTACTGCCACCCTCACCATGAGGGCGAGCGGCGGGAGAACGGGAAAAGACCCTCCGTTCGGCTGAGAGGTCAGCGGCGGCGTTCCGGTGGCCGAAAGGCCTGCCACGGCTGGACGCACGGTGAGTTTTGGGGAAGACGATGGCGCTCTGAATAGTGAATGCTTTGTCTTGTTTACATTGGAGTAGTATAAATAGCTCGCGATTGCGAAATCGCATGTTAATTTCCACTATGTTTTGCAGCTTAATTTGAACATATGTGACGCGCATTGAAGCCATGAGCTGATAAATCCTAACCTCATCCACTGTGAAATGGGAATTGATGATTTCCAGAAGTTCTTGTCTGCACAAACTGAAGTTTGTTGGATCCATACTAGGTTAGTACTGATTCTGCAGCTCAAATGCCATGCCTATGTGCAAGTCAGAGTGTCAGACTCTGTTAAATGTTGATATTGGATAATGCAACTATGCTTAAAAAAATTGGGATGATTTGGCTAAGGGAGTATACTTTATTGGATAGTGGTAATATCATAGTAAAGCTAAAAGCAGCATGGGGACCAATAGATTGTTTAGTCCACTATTAATTAATTCTGTAAGGAAAACGATTAAAACCTTTTTGATTCTGTATTCAGGTCCCAGGAAGGCCATGCAGAGTGCAGATCTGATCAGCCAGCCCTTCCAAACACCATGGCATCAATAGTTAGACACCGAACTGTAAAGCAATACCTACCATGTTTGAGAAGACAATGAGCCATAGAAAATTATTCCTGTTATATTTGCTTGCTATGGAAAGAGAAGCTATCTGGCTGGATAGGGAAATGGACATCTTGATATTGTTGTTATAATTCATTGTGTCAGATCCGCTAGATTGGAACTTATGAATATATTGCACAAGTCATGCAGAACAGCAGATGTAAATGCAAGATTCAAACCAGATCAACCACCCACAAGAAAAAAATAAAGATTCAATTTGGTTTTCTCAGGTGTTCTAAAATTCAAAGGCAGTGTAGCCATGGACATTTTAAGTTGTATCATTGGCATTAACAGTTATGGATATACCTTTTTCTATGAATAGTTTTTCATAACTCATTTCTGAATATATGCATATGCTAGTTTTTTCAGTTTTCAGTGATGGTTAAACTTGTATGTTAACTCTATAATTGCATAGAGAAAATGAAGGTCACATGTTGAATTAATGATGTCAGGCTTTATTTCATCCATCAATTGTGGGTCTACCATGTCCTATCTGTTTCTTCTACCTTCTACGTAGAACCCATGAATTGTGCATTAGTTTTACTTAGACTAATACTAAATGTGGTCTCTTTTTTTCCTGTTACCGCATAACATTAGTTTCTTCACGAATATATTTCATATGGTTTTACTAATTTCAGTTTCACTGGATGCTTCATACCATATGGTGAAAAATCACAATTTCTTATGCCTACTGAAACAAAAGACTGACGTACTTATGTGTTAGTAACCTGTAGAGAACTGAACTGGTTTCTATCATATCCATTACATGTGTCAGTGTAGTACAAACTACAATCAGAAGATTTACTACACAAATGTTCACTGAAAAAATGGAAGTCAATATTCACTAGTCCTCTGCTATGGTGGAGTACACATGAAATACCATAATCATTTTCTGGCCTAGGGATAGCTTGTATTTCAAATTGTCTGAACCACCTTTTACACTGAGGTTTCTTCAGCTCCTTTCTTCTTGCAAACATGGTTAAACTAATTAATTCTATTTCTTGCAATAAATTGCAGGTCTTGTGGAATGTATATTCAGCTCTTTTGAGGAGGCTGGTGGTCTAGTTAACTTGGGTCCTCTCAAAAGGAAAAATAAAAGAAAGAGCAAAGGTATCATATGAATTTGGAACCAGCGTCAAACTGACTGCTCACCACATCATATATATGTTTTTTTTTTTCAAACAACCGTTGCATACCTACTTTTCTTTTGTCAACTATACAGCAAGAATCATTATATGTCACTCCCCCCTTCCTTTTTCTTGGAGAAGTTGCACATCATGCAAGTAGAAACCAAGGATGGGATTCCAACAAAAGAACAAAGATTTCTAAGTAAGAACTTACAGTTTTGGAGCTACCACAGAACAAAAGAGGACACGAAGTGATATTGGCTCGGCTCACCTCCAGCACTGCATGTAGTTTGCTGTTGCTGAGATGAGCCAAGTCAATACCATGCCATGTCTTCCTGTTCTTTGCCTCTCTTCGTCTGAATGCTTCTTCAGCTTCATTACTTGCTTCGTCTTTTATAGAGCAGCTTTGAATAGTTTATTATGGCTACAACTACAAGGGTCATGTGTGGTGCAACTTGGGTTGAAGACTGGGGTCTGGGGATGCAAACTCGAGATCCTGACGTTGATGGAATGGATGACAATCCCCTTTTTGCGTTCGAAAGGTTCAGATGGTCAGTTCTTTTAGTCCCATGTTTCATTAGGCTTTTTATATTATGAACTTCTTATTTGTACCAAATACTAGATTGTTCAAATGTCAAATTTTTGTCCCAAAAAACACCAGCTGGATTGTTGACTGTGGTTTGCATGCATCATAGGAATCAATCAAACATCAGCATCCATTAAAAAGCACAGTGAACTTTGAAAAATCCTCCATGGTCCAATTCTTTCTGGAAAGAGAGCAATAAGAATGCAGCAGAAGTGTGTTGTGAAAACGAAGCGTCTGCTTTGTTTCGTTCCCTTTGACATGGTCAATACTGTAACTAAAAGTTTCCAGGCCGGCTGTAACATTGTCCTCTTGTGAACATGACCTGGAGATAACTTAGAATAGCTCGAGCAAAGCAAACCGACCAATGTTACCAATTCACAAGCACAATGCACACTGTCTCATCAATTGATTTCTTTTGGTCACTTTACATATTTTTTTCTGGGTGGCTGCTATCGGGGCTTGCCAAGCACAACTTTCATGTTACTGCGTCGGTCAATGAAACATGTTTTGGACAGGGACGCTGTGCTCAGAATATAACTTACTACTCCTACTAATTCCTATTGTAATTAATTTGTAAACACGATAATAAGCTTTGGATATTATAAAACTTTTAAATTAGCACGTTTTGAGACAGACACATGATTTTTATGCAGCAAAATATAAACATTTAAATAGGCATCAGTATTTAAAGTTTTAACAGTTCGATTAGGACAAATACAAAGCGACACATGTTTTCATGACAGGAGCGAGTACGCATCAGCATGGCAAAAAGACTGTGTTATACATATGCGTCAGATGACACATGTATGCCTGCATTTGTTCTACTTGTCATTTGTACATTTGAACTTAAAATTTCTATCATACAGAAAACATAAAAAAACATAGCTTTAGTTATCTTTAATTGCTTCGCTCTGTAAAAGAATGTGTCGGTGATATGGGGATTATCTCTCTACCCCTTCAAAATTTGAGTTTGTGGTTTTTTTAGGAGAGTAGTGCGTGTATATGTTATGTAGGTGTTGATGAGAATTTTCTCTCACGCGCTGGTCTGGGAGATCTGCTTAACTCCAGTGCAGGTCCTTCTCGGTTTTCTGTGAAATACAGGGTGTATCAGTTGGTTTGATCTGTTAACCAACAAGAAAAATAAAGATGTATACGTTAAGGGTTAAGTTAGATCCTACTGGATCGGCTGAGAGAACCAATTAACATATATATGATATTCCAAAGCATATTTATACTCAAGTGATTGGGATAGATCGGCTATACCGAGACAGTATTAACCACTTAATCTAAATATACAATGGGATAATAAATATATGCATTAACAGCCTAGACGATATCGTCAGGCTAACTGTAAATCGGCTAGTAATCCGATACATCTTATGAAAAGATATTGATCTAAGCTAAATGCGCTAAACCTAGATCAGTCGGCTATCGGTTGTGGCTGACAGACTGATTTTGGCTTAGGGCATTTAACTAGAGCAAGATCTTAATATAAGAAGCGGCTTTAATAAATCTAATAGTAAACATACCAAAAAAATATTAAAACAGATAAGGCTGGTTGAAACCCTGGCACTGTCTCTAAGCGTATACATCTAGCCGAATAGATCATAAGAGCTCTAAAAACGACTTAATAGGTCAAAATTGATGCAACATCAAGTATAAAAAGAACAATCATATCTATTATAGCTGATATGAATCCCTCAAGACGATGGATATCGCATATAATCTAGGCCAACCCCTAGATCTAGCTCTATCGGCTGCTGCTGATTCTTGACAGAAACAGGCCGATTTCAAGACAGATCTATACATTGTTCTAGATTATATGTGATATATGATAACTACCGCAACATAAATCATTGAATCTAGAGTATCATAGCGATAGAAGCACTAAATTCAACGAGATATACCACTAATGACAAACATTTACCTTAATCGGGGATCGAAACGATGCAGCCCGATGCTGGATCAAGTGTTCGTCTGAAGAAAATAGGAGGCGATGCGCCGAAAGTTGTATTGATTGTGTGTGTCTTGTTTACAAGGGTTTCGGATCCTATTTATACCCAAGAATAAAACTACCCATGCAAGGCACGGTTTCTATCTAATCTACTATATATGGTACGACAATATCCTGGGACATGGTCCCATGCCGTATTACAACAGGAAATCTAAACAAATTCCTAATTTACAGATACAATTGTCGTTACAGGACTCTATCCATAGATGGCAATATCTTTTAACACGCAATTTGGGAACTGAATTCAACTCCTTATCTCTACGTTTTCCATCGGGATTGGTCCCACTTCACCCTGACTCAGAATCGGCTATCGGTTGTCCTAGTCCGATTCGCTCTCAGCCGACTGGTTCCGTAGCCGATTCAGACTTAGCCGATTCTGCTTCCGTCTCTTCTCAGATCGCGCATCTTCTCCAATTCCGCTTCAATCTCTGCTTCAAACCTAGGAGTTAGGTTACCAAATTTGGTCATTAACACATGCCTCCAAGTCCGCGATATGCAATGTTGCGGATTTTAGGCGATTCAAATCCAAGGTGTAATCCTAGCACGACTCTGTTTCGGCCGTTGCAAAACTCTTTAAATACCGCCCCCACGGTTGCCACACGTGTCACGCCGTCACAAACAAACAGCCACCTCAGCAACCTTCGAGTTCTCCGGCGACCCGTACAGCTCTCAAGACCCACACCGGCGATTCGCTCCTCTGGCAATCTCCACTCACGCAATGGCCTCTTTCGCCGCAGCCGCCGCCGCATCTGCCGAGTTCCCTGAGGTACACCCTAATCGGCTCAAAACCCTTTCTCTTCCGCCTGAACTTATAGATTTGCATTCTAGGGTTCTTGATTTATGAATATGTTCTTCTTTCTGATTGTAGCACTTATCCTATCAGATAGCTATCCCCAGCCTTGTTCAGCAAAACAGATATTTTCTAGGACCTATCGGCAACCAGGACCCAACTGATATCATAATAGTCGAGACCGACAGGATACCTTACAACATGAGGAAACCTGCTCTAAATCACTGGGCCGGAACCTTTAAATCATGGCCGTCCATGGACAAGTCTTGGCCCGAATGGTATAAGAGAGTTCAATCGGCCAAACAAATCCATTAGGAGGAAGTAGGGATAGCCCAATGCTTAACTCTGTCCATAGCCGACATGAAAAAAGATGAACCACTGATATCAGCTGCAACCTACTTCTGGAAACACCTTGAATGCCTTCATGTTCCAACAGGGTCCAATGACAATCACCCTAGCCGACGTAGTCATGACCACTGGGCTGATATCCTGTCGTCGGCTAACCCTGAAGGACTGACTAGGAAAGGCCAACACCAATTTAAGACAAAGGCCATAGGAGGATGGAACAGCTTTGTGGCCATGAATATGAAAGATGGACCAGTCGGCCCTAGGGAACATGCCGCATTTCTCATGATGTGGCTGGAGAAATTCATGTTCTGCGGCTCAAGCTGTGGGCCGACTGCCAACTGGCAGGTTGTAGCCGAGGCCTTGGTAGAAAAACGAAAGATCCCTTTGGGCAAGTACCTCCTCGGCTACCTATATCAAACCCTCCATCAAGCAGTTGCTAAGATAGCCGCCAATGCTCCTGTCAATACCGGGTGCCCCTGGTGGCTCCTTTAAATCTGGCTGGTCTTGATGACCCAAAAAATAGACGGTCGGTCACCTTTGATTGAAGCACGCTTCCCGCGTTTAGAGCCGATCGAAGACGATGAAGGAAATGAGATCACCACCACTAGGTGTTTGAGTTATGAAGAAGCGGCAGCCATGCACGCCGGGTCAAAGCAATCAGCCGAACTGCTAGCCGAGTGGTTTGTATCCCTCTATGACGGATTTACAAAGAACAACCGCATCTGGTATTTCTACATGGATCGGCCACTCTTCGAGCTCCCCATTGAATTTAATTTGGAGGAGATCAACTCAGACGACTACGCCAAGTGCAGAGATTTGTTCACAACCGCCATCAGTCCTTGCATCCTGCCGACTGGGATCCATCAGGGCCGATCAGTGACCCAGAATTATGAATTTTATTACCCTGTGTCAGCTGCCAGGCAGTTAGGACTTGGGCAACTGCCCATCGGTTGTTACTATGCCGATAAGATTGAGACAAGGGGAATAGTGGACCAGACCCCAATCATGAGCAAATTGTGAACTTAGCCGGTCCTCCCCTCGGCAGTATCGGCGATATGGTATTAGCTAATAAGAAAAGCGCAATTTATGACCGTTGGTGGGTCGAGATCAAACATCATATCTTTCACGAGCGGTCTTCCCACTACATCACTCTACTACTGCCACATGAAATCTCCTCAGTAAGTCTCGCACTTCAAGTTACTCTTTCTTTTAGATCATCGGCCGATTTAATCCGCTAACACTTAAAAACAATTTTTATTTTCTTGCAGGTGACTAAAACCGAATGGTCGACGATGAGCAACTCAGGCATCCCCATCGAGTACCGCCCAGGCATTCTGTCGAACGGGTGTGGGTTAGCTCCATCGGCCATCGGTTGGGACGCGCTCAAACTGAAAACCTTGCTGCACGGACAGACACGCCAGCCGCTGGCCTGGCAAAAAAGAGTTGCTCCAAGCGCGAAGCCATCGGCTACATCGCCCAAGAAGCAAAAGAAGAAGCAGCCGATCGCACCAGCCGACAGCCTCTTGTCAGTGGACCCTAGTGTCGATCAATTCCTCCACGAGGAGGTTGCTGATGAAGAGATGTCCGCGGCTGTCGAACAGCGGCTGAATCAAGTGATTCGAGCCATAACTCAACCAGCCCTCCAGCTGACAGCCCGCCGGTTCCAAGCCCTCCCACGAAGAAACGACCGGTAAGTCCTTGTCTTGTTAGATTCGGCTTCAACATAACACCATTTTGTACTTAACCGAACATATCTCGCGTAGGTCAAAAAACTAACTCGCCGTCCTCCGCGCCGCGCTTCGACAGTAACCATCTCCCTTGACTTACATTTTAGCTTACTGACCTCAGCCGATCTGACACCTGACGCCTTCTCTTGCGGCCTTCTCCATCTCCATTGGCTGCCCCCAGGTGTCGAGCGAACACACAACGTCGACCGTAGGTGGCCAAGAGGCTGGGGATGTCACAGAGCCGGCCGACGAACGAGCTGGTGCAGCCACTCCAATCGGCGACCCTACTGAAGAAGACACCGCTCCCGTCAACCCGGCCGAAGCTGAAAAAGAAGTCGACCCAATGCCCGCAGCAAGAGTAAGTTGATCCCTATCTTTCTTCTCATAATACCTCGAACAATCGGCCATTTTAATCATAGCTCAACCCTATTGTTCCTTTTGTGCAGCCTTTGGCCGACTTGCTCTCCTTCGACATTAATGAATTTCTTGGTGATGAAGAGGGGGAAGCCACCAGTCCAGACAAAGCCCCAGCCGACGAGCTCAAAGAGAAACTTCAAGACATACGTCGTCGGCTGGACATCGATGTGAACAGACTGGTGGAGGAGTGCGGATCGGCCAAGTGTCGATTCTTTGAAATTGAGGGACAGCTCCCCGATGACCTAGCTGCCAAGGTTGCTGTTGCTGTCTGCATCGATTTACATCGGCCAAGGCTTTGGCGTGCAATGCAATGAATGATTGAGAGGCTTGCCCAAGCCGATGTCACGGCGAAGATCAATGACACGGTCAAGAGCGTGGAGGCCGAAAAAGCGAAGCTGAACGAGTTGAAAACCGGCCCCACTACGTCTCAAGCTCGGATTGCCAGTTTGAAGGCCAAAGAAGCCGATCTACTGAAGCACCTAGAAGAATGTCGCACTGAAATCGCTACCGAAGAGAAGGTGCTGGCTGATTTGCCGAAAGCCACTGAGAAGCAAACAAGCAAGTTGACGGCCACCATCAAGCATCTGAGAGAACTCCACAAATCGGCATGGGTGGTCCCTTGCTCCGACGCCGAAGACCAAGCGGTGATCGACGAAGTCAAGGCGATTCAAGCTGCGGCTCTATCGGCCATAGACACATTCCTAGCTCGGTAGCCGATGTAATAGACTTAGGCTAATCGGCTTAAGCTGTCGATCTGTAATTAACTGTCTGTAATAGGCCCATACTTGCATCGTTTAATATCCGACTTGCCGATTCTGGAAACTTCGAAATGCATTGAAAACTTGAAAATTTGGCTGATGTCTGCCTTCTTGATCATGACTATTGTATATATATATGCCCCCCTAAATTTGTTGATGTCTTCGATGTCGACAAAATTATGAACTTAACACAATTGTGCTTCGTTATCGTTGCTGTCGGCCAACACCAGCCGATTATAGAGAACTAGGGAAAAGCTTGGCTTGAAAATGACCTAAAGGCGATGCTTGCTCAAAACAAGACATCGGCTAGCATGAATCGGTTGAAACAAACAGAGTCGAATCATGAGTTGATCCAAACGCTTGGGTAGTATTTTTTCAAGTATTTGCCATTTAGAGCCCTTTCAAATACTTCTCCATCTAAATCTTCTAACATGTAAGCTCCTTTAGAGACGCATTTTTGGATCTTGAAAGGCCCTTTCCAATTTGGTGACCACTTGCCGAATTTATTATCTCTCGATCCGATCGACAATATTAACTTCCAAACGAGCTCGCCCTCCTCAAAAGACTTAGGCACAACTTTTTTGTTATAATGGTGGGCTACTCGTTCCTTATCCCTTGTTACTTTTTCCAAGGTCCTCATCCGTGATAAAACGAGGTCTTCTGATTCATCCACCATCAAGTGATAGTAATCATCAGCTGTGAGTTGATCTTGCAATTGAACCCGTCTTGAGCCGATGACATTTTCCCACGGTAGTACTGCTTCGTGCCCATAGACCAACTTGTATGGAGGGACTTGGATAGATCTGTGGCATGCCATCCGATATGCCCAAAGTGATTCGGCTAATCGGCTATGCCATTGCTTTGGGCACTCCGAAATCTTCCTTTAATCAGCTTGATGAGACTTTTGTTTGAAGCCTCTGCTTGTCCATTGGCCTGTGCGTAGTATGGTGAAGAGTTAAGTAATTTGATCCCCATGCCATCGGCAAACTGAACAAACTCATCTGATATGAAGATAGATCCCTGGTCTGTTGTAATTGTTTGTGGGACGCCAAATCGGTAGATGATATGCTCTTTTATGAACTCGATTGCGTCCTGGGAATCGACTTTCTTCAAAGGAATTGCCTCCACCCACTTTGTAAAATAGTCCGTTTTTACCAGAATGAATTTATGCCCTTTGCTTGAGGGTGGATTGATCTGGCCGATCATGTCAGTGCCCCATCCTCTGAACGGCCAAGGCTTTATGATCGGGTTCATAGCCGATGTTGGTGCTCTTTGTATGGCGCCGAATTTCTGACAATCCTGGCAACCTTTATAATATTTGAAACAGTCCTCCAGCATAGTCAGCCAGAAGTACCCTGCTCTCCGAAGTAGCCACTTCATCTTGTGAGCCGATTGATGCGTGCCGCAAATCCCTTCATGAACTTCTCCGATGGCCACTTTGGCTTGATCGGCTCCAAGGCATTTTAGCAGCACTCCATCAATCGTCTGATAATAAAGATCTTCGTCGAGCAAAACATATCTCAACGCCTTGTATCGCAATTTCCTCGAGGCCGATTGAGAAGGATTTTGTAGATAGTTGTAGACTTCAAACCTCCAATCATCGGCTGTGATGGCAGCGACTTCCACTTCAATGTCTCTTATCATCGGCCTGTAGCCCGATGCCCCTTGAGCTAAATCATTTGCTTCTGTATTCTGCTCCCTGGGGATGTGTTTTAGAGTAACTAGCCGAAAACCATCCATCAATTCTCGGCATTGTTGATAGTAGACCATCAGCGCATCGCTTTTGCATTCATATTCTCCTGACAACTGGCTGATGACCAACAGTGAATCTCTCATTATTTCGGTGGCATCGGCTTCAACTTTTTTGAGCAGATGTAACCCTTTGAGTACGGCCTCGTACTTGGCTTGGTTGTTTGTAGCATGGGGGTTGATAGAAAAAACAAATTCAAAGCTTGCCCCCGTGGGCGAAATAATGACCAATCCGATACCGTAGCTGTTAGTGCACACCGAGCCATCAAATGTCAATATCCGAGGCATAATTTCAACTTAGCAGATTGAGTCATCCCTATGTTTCATGATAAAATCGGCTATAGCTTGTCCCTTAACCGCCCTGGGTGCCTAATACCGCAGATCAAACTCTGTCAAGGCAAAGATTCATTTTCCAATTCGCCCTTTTAACACTGGGGCCGATAGCATGGATTTAGCTACATCGGCTTTACATATTATTGTGCACTCATTGGATAGCAAATAATGCCTTAACTTTATACATGGAAAATATAAGCACAGCCATAGCTTCTCCACTGGTAAATACCTTGTTTCCGCGTCCAACAGCCGTCGGCTGAGATAGAAGATGGCTTTTTCCTTGCCCTCAATCTCTTGGATTAGGACTGAGCTGATTGACTTGTCGTCGGCTGACAGGTACAACTTAAACGATATCTCTTTTTGTGAAGACATTAAAATTGGAGGCGAGCTTAAGTAATTCTTGATGTTGTCCAAAGCCTTCTGCAGCTCTGCCCCCCATGTGAATGCTTGATCGGCTTTCAGCCGAAACAGTTCTGTGAACGGCTCCATCTTCTCTGAAAGATTGGCTATAAACCGCCTTATGAAGTTGATCTTGCTGATCAATGATTGAAGTTGTTTCTTTTCCTTCGGAGGCTGTATCGTCTTGATAGCGTTGATGCTCCTTGGTGTAATCTCAATTCCTCTTTCATGAACAAGAAACCCTAGAAACTGCCCGGCCGACACGCCGAACACACACTTCAACGAATTCATCTTCAGGCCATATTTTCTTGTCCGCCCCAAAACCTGCTTCAGATCGGCTATGTGGTTCTCTATCTCCCTGAATTTGACAACAACATCGTCAATGTAGATCTCTACCAGAGAGCCGATCATGTCATGGAAGATATAATTCATGTCCCGTTGATATGTTGCCCCAGCATTCTTCAGCCCAAATGTCATAACAACCCATTCATATAAGTCGATTGCTCTAGGACATCGAAAAGCAGTTTTGTGAATATCTTCTTCGGCCATAAAGATTTGATTGTAACCTGCATTGCCATCCATGAAACTGATGATCTTGTGGCCTGAAGCAGCATCTACGAGCAAATCGGCTATAGGCATAGGGTATTCATCTTTGGGGGTAGCCTTATTTAGGTCTCTGAAATCGATGCACACCCTAAGTTTACCATTCTTTTTCAATATTGGGACAATGTTTAAGACCCACTCGGTGTATCGGCAAGGCCGAGTGAATCCAGCATCGTATAGCCGAGTTATTTCGGCTTTGATCGCATCATACATATCGGTTTTGAACCTCCTAGGAGGCTGTTTGAACGGCCGATAGCCTGCCTTGATTGGCAGTTGATGAACAACGATAAATTGGCTAAGACCAAGCATCTCGAAGTACTCCCAAGCAAAGCAATCTTTATATTCCTTTAACAAATTAATAAGCTAGGATCTACAATGAGAAGATAAATTTTTGCTAATATATGTCGGCCTAAGCCTGTCTCCAGAGCCTATGTCTATTTCCTCTAATTCGTCGGCCGACGTAAAACCTTACCCGAGCTCAATGTTCAAGAAGGCGACGTTCCGCGGCCGCCTAGGTGCGCCTAAGCGCGAGGCGAAGGGTGAACGCGGGGCCTAGGGGGGTAGGCGGCCCCCAAGGCGTCCGCCGCCGCGCCTAGGCGGAGAAAGGCGGCGCGGAGGCGGCGAGAGGCGGAAAGCGACGCGGAGGCTACGCGGAGGCGGGCGAATCGCACGCGGGCCGATCGATTTTGGCGGCGCGGAAGCGCGCGCAAGTGGAGGCGCGCGCGAGCGGGAAGGGAAAAAGTTGGCGCGCATTGGGAGGATAAGAGAAGAGGAGAAGGCTACAGAAACCAAAGAGCTCACCGCTGCCGCCGCCGGTTCAGATCGTCCCGCTCCGCCCGCCGTGACCACAAGGCCCGAGCTGCTCCCTCCGCCCCGCCGGCGCTGTGATCCCAAGGCTCGAGCTCTGCTCCCCTACTTCCCAGCCGCCGTGGCCTCGGGCTTCTCCCTCGCCGAGCGCGTCGGGATCCGCTCGTGCTCCTCGCCGCCGGTCGTTGGAACGCGCGACCACAAGGTATCTCCTCGTCCTCTTCTTCTAGGATCCGCTCATGCTTCTCCCACCTCCTGACCTCCATGACTCTGCGCCTCTGCTCCTCCCTCCTCTCTAGCGTTGCGGGCTTGCGGCTCTGCTCTGCTCGTCAGTCCTCCCTCGGTCCCTCCTCCCTCCCTCATATTCTACCCGCCTCATCCCTCCTCTGCTTCTTCTTGTGTCTGTTGTGTTATATATACTACATTCCTTCCTAAACTGCCTCGATTGCAGATTTCTTTGTGTAAAATATGCATGTGCGATGTGCCTCTGCCCTCTGGATTGTAGAGTCCTTTGTGTAAAATATGCATGTGCGATGTGCCTCTCGCCCTCCGGATTGTAGAGTCCTTTGTGTATAATATGCCTCGCATCGTGTAGTCGTAACTTAGTAGTTTAATCAACGAATCACTTGAACTCGCTCGGTATCTTTTTGTATAATATGCCAAATTGCATGTCCCTGTTCCTGATTAGCCAATTGCCTTGCACATGTAGGATGTCGACAACCGAGATTGAGACCAATGAGTCCAATGCAGCACCAGTAGAGAATCTCTTGAAGAGGAATTCAGATGATGTGGGATGGGAGTATGGGGTCCTAGTTGATGCGAAGAACAAGGACAAAGTAAAGTGCAAATTTTGTGGTCATCGAGCCAAGGAGGGATCCATCGGTTGAAGCAACATGTGGCCAATGTTGGAAAAAATGTAAAGAAATGCAGCAAGAGCACACAGAAGCTAAAGACAAGTGCAAGAAATCGCTGGATGAGTCAAAAAGGAAGAGGGAGGAAAAGACTGTCCGTGAGTTAGAGCTTAGAGAAGAGGTCAATCTTTCTCGAGTTGGAGGAGATGATGATGATGAAGTAACCTGTGTTGGAAGCTCGAGCCTCACAAATTAGGACCCATTGATAAGTGGACACGGGCCATTGATCCTAAAGCTACAAAACTGAATCTTTGAAGCAACAAAAGCTGAACAAGGAACTTTGGAAACAAAGAACACGTGAGGTGCACAAATACATTGCAAGATGGGTCTATACACATGGTAATTAGTTATTCACCCTTGCTGCCATCTATTATTTTTCATATTCCAGACTTCAAGACAGTTTGCCATGGTGCTGAACACTGTTGACCTTTGTTTATATCCTGTTCCTGTTGCAGCCATACCATTTTATGCTTGTGACAATGATGAGTTCAAGCAAATGTGTGAAGCAATTGGTCAGTTTGGTGCTGGACTTGAACCCCTTCTCGCATGATCTACGGGAGACTTTACTGGAAGAGGAGTATGCAAGAATGAAGAGTTTGCTAGAAGAGCGTGATGGTGAGAAGATGAAGAGTGGGTGCTCTATCATGACAGATGCTTGGTCGATAGGAAGAGGAGAAGCATAATGAATTTGTGCTCAAATTGTGCGATGGGTCAAGTTTTATCAGCTCAAAAGAGATGTCGATGTGTCACACACAAGTGAAGTCATCTTTGAACTAGTGGACAAAGCAATTGAAGAAGTTGGGAACACGATGTGGTGCAAGTAGTGACAGACAATGCTTCTAACAACATGGGAGCAAAGAAACTATTGCTTCGAGAAGAGGCCACAAATCTTTTGGACTTCTTGTGCAACACACACAATCAACTTGATGCTCCAAGGAATTGGGAACTTGTCGAAGTTCAAGAATGTCATTGATAAAGCAAAGGCATTCACCATATTTGTCTATGGGCACACAAGAACATTAGAATGCATGAGGCACTTCACGGATGGGAAAGAAATCATAAGGCCTGGAGTAACTAGGTTTGCTTCAGCCTTTCTAACTTTGAACGGCATACTAGAGAAGAAGGATCCACTCAAACAGATGGTGGTTAATAATAGGTGGGAAGGAATTAAAGATGTGAAATCAAAAAAAGGAAAGAAAGCAACAACAACAATGATGAGTCCAAGCTTTTGGAGAGATGTGAAGACATGTTTGAAGGTTTTTGAACCATTAGTCAAAATTCTGCGTTTGGTTGATGGGGAAGTTAAGCCATCAATGGGTTTCCTATATGGAGAAATACTCAAGGCAAAAAGAGAGATCAAGGAGGCATATGGCAATGATGAGTCTAAATATAAGGAGGTGATAGCTGTTGTTGACAAGAAGATGAAAGGAGACTTGATTCCCCATTGCATTTGGCTGCATATTTGTTGAATCCTTACTATAGTTATTCAAACCCGTCCATCTTTGATGATGCCACAGAATGATTGGGTTTATCAATTGTGTGGAGACTTTTTATCATCATGATGAGGATAAGCAAGAACATGTGAATGTTGAATTAAAAATGTTTCAGAGCAAAGAAGGAAATTTTAGTAAGAAGCTTGCAAAGACTTGTGAAAATTTTGACTATAACCCGTAACCGATTATTGTCGGGTTCAACTTTTTTGCATTGTACTATCAATTGAAAACTGATTACTTGTCTCATTTCAGCATCTTGGTGGAGACTATATGGATTTGGAACACCAGCTTTACAAAGGATGGCTACAAGGATCCTTTCTTTGACATCAAGCTCTTCGCTTGTGAAAGGGCTGAGTACTTTTGAACGGTCGGTCCCTAATCTTATATTCACGATCATCACGATTCGTAAATATTTCATGTATTGTTCTCATGTAGACATGTTTGATTTGTATTTTGTAGACACACACTAAGAGAAGAAACAGGCTTACCACAGCCCGCCTCAATAAATTGGTTTTTATACAATTCAATTCCAAGCCGATGAGTAAGAAGCAACAAATTAAATCTAAGAAAATCACCGATGTCCTCTTATCTAGTGATACTTCGAAGCTCAAGGTTTCTTCCATGAGGATGGAGATGCTTCGCAATAGTTGTCTACAGGGATGAGGATGAGGAGGAGATGATGCCTGGTACGGATATTGTTAGTGATATGCCCTAGAGGCAACATGGAGATGTTGGATATCACGTCAATGTTTATGTATAAATGAATAAAGTGTTATTCAGTTCCATGAAATAGACATCTTGTATTGATTAATAAGTACGTGACTTATTTATGAGACTCGATATGTATGAATCTATTTCTAAACGATCCTCGATCATATGTCATATTGTTGGAACAAATATGATTCTAAGATCGGCATGTTTATTGATTGATGATCATGTCTCATAGATCATGGGTATGAAGATACCAAATCAATAAACATGGACATATGTGTTAGAGAACACATTGTTGGATAGACCCACCATGAGACACTACAGAATTAATGTGCCATTAGTTGGTCTCAGGTAGTGTTGGTACAAAGTCCTTAGACCTGAGATCACCATGGATTCCAACATGTGTAGTAGCCTACTTTGGGACTACCAAACGCTATTCCGTAACTGGGTAGTTATAAAGGTAGTTTTCGGGTTTGCTATGAAACATGGAGTGGGATGTGAGTGATCAAGATGGAATTTGCCCCTCCTTTGGAGAGATATCTCTGGGCCCCTCGAGGTAATGGATTATGGAAATGCATGGCCATGCTAAGTTGATTGAGGAGTCAATCAATAGACGGATAATCCAATACGGTTCGAGTGAGTGGTTAAGCTATTGAAGGGATGGCACACATCTTGCCTATAGCTTAACCGGTATCGTGAGGCAAAGGGATTTGTGTACACATTACAGGTTCAGAGCCGATATTATATTCTTGTATACTATGGTGTCAATATGTGCTGCTAGGCGCCGCTGTTGATAGGTCGGCTGAGTTGGACTCGAGCCGACGGTCGGCTAAGTTAGACTATAGCCGAAACCGAGTATACCTGAACCTACTGGGTCGCACGCTTAAGGGGATAGAATAGATATTCGAGTTGGACTCGGATACGGCTCGATCGGATAGGGATCCGATCGGATAGAGTCCTATGGGCTTACGACGTATGGGCGGCCAACTTTATGAGATACGGATGAGATCCGATTCAAAATAGAGTCCTAATCGGCCACTAGTCCCGTCGGCCAACTCTATATAAAGGAGGGAGGGGTGGAGAGCTGAATAGACATCAATTGCATCGCGTGCAACAGAAGTCGCCGAGATCAATCTCCACGGAAACCCTCCCCACTTTCGAGCCAAACCCTAGCCTTGCATCGCGTGCTAGCACACGGGTGTACGGCGTTCTGTCCCCGGACGTGTGGATACCGGTAGAGGCGCTGCTACGTTGCGCGCCGTTGATCGGCTTCGGATCGGCCGCAATCGGAGCGATCGGCCGTGGTGGAATCGGCTGCGGTCGGGCGCATCGGAGCGAGGCGTGAGAACGCGGCCGGACGACTCGAATCGGCTGATTGGCGAATCGGCGTCTCCGGGAATCGGCTACACTGTTCGGATCGGATTGCCCCGATTGGTTATTCCGCTGCACTCTACTCCAATCGGTAACGATCTATCGGCCCTTACTTGCGAGTGTTCCTGGTTTGCGCGGTAAAAGTTTTTGTTTTTGGCTAGCGTAGCCTCCGCGTAACCCTTCGTGGTATCGAGCTAATCTTGCTTAGTTCGGGTTTTAGATTGTATCCGGAACAAGTTTTGCGCACGGGTTGATTAGATCAATCGGTTTTACGGGATCTGTTGAGGAGAGTAGATGGTAATTGCGTTCCTTGATAGTGTATCGGAACGACGTAATGTGATTACGTCGAAGCAATTTCCAAATAACTCGGTTTGAGTTGGGTTCGAGATAGCGTTCCTTGATAGTTTATCGGAACGGTATAATGTGATTATACCGAAGCTATCTCGTAGTCCGACTTTGTTGCTGCCTCGCGCCTACGCAAACCATCTCCCTTGATAGTGTATCGGGACGGCATAATATGATTATGCCGACATGGTTTCAGAAGCGAATTCATAGATTGGATCTATGAATTTCGTGTGGTGTTCGGCGCTGCCCGGAAGCCCGCGAGGGCGGCTTCCCCTCGACCCCGCGGGACCGCCGTGTGCGTACCCCCTTATAGGTCGTCTCGATGCCGTAGCTCGCGATAGGTAGAAAACGTTTCTACGCCTAACTTGTTTTTGCAGAGAATGCTTTGAGATGGTATGGCCCTATTGTATGTATGAGATGCATGTGATGCATGTAATATTCTTTCATATGTGCAATCCCCGTAATATTCTTTCATACGTGCAATGCTTGTAATATTCTTTCACGGCCTACGAGTCGATGTAATCTTCAATTAGAGCTTCTATAGTAGTAGCTTAGTTTGAAGATATCAAGCATTCGACACTTGGAAGATGGTGCCGAAGATGGAGATCCTCGCGCGACATGGAGATGGAGATCACCATGTGAAGGGGGCCATACTATTTCATTATATGCTATTCTTCTTGCTTTCATATGTGATATGTTTGTTTGATAGGATAGCAACCCTCTCAAAATTAAGTAGTAATGATGCCCTTCCAAATGTTGCACCCGTCACCGTTATGCTCGTCAATGGTGGGTCGCAAAGCAGAGTGTCATTCTCTATCATAACACGAGGGGGTATATGTCGACATATACATGCAGGAGCATTTGGTTTACTTAACAAGGCTATCAAAACAGTTTTGGGCCTTGGGGCATAGGTTGGCGCCGGGGCATGGAGATGCCACACCAACAACAAGAGTCACATAGAGATGTGATTAGCAAGGTGTTGCTTACCGATGTTACTAATTTTCTAGCGGTGATGCCAAAGCTCACTAGAAAATTAATTAACATGTGGATCTTGACCCAATACGTAACCTAGAGGGAAGGTGGAAAATACGTAATGGGAGTCTAATGTTAAATTGTTTAACAATAGACATAGCATAAACATTGTGCTAAACTTTGCTTTTTCGTTGTAGAATAAATGGCGGCTAATACTATACCCGTACCTTTAATTTGCGATCTATTCTCGAAAAGGAAAAATTAAATGAAACAAACTTTATGGATTGGTATCGCAACTTGAGAATTGTTCTCAAGCAAGAGCGTAAGGAGTACGTTCTTGAAGTACCCTATCCCGAGGATTTGCCAACTAATGCCACCGCAACCGCACGGAGGGCTTATGAGAAGCACACTAATGATGTCCTAGATATAAGCCGTCTCATGCTTGCTACAATGTCCCCGAGCTTCGAAGCAATATGAGAGCAGCGATGCTCACACTATTATTCGGGGATCTGCGTGGCATGTTTGAGAACCAAGCTCGGGCCGAGAGGTTCAACACCTCAAAGTCCTTGTTTGCGTGCGAGCTTGTTGAGGGAATCCCGTCAGTCCGCATGTGATAAAGATGATTGGCTATATCGAGAGTCCGGAAAACTAGGTTTTCCCCTTAGCCAAGAGTTGGCTCGATGTGATTCTCCGGTCGCTCCCTCCGAGCTTCGAACCATTCATATTGAATTATCACATGAACAATATGGATAGAACCTTGGCTGAATTGCATGGGATGCTAAAGACATGAGGAGAGTATCCAGAAGAATGGTCATCATGTGATGATGATGCGAAGGCTAAGCGCAAACCACTGTCAAGAAACTTTGCACCAAGAGGAAGTTAACTCCCGATGAGATCGCGAGTGCCTCTAATGCAAAGAAGGGCAAGAAGGGATCGGCGGCATCGATGCCGTTTGCTTTTATTGCAAGCGAGGCCATTGGAAGAGGAACGCAAGAAGTACATGGAGAATCTCAAGAAGAAGCAAAGTACGACTTCGCTTGTATTAATGTTATAGACATTAATCTTGCTACTTCACCTACTCGACTCTTGGGTATTTGATACCGGATCAGTAGCTCATATTTGCAAATCGTTGCGGGAATGAGAAGAAGTAGAGGATTAAGAAGGGGCGAGGTGAACTGCGCGTCGGCAATGGAGCAAGCGTTGCTACGTTGCTGTCGGCACATACCACTTCATCTACCTTCAGGATTAGTTTTGGAATTGAATAATTGTTATTGTGTTCCAACACTATGTCAAAACGTTATTTCCGCTTCATGTTTGCAAGCGGAAGGATATGATTTTAGATCAATGAACAATGGTTGTTCAATATATCTCGAGATATGTTCTATTTTCATGCTCCATTGGTGAATGGATTATACGTTTTGAATCTTGAAGCGTCTCCCATCTATAACATTAATACGAAAAACAACTCTCTAATGATATAAACCCCACGTTTATCCGGCATTGTCGCTTAGGCCATATAAATAAGAAACGCATGGAGAAGCTCCATAAAGATGGATTGCTTCACTCTTTTGATTTTGAATCATTTGAGACATGTGAGTCTTGTTTACTTGGTAAGATGACAAAGGCACCTTTCACGGGACACAGTGAAAGAGCAAGCGACTTATTGGCACTCATACATACCGATGTATGTGGACCAATGAGCTCAACGGCCGAGGTGGTTATCGTACTTCATTACCTTTACCGATGACTTTAGTAGATATGGCTATATCTACTTAATGAGGCATAAGTCCGAATCCTTTGAAAAGTTCAAAGAATTCCAGAATGAAGTACAGAATCATTTAGGAAAACAATCAAGTTTCTACGATCGGATCGTGGAGGGAATACTTGAGCCAAGAGTTTGGTAATCATCGAAAGATTGTGGAATTGTTCCACGTTGACTCCGCCAGAACTCCACAATGGAACGGAGTGTCCGAACGGAGAAATCGCACCTTGTTGGACATGGTGCGGTCGATGATGAGCCAAAGTGATCTTCCGTTATCCTTCGGGGATATGCTCTTGAAACATTGCGCTCACACTAAATAGAGTTCCATCTAAGTCGGTTGAAAAGACACCATATGAGATATGGACAGGGCAACCCCTAGTTTGTCTTTTCTCAAAATTTGGGGATGCGAAGCTTATGTAAAACGTTTAGAGTCGACAAGCTCACACCCAAATCGACAAGTGCTTCTTTGTGGGATATCCTAAGGAAACTAAGGGATATTACTTTTATAATCGGGAACAAGGCAAAGTGTTTGTCGCCCGACACGGTGTCTTCTTGGAGAAAGAGTTTCTTTCAAGAAGGGTTAGTGGGAGCAGGGTGCATCTTGAAGAAGTTCAAGAAACACCGAAAATGTTTCGCGACCAACGAACCACAACGAGGTGCAAAGTGTTGCGCCACCGGTTGTAGATACACCCAGCCCACGGAGGCGAAAGATCACGTCGTGCACCGACAGTACACAGTGCGGAACAACGTGATATATTGTTGTTGGACAACGATGAACCTAAGACCTATGAGGAAGCGATGGTGGGACCCGATTCCAACAAGTGGCTTGGAGCCATGAAATCCGAAATAGAATCCATGTACGACAATCAAGTTTGGAACTTGGTTGATCCACTGATGGTGTCAAAACCATTGAGTGTAAATGGGTTCTTAAGAAAAGGCCGATATGGATGGAAATGTTCACATCTATAAGGCGCGATTGGTGGCGAAAGGTTTTAAACAGATTCAAGGAGTTGATTATGATGAAACCTTCTCGCCCGTCGCAATGCTTAAATCTATTCGGATTATCCTAGCGATTGCTGCATATTTCGATTATGAGATATGGCGAGATGGATGTCAAAACGGCTTTCTGAATGGAAACCTAAGCGAGGATGTATACATGATACAACCTCAAGGTTTTGTCGATCCAGAATCGCTCGGAAAGATATGCAAGCTACGAAATCCATTTATGGATTGAAGCAAGCATCTCGGAGTTGGAATATTCGTTTTGATGAAGTAATCAAAGGGTTTGGTTTCATCAAAAATGAAGAAGAGGCCTGTGTTTACAAAAAGGTCGAGTGGGAGCGCAATTGTATTTCTAATCTTATATGTGGATGACATATTACGATTGGAAATGATATCCCTATGCTTGAATCCGTCAAGTCTTCATTGAAAAGTAGTTTTGCCATGCTTTGTACACGCCCAGATGTCTCGTACGCTTTGAGTGCTACGAGCAGATACAGTCAGATCCAGGTGAAGGTCACTGCACTGCCGTAAAGAATATCCTTAAGTATTTGAGAAGAACTAAGGATATGTTCCTAGTCTATGGAGGTGAGGAAGAGCTCGTTGTAAGTGGTTACACCGATGCTAGCTTCCAAACAGACAAGGATGATTATAGATCGCAATGGGTTCGTGTTCTGCCCGAACGGAGGCGCGATCACTGGAAGAGTTCCAAGCGGGATACGTTCTGATTCTACAACGGAGGCCGAGTACATTGCTACTTCGGAAGCTGCAAAGGAGGCCGTTTGGATCAAGAAATTCGTTTCGAGCTTGGTGTGATGACTAGTACGACTGGTCCAATGTCTCTCTATTGTGACAATAGTGGAGCCATTGCGCAAGCCAAGGAGCCGAGGTCACATCGAAATCCAAACACATACTTCGGCGATATCATCTCATCCGCGAGATTGTGGACAGAGGTGATGTCAAGATATGCAAAGTGCACACGGATCTCAACATAGCCGATCCGCCGACAAAACCTCTCCCTCACCGAAGCATGAGGCGCACACAAGAGCAATGGGTATTAGATACTTACATGGTTGACTCTAGTGCAAGTGGGAGATTGTTAGTGATATGCCCTAGAGGCAACATGGAGATGTTGGATATCACGTCAATGTTTATGTATAAATGAATAAAGTGTTATTCGTTCCATGAAATAGACATCTTGTATTGATTAATAAGTACGTGACTTATTTATGAGACTCGATATGTATGAATCTATTTCTAAACGATCCCTCGATCATATGTCATATTGTTGGAACAAATATGATTCTAAGATCGGCATGTTTATTGATTGATGATCATGTCTCATAGATCATGGGTATGGAGATACCAAATCAATAAACATGGACATATGTGTTAGAGAACACATTGTTGGATAGACCCACCATGAGACACTACGGGAATTAATGTGCCATTAGTTGGTCTCGGGTAGTGTTGGTACAAAGTCCTTAGACCCGAGATCACCATGGATTCCAACATGTGTAGTAGCCTACTTTGGGACTACCAAACGCTATTCCGTAATCGGATAGTTATAAAGGTAGTTTTCGGGTTTGCTATGAAACATGGAGTGGGATGTGAGTGATCAAGATGGAATTTGCCCCTCCTTTGGAGAGATATCTCTGGGCCCCTCGAGGTAATGGATTATGGAAATGCATGGCCATGCTAAGTTGATTGAGGAGTCAATCAATGACGGATAATCCAATACGGTTCGAGTGAATGGTTAAGCTATTGAAGGGATGGCACACATCTTGCCTATAGCTTAACCGGTATCGTGAGCGAGAGGGATTTGTGTACACATTACAGGTTCGAGCCGATATTATATTCTTGTATACTATGGTGTCAATATGTTGCTAGGCGCCGCTGTTGATAGGTCGGCTGAGTTAGACTCGAGCCGACGGTCGGCTAAGTTAGACTATAGCCGAAACCGAGTATACCTGAACCTACGGGTCGCACGCTTAAGGGGATAGAATAGATATTCGAGTTAGACTCGGATAAGGCTCGATCGGATAGGGATCCGATCGGATAGAGTCCTATGGGCTTACGACGTATGGGCGGCCAACTTTATGAGATACGGATGAGATCCGATTCAAAATAGAGTCCTAATCGGCCACTAGTCCCGTCGGCCAACTCTATATAAAGGAGGGAGGGGTGGAGAGCTGAATAGACATCAATTGCATCGCGTGCAACAGAAGTCGCCGAGATCAATCCCTCCCCACTTTCGAGCCAAACCCTAGCCTTGCATCGCGTGCTAGCACACGGGTGTACGGCGTTCGTTCCCGGACGTGTGGATACCGGTAGAGGCGCTGCTACGTTGCGCGCCGTTGATCGGCCGGATCGGCGCAATCGGAGCGATCGGCCGTGGTGGAATCGGCTGCGGTCGGGCGCATCGGAGCGAGGCGTGAGAACGCGGCCGGACGACTCGAATCGGCGATTGGCGAATCGGCTGTCTCCGGAATCGACTACACTGTTCCGGATCGGATTGCCCCGATTGGTTATTCCGCCGCACTCTACTCCAATCGGTAACGATCTATCGGCCCTTACTTGCGAGTGTTCCTGGTTTGCGCGGTAAAAGTTTTTGTTTTTGGCTAGCGTAGCCTCCGCGTAACCCTTCAGATATACCATGGTCTGTTATTGGAGATGCAATGGGAGCAGAAGAACAACTAGAGAATCGTAGAAGTGCAAGAATTAGACAGCTTCATGATGATGAGGAATTTCAATCCGAAGAAGAAGAGTTTGATGAAGATGATGAAGATTATTGAATTGGCAATGGCAGTAGCCTTTGTCATGTTATTGTGTCATGTTTTATTTATAAACGCTAAAACGCCTAGAAAACGCCTAGAAAACGCCTAGGCTCGCCTAAGCCCGCCTAGGCTCTAGGCTGAGGGTCACCGCCTTGAGACCGCCTTGCGCCTTCTTGAACATTGCCCGAGCTTGCCATCGTCTTCGTCCGCGGAGTCCATGCCGTAGATGCTTGAGCCCTCCACGATGTCTTGCTCAAAGCAGCAGCTGCAGCTCGTCGTCTCCAATTGGTTGTATGGCAGAATCGGACACTTTTAGAAAATCGGCTTGCCCGATTTTCCTAGACAAACAATCAATGTCATCGATTTCCCAGAGTGGCAAATCGACATTGGCGACGCTTACTGACCTGTCGGCTAGTACAATCTCTATCTTGTCGCCGTCCCATTGAAGCAAACACTGGTGCATGGTGGAAGGGACACAACAGTTGACATGTATCCAGTCCCTCCCGAGCAGCAGGCCGTAAGACCCCTTCTCGTCGATGACAAAAAAGGTTGTGGGCACGGTCTTGTTGCTGACGGTCAGCTCGACATTTAACACGCCCTTGGTCTCTGATGGGTTGCCGTCAAAGTCCTTGAGTACCATGTTAGTCTTGATCAGGTCTTCGGCTCCCTTACCCAATTTTCTGAATGTTGCATAGGGCATCAGGTTCACTGCAGCTCCCTCATCTACTAGCATCTTTGACATCAGCTTGCCGTTGATGAAGCCTTTTACGTACAGTGGCTTGAGATGCCGATGTTCGGTCCCCTCTGGCTTGTCGAAAATTACTTGATCCGGGGACAGTGCTAGTTTGGCCAAGGCGTCTTCAATGTTGTCTGCATCAGCCTCAGGAGCACCGAATTCGGCTGGCAAATGAATACCATATTGATCGATGCAGAAACTTATCCTTTCCCTTTGGCTGCCCTCCTGGCTTGATCGGTTGGGGTCTCTCTGGTTTGATCCTCGTCGGCTGGCGTAGTTTTCTTTTTGGGCCTCCATTGCTTTTTGCTATTTCCTAGCCGACGGCGTTGTTCTTGGATCATCTGCCGAACTTCTTCTTCCCTTCCTTCACGCTTCAGCCTTTGAATTCTTCGTTTCTGCGTTTTGGTGAAGAGGTCAGAAGGGTACCATTGGGGATTGGCTGATTCTTCATCATCGGCTTCTTCTTCGTCGTGGTAGTCATTGTTTTCGTCCTCTTCGTCGAAGAAGTATCGATGGATCGGCCCTAGCCGATCGTGAACGGACTGTCGGCGCCGGTTGAGCTGTATGGCCCTCGGGACGAACTGAGTTGGGCTGGTGATTGGCAGGCTCCTGTTGTCACGCCCAGAAATTCAGACCCGAATTTCCGAAGCTATATTGTATTAAAACCCCTGTCCAAGACCATTCAGGGTACACATACGACAATTATTGATATTACAGTTCCACGTTTTAGAAACAATACAAAAAGATTACAAAAGAGCAGCGGAAAAAGAAAAAGGGCGTAAGCCTAAGCTTGACGCTGGCCACGCGGCTTCGACCACTCCACAGGCAGCTTCCAGAGTGTAGGACAAGCCTACTCCACATCGTCTTCTTCTTCAGCTTCTGGCTCGGGTTCTGATGAAGGGGCAAGGATGAGTACTTCCACATACTCAGCAAGTCATGCCGGAAGGGGAGAGAAATGAATGCAAGGAAGACAAGGGTTTGGCTAGGGTTTTCTTTTTCGCAAACAGCAGGGGTTTTTTCAAACAATACAGATTTTGAACACAGTCAAAACAACAGTAATTTGAGTAATTAAAGCATTTTGAATCCAACATTGTCCAACGTTATACCCACGTTGGGACAGGCCCAAACCATCCACTTATACTAGTCATGTTCCAATACTTAGGGTGTAAAAGTATGGGACTAATCATGGAGAGCTCGGTCGATCGCCCCATTACCGCGGGCACGGCTATTCAAATAGATTTACTCTGATCAGAGGTCTACAACTGTACCCACAAGACACAGCCCCACAACACGGTCTCCCATGCGCCGGAATACCACCGCGATACCCCGGAAAGGGAACTATGATAGGACCTTTTGTATAACCCCCCTACTAACCAAGCAAACCCCACCAAGGTTTCGCCCCCACTCCCGGACCCTCGGAGTGGGTAGCCCCCCTGAGTGCCTCGGTGAATCCGGCAGCCCAGCAACCCTTACACCGGGGCCGACTGAAACTCCATCCCGCTCACCCTTGCCGATGGGTTCGTCAGCTAGGAGAGGCTACACTACGGGACCTACCTTACCCATTTCGGCTTGTGGTTTGCACGGTCATTCTCCCGAGGGGTCCCGTGAACCGGTCCTTAACTGCTATGGGCGCCGCTAACCAAGACCATAGCGCCCACAGCCCACCATTTGTCATATTTTAGTTATTAGTCCGGTTCACCTGACTCTAGAATCATTAATGCTCCGAACAGAAGTCTAGGAGAGATAAATTAAGTGAGAAATGACCCAATTTGTGAGCTAGTGAGTCTAAGCCAGGCTAGGCATAACCTATTCCTGAATCTAATCATATTATTAACCCAAGTTTGATCAAAGGGTTTGGGGTGTCAAACCTAAGGCATAAACTAAGCATAAGGTATACTATTTCCCATGAAATGACAATATAAAATACATGCAATTTCATAGACTAAAATAGGTGTTTTAGCAAAATGGGAGCAATATGGTCAATAATGTGGTATGACTTGCTCTTCAGCTTGGGGGACTTCCGCGACGACTTCAAAGTAAACCGGGACGGAGGGACTACCGGGATCTACACGCCAAACAAACACTTCAACAAAACAGGCTAAAAAGCTACTAAAACAAGGGAACAAAATTATTTTTAATGGATTCTTGGCATTTTTATGAATGTAATGAAATTTGAATGGGCTAAAACGGAGGTCGGATTGAAAAGATATGATTTTTAGAAGTTTTCTGGGTTTTTACTAAAACAGGAAAATCCTTAATAATTTATTGTGTAATAAATCCCGGGAGAGCGTCGGCGCCTAGGCGACGTCGACGCCAAGGGGCGCCTGCGGCCATGCCCAGGGGCCGGTCCACGGTGGACCGGGTCCACGGCCGGACCAAGCGGTGCACCACGTGGCGCACACGTGGTGCCGAGGTGGCCACCACGTGGCTTGCCACGTGGGCGAGCAAGGACGGACGGTGCCGATCGGACGGCGGCGTGGGGCGGCGGGGTGACGCGGGTTGCGCGCAAGAGGAATCGCGCGCACTCGGGAGCGGTGGCGCGCGTTCGGCCGAGAGGGAAAAGGGAGGGGCGCTCACCGCGGTGTGACCAGAGTTGAGGGAGACGACGACGGCGGCGGCGAGGAAGACGGCAGAAGCACTCGGGAAGGGGTGGCCGAACTGGCGCGGGCACCGGCAACAAGGAGGGAGGAGTCGGCGGAGCTCGGGACACCTCGGAGCAATGGGAAAACACGGCCGAAGCTCAGCGACGAGGTCCTAAGCGAAGGCGCACGGCGCGGGACGACGGAGAGAGAGAGAGGCTTGAGTGGAGGTGTGGGGAGCTCGGAGAGGGCGAGGGGGTGCTTAAATAAGGGATGGGAAGGTCGGTGGCGACCGGATAAGGGCGGAATTTCTCGCCGGCGCAGTTTGGGGGAAGTAATGGCCGGTGATGAAATCCGGCCATTAGGGCACGCGAGAGCGCGGCGGCGCTTTGAATGCCGGCGGGCACGGTGGGGAGTTAAGGCGGTGGGATCCGGAGCGGGGAAATCGGGTGCGCGAGATCCAAGCGGAGGAAGGCGACGGAAATGGCGCCGAGGCGGCCGGGGTTGGGGACGACGGCCTGACAGGTGGGCCCCACCTGTCAGTGTCCTGGGATAAAGGAGGAGGCGATATAGACTTGTTTGCGAGCACGAGGGTTTAATGGGCCGCAGCCTTCGGCCGGTCCACGAGAGAGAGGAGAGAGAGCGGCGTGGGGCGGGATCGGTGGGCCGTCGGCCGATCGGTGGGCCAATCACGGCGCGCGCGGGAGGATGGGCCGCCGGCTCGGCCATGCGGCCACGCGGCGAAAAGAGCGGGAAACGTATGGGAGGAGAGAGAAAAGAAATTCCCGAGATTTATTTATTCTGATTTTGATTTTAATTGGTTAAAAATATTTCTTGTGGTCTGAAAATTTCACTAAAAATCATGTTAGTGTATTTTGACATGTAGAATTTAGAAAAAATCCCACCATGCCATTTCCATTTAACATTTGGCTTTTTTAAAATTATTTATTCTCTCCAGTTAATTCCAACGATTTTTCTTTTGGATTTTTAAAAAGGGAAAACACCTCAGGGTGTTACACCTGTGTTCGTCCTCACGGTAATCGCTGCAGGCTGGGCAGTTGTCTAGCGTCGGCAGCCTCATCCCGGTTTTCCAGCAGTGCATGAAAAATTCACAATGCCAATGAGGATCGGCACCACTGTGATCCCTGTCGTACCGACGGCCTCGCGCCTCTGGCTCTTGCCGATAAAATCTTTCAAACCGAGCCTCTTCTTCCCGCCAAGATTGCTGTCGAAAGCGGCGTCGGCTGTCCGTGTTGATCGACCATCGATTAGCCGATCGGGCAACGAGGCGCACCATGTTGATTGGCGCGGCTTGATCTCTAGTCGGCTTGCTCTCTGCCTTGACCCCTTTTAATGTCTCGGCTAAGCTGTACGTCATTCTACGCTGCCGATCAGCTTGCCTGGGGCCGGCTTGAACCATTTTGACCGGGAAGGGGTTGTCATCTACTTTCATCGGTCGAGTGGAATCGGCAAACTTGAGTTTCCCAGCCTCTATTGCCGATTGGATCGGCTGCCTGAAGACTTTACAATCATTAGTGGCATGGGATGTAGAATTGTGTCACTTGCAGTACTTCTTCTTCTTCAGTTCGTCAGCCGATGGGATCACATGGTTTTCGGGAAGCTGGATCTGCTTCTCCTTGAGTAATAAATCGAAGATCCTATCGGCCTTGGTGATGTCGAAATCGTATTTCTCCTCTTTAGCCGTCTTCAGCAGCCATTGATAGGCGATGGCCCTTTTATTCTTGGCCCATTCGGCTGCCGCGACCTCAGCGTCATCGTCGTTGGAATCGAAGGCTGATTCGACGATGACTTGAGTTACGTTCTTGACGGCCTTCCTGGTATCTTGAAACCTCTGCTCGTGGGCCGTCACCTTCTGCACAAGATGTGCCAAGCTATCGAAGTCTTGAGCGGATAAGCGCTCGCGGATCGGCGCGATCAGGCCGTGGAAGGCCAAATCGGCTAGCTGGGCGTCCGATAGCACCAGGCTATAGCATCAGTTCCTCATTTCTCTAAAGCGTTGAATGTAGTCCTAAACTGATTCGTTGTGCTTCTGCCTGATGCTGGTGAGGTCCGATAACTTCATTTCATGGTTGCCGGTGTATAAGTAGCTATGGAATTGCTTTTCGAGATCGGCCCAGCTCTGAATCGAGTTGTAGGGCAATGAAGAGAACCAGGTGAAGGCCGATCTCGAAAGAGACAAGGGGAACAATCGAACCCTCAAGGCATCCATAGCCGATGCTTCGCCACACTGCGCCAAGAATCGGCTGACATGCTCGTAGGTTGACACGTTGTCTTGCCCTGAGAATTTTGAAAAGTCTGGGACTTTGTATCGGTTGGGCAGTGGAACCCGCTCGAAGTGCTCCGGATAGGGGTATCGATACATGTTTCTCGAGTCCTTTGGCTTGAGGCCGAATTGATTGCGCATGACGTCCGCAATCAAACCGGCCCACGTCCGGTTGTCCTGCTGTATCGGCTCATATTGGTCATATGGCGCGGATGCTTGCCGATAAAGAGGTGGCGGTGTTTGGGGCCTATAGTGCCAATCTTGATGGCCTCTCTGGTACTGGTACTGGTGTGGATGACCAGCGGGAGGCAGCCGATTCGCCGGCGGTGGCGTCGGTGGATCCAGGAACAGCTGTCGGCCACTGGCGTTGTACTGTCCTCCCAGGTCGATCTGGGCAACCGGCTCCAATTGCCGATTGTGTTGAACAAGTTGGCGATCTGGTCCTAGGGGAGTGGTTGTTGTCGATTCAGCATGGTGACCACCGGTCTCGCAGCTGATCCAGATGGATCCGGCTGGTTGAGGACCCCTCCTGGCGGCCCTGGCTGTGCTGGTGGTGGGATCGGCCGATTCTGGGTGGCCAATGTCCTGTAACCAGGAAACTAGCCGTCTGTGAAGTAAGTTGGCCCCCGTTGTAGTTGGTCGGCTATCTTGGTGTCGACCACAGTGGCAATCATATTGTTGAGGATGTTGACAAGAATGTCACTTTGGTTGACCAGTGCGTGGTGCACGGCCGAGTCAATTCGGTCTTGCAGAGTATGCAAACCCAAATCACCTTGCTCCTGAGTCGGTTCCTCTGCCTTATGTTTGTCCTTTGATCCGCTGGAGGAGGATGCCTTGAATTCGTCCATGTTGAATTTATACTTCTGGTGCATAGCCCCAAACCTCGTCTAGGTGAACGACTGTAGGTAGTTGGCTTGGAGCTCTTCTACCATCCTCTGATAGTCGGCTTGTTGTTCAGCCGACAGTTGCTCCATCTTCACAGGCACGACGTTTTCCTGAGAAACGTTGGGGCTCTTGATGTCGACCATCTTGTCAGTTGCATCGATGCGTCCTAGCCGAGTTGACAGAGATAGTCCCACCGGGCGTGCCAAGAAACGTGTTGATGAGAATTTTCTCTCACGCGCCGGCACGGAGATCCGCTTAACTTCGGTGCGAGTCCTTCTACTGTTTGTGAAATACGGGCGTGACGGATTGGTTTGATCTCGTTAACCAACAAGAAAAACAAAGATGTATGCGTTAAGGGTTAAGGTAGATCCTACTGGATCGGCTGAGGGAACCAATTAACATATATATGCTATCCCAAAGCATATTTATACTTAAGTGATTGGGATAGATCGGTTATACCGAGACAGTATTAACCACTTAATCTAAATATACAATGGGATAATAAATATATGCATTAATAGCCTAGCCGATACCGTTAGGCTAACTGTAAATCGGCTAGTACTCCGATAAATCTTATGAAAAGATATTGATCTAAGCTAAATGCACTAAACCTAGATCAGTCAGCTGCCGGCTGTGGCTGACAGGCTGATTCTGGCTTAGGGCATTTAACTAGAGCAAGATAATAAGAGGCGGCTTTAATAAATCTAATAGTAAACATACCAAAAGAATATTAAAACAGATAAGGCCGGCTGAAACCCTGGCACTGTCTCTAAGCGTATACATCTAGCCGAATAGTTCATAAGAGCTCTAAGAACGACTTAATAGGTCAAATTGATGCAGCATTAAGTATAAAAAGATAAATCAGATCTATTATGGCTGTGGATATCGCATATAATCTAGGCCAACCCCTAGATCTAGCTCTATCGGTTGCTGATTCTTGAAAGAAACAGGCAGATGTCAAGACAGATTTATACATTGTTCTAGATTATATGTGATATATGATAACTAGCGCAGCATAAATCATTGAATCTAGAGTATCATAGCGATGGAAGCACTAAATTCGACGAGATACACCACTAATGACAAACATTTACCTTAATCGAGGATCGAAACGATGTAACCCGAAGCCGAATCAAGTGTTCTGAAGAAAATAGGAGGCGATGCACCGAAAGTTGTATTGATTGTGTGTGTCTTGTTTACAGGGGTTTCCGGTCTTATTTATACCCAAGAATAAAACTACTCGTGCAAGGCACAGTTTCTATCTAATCTACTATACATGGTACTTATCCCGGGACATGGTCCCATGCTGTATTACAATAGGAAATCTAAACAAATTTGTAATTTACAGATACAATTGTCGTTACAGGACTCTATCTATAGATGGCAATATCTTTTAACGCACAATTTGGGAACCGAATCCAACTCCTTATCTCTACGTTTTCCATCGGGATTGGTCCCACTTCACCCTGACTCAAAATCGGCTATCGGCTGTCCTAGCCCGATTCGCTCTTAGCCGACTGGCTCTGTAGCCGATTCTGCTTCCGTCTCTTCTCAGATTGCGCATCTTCTCCAATTCCGCTTCAATCTCTGCTTCAAACCCAAGAGTTAGGTTACCAAATTTGATCGTTAACAATAGGATCTTGTGTTGACGATTGGACCTCTGGGTTATGTGTGATGTGTCTTGCACAAAGATTGTTCATCTGTTGCTTGTTATCATATGCAAACTATGTTTGGAATAAAACTAGAATTAATCGACATAGCATGTTGGTACTCTGAATTCAGAGCTTTGTGTACCATGTACATTTATTTAAAAATGATAGCAACGCAGGGTACTTCGCTCATGATTAATAGAAAATTAATTAATCATCATTGTAAAGTGGTGTAAACTCCATTTAATTTAAGAATAATAGGTGTTATGGATGTGGAGCAGGATGTCAGTAATATACTAGCTAGTAATTATAACTAGTTAGAAATAGGATGATTATGAGCAATATTTAGGACACTGTGGGGCACAAAGCTAGGAATTTTGTACTTTATTTCCACGATTTCTCCAATACATTGCTCTTTTTTTTGTCAGTTACAAGAATATGCACATGCGTGTGTACTCACGTAGTGTTAGGCGCTGGGGGAAGACCCAGGCCACCTAAGTGCGTACCCATGCTCGACAGGACAGGAGAGGCTTAAGGCAAGGAGACCCGCTCTTGTCCATGCTTTTCATTCTTGCAATGAAACCTCTACACTAAATCTTCAAAGCGGCCTAGGATGCTTCTATACTAAGATTGATCAAAGACATCGGAGATTTCGCTACTCTCTATATGTCGTCTCTATATGTCGATGATGTGGTGCTATTTATCACCCCAACAGAGCATGATCTAACAGTGCTGAAAAACATCCTACATATTTTTGTGCAGGTCAGCAATTTACACATAAATCTTGACAAAACAAAAATTTACCCGATTGCTTGCAACGACATAAATGTGGAGAACCTCCTTCCTTCCTTCGCGGGAAACATAAAGGTTTTCCTTGTAATTACCTTGGTCTTCCCCTACACACAAGGAAATTGCCAAAAATAGACCTTGCAGTCACTATTAGACAAAGTCGGAGCCAGGATACCGGGTTGGAAAGGAAATCTCTTCACTGCAGCAGGCAGAGAGGTCTTGGTGAAGTCAACCCTATCAGCCACATCGATCTACCATCTCAATGTTCTCCCGCCAATCAAATGGGTTTTAAAAGAATTGACCGTTTTAGGAGAGCTTTTTTTATGGAAGGGGAATGACCCAGAAAAAGTCAAATGCAAGGAGCACTTAGGCCCTGTTTCTTTCTTTCACTTTCTCGGTAGCTTTCCAACGCTTTTGAAGCTCGAAAGCTAAAACAAACGATCAGCTTTCCGAGTGGCTTTTGAAACCCAAAAGCTAGTTTCGAGGGAATGAATGGAAAAGCTGGAAAGCGGCTGAAATGAGCTTTTGCTGGCTTTTGGTGTGTTGAAAAGATAAAAATTTATTACAAAAGCTAATAGTAAAAGATCATCACCCACTTTCTAGAAAAGCTGAAAAACAGAAGCTCAAACAAACACAGCCTGATCAATTGGCACGAAGTTTGCAAGCCAAAAGACATGGGAGGACTCGGGATTTTAAATCTCGAAAAATTTGCAAGAGCCTTGAGGCTTCAGTGGTTATGGTTCAGCTGGAAAGATGATTCGAAATCTTGGGCCAATATGAACGGGACGCCTCAGCCGATGGCAACCTCTCTGGCGTGTGGAAAGCTTAATGAGGATGGATGAGGCCAGGTCGACTCTCTGTGACGGTTCAACGGTTCGATGGAGATCGGAAGGAGCAGGGCAACTTCTCTCTTGCTATGACGATAATAATAGAAACAAATCCGGGAGGAGGAGTGCAGTAGCGGGCGTGGCGTGGCCCACGCGAAGAGGATTGCAGTAGCGAACGTGGCGTGGCCCCGCGAAGAAGAGTGCATCTGCGGGCGTGGCGTGGCCCCCGTGAGCGGCGAGGTGGTGTCCAACGGCGGGTGTGGCGAGCCCCCTGCATGTTGAGACCTATGAAAAATCCGGATCTGGTGGTTTTCACCTTGTTGGGCGGGGTTTGGATTTGCAGAGGCGCAACGGCGATGGGTACCGCATGGCGGGGACCCTTTCGGTGTTGTGCGGTCTCTCTTCCCTAATATCCAGATGACTGGGAGCTCTGCTATAAGGTTTCGACGTCTAGTTTTGTGTAGGTTTGATGGGTATCGTCATATAAGCCTCCGATTTGTCGGTTGTGTGGTGTGTTTTGTTTTAGATAAGGTTGTTGTGTGGCTCAGGTTGAGCGTTTGCCCGTGTTGATGTCCCAATTCAACCGAGTTTTTTTTTATTTACTTGTTTTTTCCTGCCTATGATTTTCCAGGGCTAGTTATATCAATGAAACACACACTATTTTGTGTGTCTTGTTTTAAAAAAAGAACTTACCATGTGATGACCTTGACAAATGCTTGTTCAGGGCAGGGACATAGATAGTGCTTGGCAACGGCAACAAAACGTCGTTCTGGATAGACCATTGGCTTGAGGGGCAATCACCAAAAGACCTGGCGCCGGAAATTTTCAAGTTAACAAAAAGGAAAACAAATAGCCTAATAAATGAGCTAAACAACAACCACTGGCTTGCAATGCTAAACCCAATCACATTTGTGGAAGAGATAGAGGAGCTGATACAGCTGGGCGGTAGACTATAAAATGTCATCCTGGACAACGGAGTGGTAGACAATATTATTTGAAAATGGACAAAGAGTGGACACTACTCGGCAAAAAGCGCATACCTAGCACAATTCCATGGTTTAACTGCAAGAGCAGACTTCACGCATTTGTGGACTACAAGCCAAAACACCATTTTTTTTCGGTTGGCTTATCCTTCACCAAAGAACACTCACTGCAGAAAATTTGCTCCGACGACATTGGCTTTGTGATTGGATATGAAGCTTATGCATCAGTGCATTTGAGGATGCAAAGCTACCTCGCAAAAGAATGCCCGTTCACGGACACGGTATGGAAACAAGTGTGCAACTGAATGGATTTTCAAGCCCCACAACAGCAAGTGACGCAAACCATCACGGATTGGTGGAGCGAGCTCTGCACTTGCGCACCTAAAACAGAAAGGAAGAAGATACTATGGTGCTTTGTTGACAACATGGTGGAACGTATGGCTGAAGCGCAACAGAAGAATTTTTTCAACAAATGACGAAGAATGAGTATCAAGTCACTTTCCTAATAAAGGAAAATATGAGCCTAATAGAACAATCAAGGATCCGACCCTGAATGTGACCATCGCCTTTCTCTTTGGTGTAAATCTTTTCTCATCATTCTCCTAGTTATGTTTTCTTTTCTCTAAAGACCTCTGTAAGGCTCTCTATTATTTTTTTCCTCCTAATATATCCGGCAAATCTCCTGCCGTTTGAAGTTTCAAAAAAATGCCTTATATATATCTGAACTAATTGTTAATTGAAAGGAAGATTAACAAACTAACAAATTATTGATAAGATCCTAAAACTGCAAGCACTGTAGCAAACCAGAAAACTGCATCGGCGCTCCCCTCAGCGCGCGATGCAGCAACTTCGCGCTTACGTCGTGCGCGCTTATCCTCCAGATCACCAATGTGAACTTGCTATATACCATACTAGCGAATGGTGAACCACAAATTGTGTGTATATATGTACAGTTTCTCCACAGTTAGCTGGCCACCGTAATATCATACATAGACATGACACTGCTAATTCAAGTTAGTGTGTAACTAACCATGCGTTGCATAAAGAATGCTATCTAATGCAGAAGGATATTTGTTGAAGTAAAATTGAGAAGGATATTGTGTGGGGGTTTGGATCGCTGGCTCATGCGTGTTGTAGAGAAATTGTTCATGCATTGTCTGCAAACTACATATGTATGGAAATCCCATAATTGGACTGAGTTGACACTGCATGTTTGTATTCTCTCTTAATTCAGAGCTCTTAGTGCACCATGTACAGTTAAATATTTGAAAATTATTTCAACACACTAGTACTTGGCTAGTGCTTAATAGAAAATATTGTCTAATCATCAGTGTAAAAGAAAGCTGGATTTGAGAACAACGGGTATTGTTGGTGTGTTGGTGTGGGTATATTTTTTTGGTCCCAAGATATAAAGAATTTTGGTTGGATGTGACATATCACATATACGTTCAGATTTATAGTACTTTCGTTCCAAATATAAAGGATTTTGGTTGGGTGTAATGTACTATAAATTAGATGAAAAGAATAGATAGCAACAGAAAGATTATGAGAAAAATATCACACTAGCCTTTCAGTTGCCTCACCCTAGCTTCCCCTCTGCTGTAGTTGCCGCCATCATGGTCAAACTCCACTGCTCTTCATAGCCATCGGTGTGGTAGGCCCTTGTCAGTGTTGTCACCGAGGGAGGGGGAAGTGAGTCTGTCCAGGCCTTCGTCTTTATTTTTCACAATATTTTCCAACCCATTTTTATTTTTATCCACATACAATATATGTGCATTTTATGCTCACCATCACAACATAATAGATGGATGTCATATCATGGATAAATTCATCCACCAAAAAAAAACCATTGAAGTGCACTCATGTATGTGTAACCTGATCGAACACCAGGATTTGAATTTTGACCAGACGGTTTTGGAATTAGTGGGGTAAATTTTGTTGATATATATAACTATACCACGATGAAGTGTCATCAAGTTGAATCCTATATAGTGCCTGCATCGCCCCTATTGTAACTGATAACTAATTGAGAATCAGAACAGTTTTGATTATTGTGATCCTGGTGAGCCATGCCAGAGAATGTGAACCTCAAATGGATCAAATTGCAGTATACAATTGTATTTGTGCTGTATTATTGCATGTATATACAGTTGCCGCACAGCTGGCCATCTCAATATATCATAGATACCCATGACTACTAATTCAAGTTCGTGTGTAACTAACCAAGAATGGCATCAAGAAGACTTACTAATTAATGCAGAAGGATATCGTTGTATAACATTTCAAAAACTGTTATACACGTAGCATATTTCACTGGATTGGTCCCAAGTGATTACCACGTGCTTGTGGGCGCAGCAGTCCATTAATTTTGTTAGCTCCGTACAGTTCACATGCAGACCTAAATTAGAGTAAGTTCTAGGACATTTAAACAATTTTTTTGATAGGAATCTTTATGCTGCCACTCTATACCTACGTACAAGTCAAAACAGTTGCCATAATCTTTTGATAACTATATCAAGCAGGTACAATATATAGCTTCTGTTGTGTATTCACGTTAGAAAAAAAATACTGAGTTGAAGAAGAAATGAGTAAAAAGAGAGGATATGAGCCGACGACTAAATAAACACCAGCTCTACACACAGTCCAATGGCCAGTTTTGGTTGGGCTGTCAGTGGCTGCTCATTTTTCGAGGAAATTAGTGAACAGGAAAACTTCAAGAGCAAAATAATAAGGATAGATACTGAAAAAATTAGATTAAAAAAATTAAGAAGTAGCATATTAATAGCTACCTATTATATACAGGCACCCACTAAGAAAGCATAAAGGCAAGACAGAAAGTTAAGACAGTAGGAATACTATTCCTATTAGTTAACTTTAATACCGATGTTGATATTTTTGGAGCCAATAATGGGCTATATTATTAGACTGAGTAGATACCATAGAATAACTTCTGCTGGCTATACCATGCCCACGTTGGAAAAAATGCTAAGTTGGAGAAGAAATGAGTAGATAGAGAGAATGTGAGCCGGAGACTAAATAAACGTCGGCTTCACATACAGTCCAATGCATTACTAGCAGCTCATGGTCAGTTTTTGTTGGGTTTTAGGGTTTTAGCCGCTCATTTCTCTATAAAAATGAGTGGAAAACTTCAACAGCAAAGGACTGCATAGGCAGGGAAATTATATTAAAAACTTAAGAAGTAACATATTAATAGTTACCTATTGTATATATACTGCTCCTTAATTCTCAGTTAACTCATGTGGATAGTTTTAGAGCCACCAACAGGCTATATTATTAGACTTGCTCTTAGTTTTGGGAGTAATTTAGCTCATCGATTTCCTGAACTTCCAAAATTAACATTTTTAAGGAATCAGGACCCTAGCTAATTTACTCCTGTAGCCTCTTGTCAGATTAAGGTTGTATAAGGGAGTATAGGATTGTGTTACGACAAGATTATACTTGGTATTCTAGCAAGAGAATAAACTTTCTTCTTTTAAAACATAATTTCATTGTTCTTTTCGCGGTATATATAAGACAGAGGTTAATCCGTGATTCATATATTGGTTCTTATTTAGTACAGTCAATATAGACCCACTCATGGTTATATATATATGGTGTGCGTGTGCATATGTGTTTGGTGTAGCTAGAAAAAGAGACACAAGGAAATAACATAATTAAAAGCTTAGGCGTGAACCCTAGCAAGCTCTCGATAGCAATGTATGTACTGATCCAGTGATCATACTGTACGATTTTATTTTTTTTATGGTGATGAACAATTGACATATGTGTTTATTAGTTTTGATATTTGGAGATTATTGGTGAAGTGATTTTGGAGATGATTGGTTTTTCGGACGGTAAACAGTGGACTGTTGTTGCGTGGTCCGGTCAGACCGGGCTTGTGCTGCCGGTCTGACCGAGCGACTCGGTCCGATTCCAGATCAATTTTTTGTCGGTTTCGGTTTCGGGTAGTTTCTTTGCTTATCCATGATTATTTCGTGTTTCTATGCGTATGAATATTGTTGTGTGCTGACAATGAGTCAAGTTGAAGATAGCTTGTGCTTCGGATATGGTTTCTTTGTTTAATTCATGTGTAGATAATCTTTATGTCTCGGGAGAGTATTGCCGGTGATAGAGTTGAAGTCAACTTAAAGATAAGGTAACGTCCGGATGGCTAGAGATCATGCGAGATACTCAGGATAAAGATTAATGCACGTGGTTGGTGAAGTTTTCGTATGGCATATGATGGAGATATTGTGTGCGTATGGGATATGGAGTTATAATTTTGGAAGGAGTTTAAAATTGTTACAATTGGAGTTTGTAAAGTTCGTTTCTTGTACGGGAAGGTTTCCTAGTAGATTAGGACTTCTTGTATGATTTGAATTTGTGGCTTTAGGCTGCCTCCTCGTGTATAAATAGAGAGGGAAGGTGTGGCTTCCCGGTATGAGTTTTAGAGAGAGTTGAGTTACGAGAAAATTAGGGTTTTGATTTTTTGTCGAAATTTTGTGAGGAGTGTTGTTGTTGCACTTTGTAAATAGAGAGTAGTAATATATCAATCTACTTTGAGAGTTCTTCAATTTGTGTTTTCTCGGTTGTGGCGGTCCAACCGGCGGTTAGACCGGTGGCTTCTCACCAGTCAGACCGGATCTACACCTGCGGTCAGACCAGAGGTATACCGACGGTCAGACCAGCGCAACAACTACGGTTAGACCGATCTACATTGAATTTCGAGGGTAAGTTTTATTCCCGTTGAAAGTTTGGTTTTGGGGATACCAACCATTTATCCTCCTCTCGGTTGGCTTAGTTTGGGTATTCGATCCTACACGTACAATTAATATGCTTCTCCAGTGGTTTCATCAACATTGAGGATGGAGGGGACTCATAAATCTTCATAAGAAAACATGAAAGACCATAACCAAGAAACATCGTAGATAAATTTTATGATATATTTAAGTTGATCTTTTTTTTCTCTCACACAAGGGCTTTTCACAGCATCCAAATACTATCTCCATTTTCAAATAACTGCTAGTGTTCACTACAACCATCTTACTTTGACCATTAAATACTTATAAATGGTTATATTACAATCCATACATATGTTAATAATAAAGAGATAAAAGAGGATCAGACATATTTGAATTGTAGGATTGAAAAAAACATATTAAAATAAGATTGCATGATTTGAAAAATATAGGAAATTCACGGGAGAAACTCCATTGAATCCTTTTGCAGGGTAAACCTCGTTGATGCACATGGACGAATTTCTTCGGGATGGCATGCTTTCATGCTAGTGCAGTTTGTTCTTTTCCTTAGGGCCGGTTGCATCTGGCGGTGAAAGAATCAGGTGTCAGCAAACCCATAATCTGAAAGAACAACCACTATATATATCAGAAGTTCAGAACACTTGCCTGATCAAAAAAGAAACATCTTTTTCACCAATCTTACCATGTCAACACAAACCAGTTCTTTTTTTACAGGTAAGAAATTAATCTAGTGTTTTACACTCACTAGTACAGAATGCCTCATAGGTACCGGTTGGGAAACCCTCTTAGGTGCCGGTTTTCCCAACCGGCACCTATTGGTCGGCATAGTCATTGGTGTCGGTTCTTCAACCGGCACCTATTCGGGCAAATAAGTGTCGGTTCGTGTAGAACCGACACCTATTTATCCGACACCTATACGGACCAAACACCATTCAATGAGGTGTTCCCAATCTTTTCTTATGGGCCCACTCCTTTAGCCGGACCCATCATATTTACTGGACCCACCATATTTTTCCACGCGGGCGCGGGCCCGTGAGATAGAGCTACAGGCACGAGCGAGCGGTTCGGCGAGCGGTTCTACACGACGAGCGAGCGAGGCACGGACCTATTTAAGCTGGTGTTGCTTTGGTTCGGCGAGCGGTATGGTACTAATCGAGGGAATAGTGTTTTTCTAAGAATAGGTGGCGATTCTTGTTATGAACCGCCACCTATACTGAATAGGTGGCGGTTCTTATTATGAACCGCCACCTATAGTATAGGTGGCGGTTCGTAATAAGAACCGCCACCTATTCACGAAGAATAGGTGCCGGGTGAACAGTAAAACCGCCACCTATAGTCTCAAATAGGTGTCGGGTGAACAGTAAAACCATCACCTATACTATAGGTGGCGGTTCGTAATAAGAACCGCCACCTATTCATCGCGAATATGTGGCGGTTCTTATTACGAACCGCCACCTATAGTATAGGTGATGGTTTTACTGTTCACCCGGCACCTATTTGAGACTATAGGTGGCGGTTCTTAACACGAACCGCCACCTATATACATTATAGGTGCCAGATTTGGTTTAACCGGCACCTATTGGGGCGACACCAATGAGTCTTTTTTAGTAGTGACTTCAAATGCATCGTTCACTACTACCAAAATACACATAGAAATCGGCACCATAGGTGCCGGAACATCTAAAACCAGCACATATAGTGTTTTTTCCATCTCCACAGGCCAAAAATTAAAAACCGATACCTTTAAACGACTAGTATCGGTTCTAAAGAAAAACCAACACATACAGTATAGCTGTCGATTTTTTAAAAAAATCGGCACCTATAATATAGGTATCGATTAATAAAAAACCGGCACCTATAATGTATTATTGGTACCGATTTTTTAAAAAACCGTCACCAAAAAATCTGAGCCGAGCCGGTTTAGCCGATCAGCTTTATATTCCCATCACTCTCTTCTCTCTCCTTATCTCCATCTCTTCTCTTCCTCTCTCCTTATCTCTTCCTCTCCATCTCTTCTCTCTCTCAGGCGGCCGGAGGGGTTGCGTGAGGCGGCGCCGGCCGTGCGGGAGGCGGCACGGCCACGGGAGGCGGCGTCGTGTGAGAGGCGATGCCGGCAGTGGGAGGCGGTGTCGGCATCGGGAGGCGCTCCCCTCCGCCAGATCCGGCGGGAGGGGAGGCATCGGCGGCAGCTGTGCGACGACGACTACGGCGGCGGCTATGCAATGACGACGACGACAGATGTTTTTTGATCTATGGATCTTGGATTTTTTGGTGATTTATGGTGTGTTGATCTGTGAATTGGAGATGGATATGTGGATGAATCGTTAGTTAATCTTGTGTTTCTGGACTGTTGTGGATGGATATGTGGTTGATGTGTTGTTGTGGATTGGATCCGGATGAGTCGAGATTTGTGGATAAGCCGATGCATGATTTTTTTAATTTCTTAAATCTTAAAGATGTCGGTTGTTTAGACCGGTACCTATTGATGTTTCTATAGGTGCCGACAAATAGATACCAGTTGGAAAAACCGGCACCTAAGAAAGTTTCTCAACCGACACCTTTAGGAGTTTCTGTAGTAGTGGTTCTTCATTTAGACCAATCTTTCAATTAAAGTTGCACTACACCAGCTGACAAAACCTGGGGGAAATTCCCCAAAACAAAAAAAAAGTCAAACCTTTCTTGCGGCATCCATAGGCCAATCACAAAATTACAAATAAAGCTTGAAAGGATAATACCAGTGCGCAAGAATAGGAGAGAGAAGCAAATTAAAGCCTCGCCACCTCATGGCCGCAGTCCACCATCTGCTACTCGGAGAGCACCTCCAGCTTGCCCAGTGCCGAGAGATTTTACATGACTGCAAGGATTATCAAAACAGATGGATGATAATCATGAGTTGATGATTATGTTAACTATTTGCACACGGAGAAATCAGATGCCTCCTCTCAAAATTGCAAAGAATTTTCTCAAGAAGTGTGAGACCATAATTAGGGAGTAGAATATATCCTCGCAAAAAAATAATTAGTAGCATATAACCTGAAAAGAGCTCATTCTGGTGTTGAAGTGACTAATCCTCAAACTACCACCACAAAATTATTATCAAATTAAACTCAGATTCAACCAGAGAAAGTTCGCATGGCAAGATCAATCACTACCCTGCAGGCTGCAGGAGAGCATCTTAACAATGCCATCCGTGGCGGACTCAGATGGTGCAGGTTTTTGGGTGATGACGCGGAGGTTGAGGACCTGGGTAACCTGGAACCTGATGGTCTGCAGTGTGCGCTTGAACATATTGGGCTCCAACCCTAACGGCGCGAAGTTCTGCAGACTGCAGCGCCCTGGTGTTGAGCAGGGGACTCCACGCCAGCTGGTGGCAATAGGAACTCGTTGATGCAGCGGCTGACGCCGCCATCCTTCAGCACGTCCAGCAGCTGTTGGACTAAATTGTTCGTCTTTTTTATCAGCTTTAAGTTTTTATTGAATTGGTCTTGAATTGATCGGTGCATACAACTCAATATAATATAAATCAGAGGTCTTTGAGTTCGACCCTACTAACGCGCAACTAAATAAAAAGTTGCAGCCTACTTCTATTCTATGCTAGCGCTAAAGATTTAATGGAGGCTTCACGTGAAAGGGGGTGTTAGAATATTAAATGAATTGTCCGTCTTTTCTCATTAATTTAAGCTTTTGGATTGAACTAGTAGTTGGTGCTAGTAGCCTAATCTCCCACTATGAGTTTAAACTTTTGGGAGAGGATGTCTATGAGTTTAAACTTTTGGATTGAACTAGTCGATGCTAGTCGGTGCTAGCATGATCTCCCACTCCCAGCGGAGGATGTCGCGGGCCACCCGTCGTGTGTCCAGCCGAGAGGGGGGATAAACGATCTAAACGATGATGAACGTGTGCGGTCGTGCATGTGAGGCAGACGCGAAGGCGGCGGGAATCGGACGCAGGCTGCCCGCTGACAAGTGAACGACAAATCGAATTACAACGTACCAATCGGGAATAAGCTGACCCAAGCAGAAGGACGGACGAAAACACGTAGTGACAAATGAAAAATTACGAATTTTTTTAAGTAGGTTAGGTTAGATTAGATTTAAGGAAAATGTTTATTTTGCATCCCAAGACTTTCATATAATCCCTAAATCAAAAGTTCTTAAAGTTTATATATCATTTACATTTTATTCTTTCGCCTGACTCAAAATGGTTTTGGATGATATGACATTGCGATTTAAGGCTAAAATATTTCATAAATTTTAAAAAATTGTAAAATAAAAACTAAAAAGTCTTAATATATTGTTAATTATGTATGGCATGTACAACCTAGATTACGTTTTTGTGATCTCTATAAAAAATAATTGGCCCACATAAAATTGTTTTATAATATGTTTAAAATAAGTTTTTTTGCCTGAAATTACGTACCTTTATTTTGAATGGGTCTAATTTATCTAGGTTTAATATATAAAAAGTGCAATTGAAATTTTTTATAATTTATTTAATTAAATTATATATTCCAAAATCTTAAATGCAATTTCAGCCATGGGTTATTTAATTGAATTTTAAAAATTAGTAACTGAATAAAAATATATCAGCAAAAATTTCTAGAAAGAAATTGGGGGAAAATAGAACTTGCATAAATGTGGGCCAATGTGAAATTAATTTTAGTTGTGTCTTATGATACGATTTTATTCAGATTTAAGAACTAGCTTTTGCTGGTTAGTACGTTCTAAACATTGTTCTTTTCCGCGAGTTTTTAGCCATATTGTCCAAGTTGATTACTTGTAAAATGAATATCCCCTCTCTCCGACAACATTGATACAAAAGAGTAGGTCATACACATCAGTGGAGATCATTAGTATCTGGTAACTATTATCAATCATGTAGTTGCAAGACTCCATGTGATCTGAGGAAGACAACAAGTCATCCCATCACATTCATCCAAATATCTAATGATCAGTAAATAACCAGCTGCGGGAGAGGTCGTAAACCAGCTCCATATATTACCTATATAGGCAGCGAACATTAGCAATTTCGTTTAATCACCTGATAATCTTTAAGTTTAATCAAATTTATAAAAATTTTAACAATATTTACAACTTCGTTAAGACTAGAATTTAATATATATTTAATGTATTTTGATAATATGTTTATTTTGTGTTAAAAATGTTATTATATTTTTTATAAATTTGATCAACATAAAAAAACTTGTCTATAAAAAAATCAAAACAATTTCTAATATGAAAATGGAGTTATATATTACAAGTAGTGCAACTTTTCATCGTTAATCTATACCCATGCCATGCATTTTTCATGCATGTCCTAACCACACAATCAACTTAACAAAATCAAAACCGGTTTGACATCATATATCCATCTGTTCCTGGTGGTAAGCAGTAATTAAGATAAAGCCATTTTTCGTTCTATTGCTGAATATATATTGTATAATAAAGTTGATACATTAGCCCATCCAAATGCAAGGACACATGTTGCTCCACATAACATGCCGGTCCGTTAACAGCGCTTGTGCCCATTGTCCTGTTCACAAAATGCATGGGTTTTCCTATGCTTACTCTTGAAATAAGTTCACATCTGGTCCCTCGTTGACATTGAGTTTGAATTCTGTCCTTAAATAGATATAGAGTATCCAAACTATTCCAACCAGATCAATTTACATCCTTAAATGGTTTTGAGGGCGGTTTCATCCTATATGGCTGCTTATGTGACATTTCAGTTAGAAAAAATAAATTTAAAAGTGGTGGACCCCACATGGCAGTGGCACATTACCCATCTCTCTTCTTCCTCCTCCCTATTTCACTCTACCCTTTCTCTGCCTTGATTCCACTCTCACCGGAGTGGCAGTAAACAACAATGGAGGGACCTTGCGGCACCGTCTTGACCAGGCGGTGGCGGTGGCAGGAGGCCGGAGCTTGGAGCCGAGAAGTCGATGATAGCGGCCGGATAGCTAAGCTTGGAGCTGAGTCCCCCCGCGCAGCTGGCGGTGCAACTCAAGCGGAGGCGGTGGAGTACGCAGGGCCGTCGCCGCCGAGGACGGGGCTCCAGTCCCCCTAGCGGTACTATGGTGGAGACGGTCAAGGTCGACATAGATCTAGGAGGGGACGCAAGGTGGAGTTTTAGGTGGCACACTAGGGGAGAAGAAGAAGGTCAGCGCAGATCCAGTGGTGGGCATCGACAATGGTGGCAGATATGGGCTTGAAGCAGCGGCGGGGCTTGCAGATCTGGCAGATGACATGGTGTATCAGACGACACTAACACTTGTAGATCCGCGGAGGTCATGTGTTGCCTCCAAGTTCTTCAGCGTTGTGGCCTCCACGGCACGCGACAAAGGTGACGTGGTCACTGCTGTGGCCGATGAGGCACCAACGTGATGGCCACGTGGGCTGCCACATGGACGCCCTCGATCTGCCTGATGGCAGATCAGACGGCTTGGGTGAAAGGGGGCGACGGCGGCCGCCGACCGACCAGTAGGGGCGACATGGCGCGGCGATGACGTGCACGCCTGATGGTCGTTGGTGGCGGTCATCGGTGTGGCGGTGCACACGGGGAGCGGTGGAGGAAGGCGGAGGGGTGGGGAGAGGGGAGAGCTCACCGGGCGCTAGCGGCGCGCGACATCGCGGGAAGGGGAACGATGAACGGTGCGAGCGACGGCGACGCGGGCACGGTCCGGTGCGGTAGGCGACGGCGGAGGGGCGGCCGATATACGGCTCGGCACAGCGGAGCCGACAGAGGGGATGGCGCGGCTCGGGGAGCAGCGAGGTGGCAGGGAACAACGATCGGAGGGTGGCAATGGTGATGGCGGCTCGGGCGCACGACGAACGGGGCGTTTCAGTGGCGTGCGGCGACTGGGAAACGACGGACGGGGTGCGGGGTGGTGCGGCGAAGCCGAGGGTGGCCTCGGTGAAAGGTTACGTGGAGGCTACGATAGCTAAAAACAAAAATTTTCTACCGCGCAAACCAGGAACACTTGCAAGTAAGGGTCGATAGATCGTTACCGATTGGAGTAGAGTGCAACGGATATAGCCAATCAGGAGCTATCCGATCTGGAACAGTATTGGCCGATCACAGTCGATTCGCTGACAGCTGATTCCCCACACAGCCGATTTGCTGAATCGCCTGACCGCAGCCGATCCAACCTCAGCCGAGTCGCCGATTTGCCCGACCACAACCGATCTGTCCGACCGCAGCCGATTAGCACCGCAACGTGCAATGCCTCTACCGGTATCCACACGTCCAGGGATAGAACGCCTAACACTCGTGTGCTAGCACGCGATACAAGGCTAGGGTTTGGCTCGGGATTGAGGAGGGTTTCCGTGGAGATCTCAAACTTGTCGACTTCTGAAACCGCGCAATTAGATTGATTTGGTTCAAGTGCAATCCAGCAACTCTCCACCCCTTACCCCTTTATATAGAGTTGTCGACTGGGCCTATAGGCCTATCGGGACTCTATCCGTTCGGATCCTATCCGAATCTTATAGAGTTGGCCGGCCGGATTTTGTAAGCCCGTAGGACTATATATTAAATCGAATCTTATCCGAATTGAGCCATATTCGAGTCTAACTCGAATGTCTGTTCTATCCCCTTAAGCGTACGACCTTGTAGGTTCAGGTATACTCGGTTCCGGCTCGAGTCTAACTCAGCCAATCGTCAATAGCGGTGCCTAGCAGCACATATTGACACCATAGTATACAAGAATATAATATTGTCTCTGAACCTGTAATGTGTACATAAATTCTTTTGCCTCACGATACCAATTAAGCTATAGGCAAGATGTGTGTCATCCCTTCAATAGCTTAACCATTCACTCGAACCGTATTGGATTATCTGTCTGTTGATTGAATCATCAATCAACTCGGCATGGCCATGCACTTCCATAATCCATTACCTCGAGGGGCCTAAAGATATCTCTCCAAAGGAAGGGCAAATTCCATCTTGATCACTCACATCTCACTCCATGTTTCATAGCCAACCTGAAGACTACTTGTAACTACCCAGTTACAGAATAGCGTTTGGTAGTCCCAAAGTAGACTACTACACATGTTGGAATCTATGAATATCTCAGGTCTAAGGACTTTGCACCAACACTACTTGAGACCAACTAATGACACATTAATTTCTGTAGTGTCTCATGGTGGGTCTATCCAACAATGTGTTCTCTAACACATGTCCACGTATATTGACTTGGTATCTCCATACCATGATCATGAGACATGATCATCAATCAATAAACATGTCGATCTTAGAATCATATTTGTTTCAACAATATGACATATGATCAGGGATCGTTTAAAAATAGATTCATACATACTGAGTCTCATAAATAAGTCACGTACTTATTGATCAATACAATATGTCTATTTCATGGAACTGAATAACACTTTATTCATTTATATATAAACATTGACCATGATATCAAACATCTCCATGTTGCCTCTAAGGCATATCACTAACACTTCGCGCGCGGTGACAGCGGCTAGAGTAGTGGTGGCACACGGCCAGTGCTCGGCAGCGAGCGGCGAAGAGAGGGAGAGCGCGGGAGAAGTGAGGGAAAGCGGTGTGGCTCGGGCGAAAGAGGAAAATGGGAGAGGGGCGCACTGGAAAGAGCTTTATAGCTCGGGGAGGCGACGAGGAGGCCAGAGGCAGCCGCAAAAAACAGCGGAGTAGGGCACGACCGGTGCAGGAAGTGGCAGCGATTCGACATCGGGATTTGCAGGAAGTGGGGGAAAACGCGCGCGGACGAGAGAGGCGGCTGGGGCACATGTGTAGGCGCGGGCGCAGGAGCGGGGGCGTGTGTGCAGGTGGCGGTGGTGTCGTGGGCGCGGCGACGCCCGGGTCTTTGGGCTAGGCTGAAAAGGGGGCAAAGCGTACTTTGGAGGACTGGGCTGAAAGAGGCCCAGGGACAGGGAAGAGAGTTTTAATTTATTTTTCTTTGTATTTAATTGCATAAATAAACTTTATATTATTTAAATTACTTCGGAGCTCCAAAATTTCACGAATTTCAAAGAATACTTTAGGGCATGGAGAATATTTAGAAAAATATTTTCAGCCATGATTTTTAAAGGAAAATTTCAATTTCCTTATTAATTTCACTTGATAATTTACTTTTTAATATATTTTCTAGAAATGAATTATTTAATTATTTTTAATCTTGAACAAAAAAGGGGCATGATAATAATTCTGTTTGGATCTATGATGTTGATGAGATCAAAGCCACTAGTGGATATGTGTTCCCACTAGGTGGTGGTGATGTTTCATGGAGGTCTTGCAAACAGACCATTTTGACGAGGTCAACCATGGAAGTAGAGCTTATGACACTATATTGCTCCTGTTGAGGCAGAATGGCTATGCGATCTATTGATGGATTTGCCTGTGGTTGAAAAATTGGTGTCAACTATTCTTATGAACTATGATAATCAAACGGTAATTGTTAAAGTGAATAGTTCTAAGGATAACATGAAATCATCTAGACGTGTGAAAAGACGATTGAAGTATGTCAGAAAATTGAGAAACTTCAGGGTTATAACATTGGATTTCATCCAAACAGCTAGAAACCTGGCAGATCCCTTCACGAAGGGACTATCACGGAATGTGATAAATAATGCATCGAAGGATATGGGTATAAGACCCATATGAGTTATACTATGGTGATAATCCAACCTATGTGATCAGAGATCCCGTGAATTAGGACCTGGGAAGAATAAGCAATAAGTTAATTGGAGGAGAGTACCTTTCTGAAACCCTATCTAAGTGAAGATGCATGTACTCTCATGAGCTGCAAGACAGGTTAGCTATGCCTTAATACGTTATGTTGACTTTAATTAGTTAATATGCTATCCTGCAGAGCTTTCTTGAAAGAACTCACCTATGTGAGCTTGACTATTGATCGCAGTCTAGGATTTAGGCGAATCTTCTAGGAAGCTTATTAAGAGACCAAGGAGTATGACTTATACGCTCCACCCGAAGGATAGTCTATTGACGGAAACTTACTTGTACAAAATTTGCAATTTAAGGCATAGTCTTTTGTTCAAGTTATGAGTAAGTGTAGCTTGGAGTCCTATATGGATGTTCAACCTTAACCGGTCTCCATCGAATCGCTAGTATATAAACAATACATTGGAAAAGGCATAGAGAGGCAAATCTCTATGGGATTTTAAGATTTGGTGAGAGATTGTTGGAGTTAATATGTGGGCTAAAGCCCATATAAAAGATTAGCCCCACCTCCTGAGAGGCATGCATGTGAAACTTTAGTACCACCTTTCTTATTTTAGGAGAATGAGACCTCCTTAAAAGGGAGAGTGCTTTACAGCCACTGTGATGGATAGAAGTAAAGGAACACACATGCACACTCACTTGCCTCGCCTGGCCAGGCTCAGGTGTGGGCTGGGTGGCGCACATATGCGACAGGCGCGTGAATGGTCCACCAAAATGGGCTCCTCATGCTTGCGCGTCCTATTATCTCTATAAAATCCCGTTGCCTTCTCGCAACACACGCAAAATCAATCTAGGGTTTGTCTCTTTCTCTGTAATGCGTCGTCGCTCATAGTCTATTCCATCCCGCTCGTCAGTGTGCACAAGCGATCGAGAAAGCAGGTCTTCGAAACCCTTCGCTTTTGACGTCTTACATCGAGAGAAAGGTGGCAATAAGTTTTTTTCGGAAGTGCTTCACATGACTACTTGCTGTTTGTCCACCACGGCTCGACTTTTTATTCGCTCGGGTGCTGCGTGCCGTCTTCGACGCTCGGTATTACGAGTTATTCCTGCTGTGCAATCGAACTTTCAGAACTCTCGGTACACATTCATAATATTTTACATATTCGATCTGCTCATGTTCAATTATCTAGTTTACATGTATAGATCATATGATGTGATTGTGTTAGCATACATGTTAGATGTTATTATTTATTTATGGAATAAATTAAATATGCCTATATTTCCATCAAGTTGGAGCAGTGAAATGTGTTGTTTTAATTGGCTAGCTTTCACCTTTCATTGAACAACTATATTATAATATATTATAAGTCATCATGTGTTAATATATGAACTAACATGCAATGCACTTTATCAGCTCCAACGATATCGTGCCTTTTTCAATGGCATGCTGAAATTTGCTAACTATTTTTTTAAAAGAATCTGGATGGCTCTTCACAATATTACTGATCTAAAAAGTTGTTTCGAGATGATTTTCTTATGACAGTGCACATTTTACCTAACAGTTTGTTTTTTTAGCAAATCCAACAACAAAGCACTGGAAATCAACTTGTCGAAACTTGGTTTCGCAATATATTTTTCGGGTCGCAATGAGATCGCCAAGCACAATGGGTTAGAAGAAGAAGAAGATTTAGACAGTTCAGCCCTCTCGTGAGGTAATACCCTACTCCTGTTTCGGTGGATTCGATCCGCCGAGTGTCTTTATTGATCTCGTGATCTAAAGCCGAGAGCTAAAAGCTGAACTCCTATTGGAATATCCTCAAGGGACGCCCTTACCCCCTTATATAGTCTTGGGAGGAAGGGTTTACAAGTCGGAAACCCTATCTTATTCTAAGTTGGTTTCCTCAATCTTACCAAACCGTGACTATAGGCCGATTGCCTTATCTCTATCGGCAACCGTAACACCTAAGTCAAGTTCGGCTTACGATATAGCAGGCACAATCTATCCCTACCTCCCTCGGATAAGCTTGCCAAGTAGATACCCGATTGCCACAATCTCCACAAGTAGCCCCGAGTCCTTTTCGGCCGACGAGACAACTCGCTCAGACCAAAGCAAGACTCAACCAAAAAATTTCTTTGACCGAGTGCTTTTGGCGCCGAGTGATTCCATCATCTCTGCCCGAATCTTCCCGAGTGGCTCCAAAGACTCGTGAAGGGCTGAAAAATTCTCAAAAATAAATATCTAGGTGTATCTCCCGATGCACCTAATTATAGGTGTAGCCCCGACTATGTGATTAGTCAAAAATAGACTAAGCATATAGTCAAGAACTATATAAAAAAATTACTCTCATGTAGATGCCTAGCTCATGCTAAAGCAATCATAGAAATCTCATTACTCATCAAGTTCATACTCAACCGAGTGAATTTGCCCGAGTCATCTCGTAACAAATAATTCAATCATCCCTCATGGGTAAAAACACTGTAAACTCTTGCTCAACCGAGTGGATTCGCCCGAGTAATCCCGAATAATAACTCAATCAACCCTAGCGGGTAAAAAGCACTCGGTAAGCTCATGCTTATCCGAGTAGATCTGCCAAGTCATCTCGGAACAAATATTTCAATCATCCCTCATGGGTAAGAAATCAATTCGCTCGGTAAGCTCATGCTTATCCGAGCTGATCCTCCCGAGTCATCCCGAAATTTGCCCGAGTCATCTCGGAACAAATAATTCTCTTATAAATGCTTAGCTCAAGCTAAAGCAGTTATAAAAATCACATCACTCGGCAAGCTCATGCTTATCCGAGTAAGTTCGCCCGAGTCGTCTCGTAACAAACAATTTAATCAACCCTTGTAGGTAAGAAGTTAATTCACTCGCAAACTCATGCTTATCCGAGTTGATTTGCCCGAGTCATCTCGAAACAAATAGCTCAATCGACCCTCGTGGGCAAAAACACTCGGCAAGCTCATGCTTATCCGAGTTAACTTGTCCGAGTCATCTCGGGACAAATAATCTAATCAACCCTCGTGGGTAAAAACACTCGGCAAGCTCATGCTCATCCGAGTTAACTTGTCCGAGTCATCTCGGGACAAATAATTTTAGTCAACCCTCATGGGTAAACAAATTTTTCAGTCATTCGAAAAATACGACCAAAATATTAAATAGCTCCCGCCATAATATTGGTCTTAATCTAAAAAGATCTTCACCAAGGTGGAAAAATAGCATTGATATAATCATTTAATCAAATGCTTAGAAACCAAACAGTCCCCGTCATCGGATGACCATGAAAAGCTTAACTGTTTGTCACCTTTCAAATTGCATCGTGCCAACTTCTCATGAAGTTACGCAAACCGCGGTATGAAAGGATTTTAAAGGTATTGGGCTATGTAACACGTGCATATTGCCGTGGCAAATCTGCTTAAGTCCATCCACTTAAGTCCCTAAGGACACGTGTCAAGCCACACCTTAGCCGGGCCGCAAGTCTCTCATGGGCTCGGCCCAATCACGAGACGACTTAGCAAAAACCCTCATGTCTTTTAGAAGCCTCGAGGTCGTCCCCGCCACTTCATCTAATCATCTTGGTCTCTTTATGCCTCCGATGTGAACTTGTAGGTATCTAGCTTATTTATGTTAAAGCCTTGACCCGAGTCTTCATAGAAAATTTCTTAAGTAATTTTCGTCCGACGTCACCAAGCCTAAAACTTGATTAGATCATCAAAAATTCTCAGTCCTTATCTATTGAACTCGAATCAAAACAATAAACAATGATAAACTAAATATAAACAAGTTATCAAAGAAAACCATGCTTTATTGACACGTATGCAGCCCCGTCAACTCAAGAAGTCATCTTGCTTGAGGTTGACATCAAGAACAACATAAAACTTACGGCAATTTAAGCATAGTATCGTCGAAGATGTTCAATATTTCAGAGTTCTCCACCATAGATCCATCTTCGCTCTTTAGTCGAAATGCTCCCGGCCGAGTCACCTCAGCAATTATGTATGGTCCCTCCCATAGTGGAGATAATTTGTAATGGTCCTTGATGGTCGACGGATCAAGGAAGATTTTCTTCGTTTTGGCTCGCCTTGTCCCGACTTGGCTATCTTCTTTGTAGGAATTTCACCCTCTTCGGATGTTGATGTAGCCGTCGGATTTCTTCCCGGCCACGTGATCTCTCACAAGATTGGACCATATTGCGCTTTCTTTGTCGCAGGTGAAGGCTTGCTTGACGTCGCGCCAGGTGATGACGCCGTTAGGGCGGGCGTCTTCATGCATAAGTAAATGTAGTGTAGTATCGCTATGAACTTGGCGAGTGCAGCCTTCCGATGATCGCGTGGTAGGCCGTCTTGAAGTCGACCACCCCGAAGGTGGTATTCTCCGTTCGAAATTCTCGCGAACTCCCGAGGTGACCGGAAGGGCGACGTGCCCGAGTGGTGTGGGCGACACCGGATCACTCCGTGGAAGGGGCCGAGCTTGTCTTCAACTTAGTTCTCGGGATTTGTATCTCATCCAGGGTTTTGACGAATAGGAGATTGAGGACACGCCCTATCGATGAGGACGCGCTTCACTCGATGTTCAACCACTGTGTCAAGTACCAAGGGATCGCTCGGGTGAACCACTCGGTCGGATGATCCGAGCGATTAAACGTGATGGCCACCTCCGACCATCGTAGATGTTGTGGGACTTCGGGTTGTGTCGCATTGACCTCGCGGTCCATCGCCTTTTGCTTCCTCTTGGACTCATAAGCTCGGCCCCCGAAGATGTGATTCAGCTCGCCCACGTGGTCTTGAAAAGGCTTCAAATTTCCAATCGGGTTGTTCTTCTTGGTTCCCGATGGACCGGTTTCATTAGTTGGCTTCTTGTTCAACCGTGCCGCATATTGCTCGCGAATTGCTTGTAGATGATGCGTGCACCGAGCGTTCATGATCGTTCATGATCGCGTCGTAGGCCGCAACTCGAGGACGACATTGAGAGTTGGATGTTGTGGCAACCAGGTCTTCGTGCCGACGCTTGCGGTCTTTCCGGGCCCGATTGTTGCTGCCGTTATCCTTCCTTAGATGCCGGCTTCCTTCCGAGTGCTTGTCATCCCTTTTGTCGAGCCGTCTTGGCGTGCCGCCTTGATTGCATCATTGGACTTGGCGTAGGAGTTCGCCGTCTCGAACATTTGTTTCACCGTCTTCGGTGGCTTGCGCCCGAACTTCCCGATCAACAGTTCATCACGGACTCCCTTCTGGAAGGCGGTGATGATGATGCCATCGGTGATGTTGGGGATCTTGTTGCGCTTTTCGAAGAAGCGCCGAATGTAATCCTTCGAGGCTCGTCCGCTTGGATGACATTGTATAAGTCAAAGTGTGCTTGGGCCTCTCGAAGGTGCCCGGAAGTTGGCGATGAAGTGATCCTCGCTCGCTCCATGAGCCGATTGAGCCTCTTGGCAGCTCGTGAGCCGTTCCCGGCCGAGTTGGCGAGGGCCACGGGCAAATAATTGGCCATAGCCTTGTTGTCGCCGCCGTCGCTCGGATGGCGAGAGTATACACGGTAAGCCACGACTCGGGGTCGGTCTTGCCGTCATATTTCTCTATTCTGTTGGCTTAAAACCATTCGGCCGGTGCACTCGGCGAAGCTCCCGAGTGAAAGCTGGCATTCCGTCGTCGCCGCTATCGGGTGATCCCCTCCGATCTTCCCGAGTGCGTCGGTCTCGTTCCTGGTAGCGGCGATCGAGGACTTCCCGTAGATCACTCGGCGGGGTCTTCGGTTGGTGGTTGGATAGCCGGAGGTGTTGTTGCGGCCGACGCGATGGTGGACGGGTGGACGTCCGTGTCGTTTGTCGCGGAGTCGCCCGTTTGCTCCCGGTACTTCGCGTGGACTCGCGGGGTGGGCCTCTTGGCCTTGTTGTCGACCGATCGGCTCGGGCCTCTTATAGTCTCCGACCTTAGAGGCGGGAGTCTATTTTTGTCGGCGTTTCAGCCACGGACTCGTCGGCCTTCGTGCCGAGGTGGTGGGGTGGCCGTTAGGCGTGGCTGCGACGATGGTCTTGATCTTGTCGAGTATCGGAGTCACATTGGCGGGTGCCGTCTCCATGACGGTGTCCAAGAGAGTGAGCGCGGCAACAGCGTTTGCCGTGGCGTTTGGAAAATGTTGATGTTGCAAACCCGCGTTTGGAGGATGGCCCTCCCGGCGATCGTCCGCCGTACGTAGGTCCCGCTTCCTCTTGTCGCCCTCGTCCTTGCGTTGCTTCTCCTCTTCGGCCGTCTTGCGCTCGTGCTCAATCTTGGCCCGCTCTCCTTCAAGAAGCCTCTTGGCCATGGTCGAGTCGGACTCGTCCGGCTCGGCCATGAGGACATCAAAGCACTTCGGCTCATAGTCCATGCGGTAGTCGGAGTTGTCGGCTTCGTCGGAGGATGCCATAGAGGTCGTCGGCCGGCGGAGCCGAGGTATCCATTGAGCTCCGAAGATGAGCGGGAGCCGAATGATGGGAGGATGACGGCGACCTCCCTTGATCCCGGGTAGCCCGGTCCGGATCGTTCCGTCCGAGTCGAGCTTGGGGTGTGGGCTCCTTCGAGTGGGTCGCCGTCGACTCGGGAGAGAAGTTTGCGTAGATCTCGGCGGCGTTTGGTAACCCAAACGACATCAAGAGGTCTTCGTCCGAATAGATCGCCTCCGTTGGGGAGGTGAGAAGATTGGCGCATATTTCGGCGGTATTCGGTAATCCGAATGGTGCCGAGTGAAGTTCGTCGTCGGAGAAAGTAGATTGCATCTTGGTCTTCAAGACGTCGTTGTAGATCGTGACGCGTGCGGAAGTCCGAACGGTGTCGAGTGGATTTCTCCTTCCGACCGGTCCGAATCCGAGTCGAGGAGGAACTGTCGATGAAGTAGGCGGCGAAGTCGCCGAATCTTGAAGGAGATCCCATCACGCTTGTCGGCGATATTTGTTGAAGAAGTCTCGACGCGCGGTCCCCTACCGGCGCGCCAACCGTCGAAACTTGGTTTCGGCAATATATTTTCGGGGTCGCAATCGAGATCGCCAAGCACAATGGGTTAGAAGAAGAAGAAGATTTAGACAGTTCAGCCCTCTCGTGAGGTAATACCCTACTCCCGTTTGGTGGATTCGATCCGCCGAGTGTCTTTATTGATCTCGTGATCTAAAGCCGAGAGCTAAAAGTCGAACTCCTATTGGAATATCCTCAAGGGACGCCCCTTACCCCCTTATATAGTCTTGGGAGGAAGGGTTTACAAGTCGGAAACCCTATCTTATTCTAAGTTGGTTTCCTCAATCTTACCAAACCGTGACTATAGGCCGATTGCCTTATCTCTATCGGCAACCGTAACACCTAAGTCAAGTTCGGCTTACAGATATAGCAGCACAATCTATCCCTACCTCCATGGTCGGATAAGCTGCAAGTAGATACCCGATTGCCACAATCTCCACACAACTACTATATTTATCTATGATAATTATAAAAAAATATATGAGATATGTTTTAATACATATACACGCTTGCTTTTTTTCAACCTTTGTTGATATCTATATGAAAATTTAACCAACTATTATATCATTATCAGTTAGAATTATGTTGAGTTTTTTCAGTAAAAATTAATATAAAAACTAGTAATATATTGAGATGATTGTGTAGTTTGAGTCAAGTAATGTGAATTTAGAAAAAAATAATAGGGTAATTGAACTTTTTACCCAGTTTTAAGCTTAACTAATGTGAAGTTACGAAAAAACAATCATATAATAATAATAATAATAATATGAGTATTTTATATAAATACGGGTTTTAGAAACATCTTTCTCAAACCAAACACAGAATTCCTTAAAATAAATCATAATAAATAGGTTTTTTTATGTTGTGGATGCTCTAATAGCTGAGGTACTGTGAAATTGACACAAATTTTCAAGCACGAGTCAGGAGCAAAAGCGCGGAATTCCTAATTCTACGAGCATAGAAAAATTACCCATTTTCCCTCCCACCCACACCCCAAACCTTTCTCTCGATCCACGTAGGCATCCATCTCATCCATTACGGTGACGGGCAAGTGTTCCACGTGGCATTCGTGGCCTGTGTGAACGCGTCCCTGCACCCGCACCGGTGGGGGCCCAGAGACCCACCTTCACTGAGCTACGGGCCCCACCGTCGAACGAGCGGCCCACCCGCTTCCCGAAAGACGCGTCACGCGTCGGCCCCGCGACATTTTGTTACCCCACCCGACACCTACCCGCCGTCCCCACCACTCCATAATGCCACTGACGCGTGGGTCCCACCGGCACCATTAGGCGGCCCCAAACCCTTCGTCCGCACCCGCACCGCCCACCTGAGCGAAGGGGGCACGAGTCCCTATATATATCGGCGCCTCTCTCGGGCGCCGTGTCCGCCGCGTGCTTCTCCCATCCCCCACCGGCCGCCGCCGCCGCCCGCCGCATCACACACACGGCAAGCAATCGGCCGCACGGCGGCTGCCCCGCCCCCCGCCGCCACTCTTCGCGACGGCGAGAAGAGGATAGGACCGACTGCACGCGACGCGAAACCCTAGGCTCGCCGGCGGCGGCGGACCGTCGGAGATGGCGGCGCGGCGGCCGCTCTTCGACCTTAACGTCGCCCACGAGGATTGGGATTGGGAGAAGGGGGAAGAGGAGGAGCCGGAGGACCTGGTCGAGGACGGGAAGAAGGAGGTGGTAGTGCTGGAGGAGGAGGAGGAGGAGCCCCATGAGGTGATCATGGAGGAGGCGAAGGGGGAGGAGGAGGAGGAGGAGGAGCCCCAGGAGGAGGTAGTGGAGGAAGTGGTGGTGCAGGAGGTGGTGGGTGAAGCCGAGGAGGGAGAGGTGGACGGGGAGGTGAGGAGGAAGAGGAAGGACTGCGAGGTTCTGGTGGGAGGGCTGCCCCGGGACGCGGCGGAGGAGGATGTGGCGCGGGCGCTCGCGGACGCCGGCGATGTGGAGGAGGTGCGGCTCGTGCGGGATCCGGCGGAGCCGCGCTCCAACAAGGGCTTCGCCTTCGTGCGATTCGCCGCCGCCTGGCAGGCGCGGTGGGCTGCAGACGACGTCCGCACGGCAATGGTATTGTGTTCACCCCTGCACAAGATTCGTATCTCCAACTTGTTTGATTTGGACAAAGTTGTATCTAATTCGAATTTGATATTGAGAATAAGTAGTTTGGAAAAAAAGGTGTTAGCTTTAGTCATGCTTGAAGTAGAGCTGATAAAGTTAGTGGTCTTGGATGCTTGTTGTTCACTAATTTGAGGTGATCTATACCCTTGCAATCTCATTTGGTTGTTGGCCTGTGAAATTTGAATTAGTAGATGTGGAATTAGGGTGGATTGATAATGAGAATAAGTAGTTTGGGAGAAGATGTTGCTTTAGTCATGCTTGAAGTAGAGCCGATAAAAATAGTGGTCTGGAATGTTTGTTCTTTACTAAATTGAGGTAATGTTTATCCTTGTGATTCCATTTTGTTGTTGGCTTGTAAAATTTAAATTAGTGGATGTGGTATCAGGGCTTTTGATTAGTGTTGGGAAAGTTGATGTATGGTCTGTGCCCTTGTTTTTCATGGGCTAAGTGACCGATCAGACCACAAAATTGGGGGAAAAACAGATTAGCCAGGTTGAAAATGGTACCTTTTAGTTGATTTCATAGCATGTGCCTGGTTCACCTATTGAACTAAAGTCGTAGAGGTATTGAAAAGTCTTAGTTCTGTGGTCCTAGGTGTCACCTTCCCTCCAAGGTCCTATGCACCACCCTGCTTTCCCACCAAGCGCCTTTTGCAAACATAGTTATAATGGCCTTATTACGTTAAGCTTGTAATGGCATATTTGTCAGACAAGATCGTTCTGATAGTTTTATTGACTCCTGCGTCTGCTGGAATGCCTTCTTAAATGCGTTTCGTGTTTCATGTATGTGGTAATAATGACCAAGATGTGGCAAACTTAAAAGAAGCTGAAACTAAATTAGCAAATATTTTTGGCGCTCATTTCTATCATTTTAGGAAAGTTTTAATTGATTTTCCTCAAAGTGATACCGAACTTTTGTTCATTACATTTATGTAATTATTTTCTCTAGAATGTGGTATCTAATTTTGTTTTGGGTTCCACAAGAATGAGAGGTAAATTGGAATGAACCATGGAGAGATGGAATATATACATATTTTTGGTTGTTAAGCCAATATGGTAATGACCAATGATTTCAGTCATGGTGTCATTGGAAAAAGAGGCACTCAGTTAGATCTACCCAATGAAAATGGGAATTTCCTGATAATTTATTGTGCTGTTATATAAAGATTTTAAATGCTGTCAACTAATTTGTACCACACTGCCTCACGCTCAGGACAGAAACACTAGGATAATGATTAATGAAGATGTTACTTACATGAATACATTTCGATGTTTCCGGGTCAGTTTAATTTGATTGAATTTCAGTTCTCTTATTCTAGCATCAGTTTAAATTGAATATAAAATGCAAAAACTTGCATACTTGATAAACAAATCTGCAATTGATCCATATGTGCACAGACGAACATCCATTTACTAAGATGCATGCACATTCCATGTTTTGCCAAAGTGTGCACAAGTCCAAGTTAGGATACTTGCATTTATGTTATGGTTTTATGTTTAAGAATCATACTAGTTATTCTATTGAAATGGTGATGTGAATAAGTATCTAAACTAGAGGACAAGTGCACTTATGAACTAATTATTCTGTTGAAGTTGTTACTGTAGTATAAGAGTCACAATTAGAGCCACAATGCTCATATTTTATCGTTCAATTAGCCATGGATAATTAGTTATGCCTGTGTAGGTTAGTATTTTATGTCTGCATCTGTTGTATGCTGAAATGGAGCAGCCTTCAGAACCCCTGAAATGTTTGAACCAACTAGTTACTTGAATAAGTCCTGATTATACAATGTTTGCATGTGCTAAGCCTATTATGCTCCGCAATTCTGCCAATTGCTCCCACAATGAACTGTTGGATCATTAGATCCGGGTCTGTTGAATTCCACATTAGTTTCAGTTTCCTTTCTATTAGACGATAAAATGATATCTTTATTGATCAGTAATAATGTTTTTCCAGGTCAAGGGAGAAGCTTGTGTGATATGCAAGAACGATGCAAACGAGACCCTTCATCTGCGGAATATATGCTTTGATTGGACAAAAAATGATGTATGCTTTCATCCTTATTTAATTAATTGATTGTAATTTTTGTCATAAGCATATTGTTATTTTCTACAAGGGTTGATCTCTTCTGTGCAGTTAGCAGAGGAACTGAAAACTTACAAGTTGGAAAACCTTGAGGACATTAATTTAGTTGAGGATCCAGAAAGAAAAGGAAAAAACAGAGGCTATGCGTTTCTTGATTTCCGCACAAATGTTGATGGTGTGGATGCTTTTTTTAAACTACAGAAAAGGGATATTTATCTTGGTACGGATGTTCGAGCCCAAGTGTCCTTCTCAAAAACTCTTTCACAGGATGATAAGATTATGGAAAAGGTAGTCCCACAAACAAGGCATCTATGTCTTGTATATGAATCTGTTACACATATTGCAATATCTTGGTTATGACTTTTAAGCTGCTATTTCTTTGATTATGTATTGCAGGTAAAATCTGTTTTCTTGGATGGCTTACCACCTCACTGGGATGAAGACAAAGTGAGAGAAGTGTTTGGAAAGTTTGGTGAAATCGATAGTATACACCTTGCCAGAAACATGTTTAAAGCAAAACGAAAAGATTTTGGTTTCATCGGCTTTACTTCAAGACAATCAGCTTTAGATTGCATTAGTACAGTTAGTAAAGGTGGTATCGTTGAAGATAGCAGAAAGGTAATCACTTGAGGTGTTTTTATGTGGTCTTTTGTTCTGGTTTATTTGCTCCAACTACTGTTACTTAGTAGGTCAATATTTTCAGGTTCGCATCAAGGCTTCTTTACAAAGGCCCAGACCTACTTTGAAAAAACATTCATGGCAAGGGATTACTCCCATGTTGGGAATCAGGAGGGGATTTATTGGAAAAAGTTATGGTGATAGGCAACACTATGGTGACAGGGAACGCTATGGTGATAGAGAACGATATCGTGATAGAGAACGTTATGGTGACAGGGAACATTATGGTGATAGGGGATTTGGGTTTTCAGGTCATGCAAGACGTGATTACTCAAGTTATCATGTTCATGACAAATACCATCACCATATGCATCATATGGCAATTGATGTTGAAGAAAGGCCCGTTTCATCACGAGAAAACAGATCTCATTATAGAAGAGATTCTGCAGTATCTGGTTGGTTTCCTTTTGTCTTCTCTAAATAAACTTCTTTCCTTTTTTTCTCTCCAAGGCTAATGAATGTTTATTTCCAACACTTGGTTGTAGGCCAAAGCCACAGATATGAGAGGGCAAGGCCCAGGGAAGCATATCTTGAGAGTCGATATACTAGTGAATACCCAAGACATAGGCACTCAAGGCATGAAGAATCCATCCAGCGAGATGCATACAGGAGTAAATATGGACACTCGCACCTGGAGAGGTCACTCAGAGATTCTTGCCCAGATTGTAATCGAAGTGATCATAGTTCCAGTGCCTTCTATAAGACAGTGAGCACACTATATAAACACTGTCTGGTTTTATTATCCATTGCTTGTTGAGTTGATGTTCATTGGAGCTGGTTTACCTTCTTAGGACCATGAGCCAACACCTTCATCTTCCCAAGTAGCATCCCACTGTGAGGAATCCTTCAGTCAGGTTTTGTTTTTACACTTCCTCCTATAAATTCCGTTGCTTCAGAGTGATGCTAACTATTTGATCTTATGTTTCCCAGGGCCGTAAGTTGATGGCATCAAGTTCCCCTGGAATGTGTAATTGTGGCGAATGCTATGTTGTAAGCACAAAACTACAGTAGTAGTGTTTGGCATGAAGTTACTTTGTAATACTTGATTCTGATTGTCGAATCTTCTATTTCGTCAGGAACAAGACGCAGCCCCCGCAAGCTCCCAAGTGGTGCCTCTTCGTCACCAGATGACTAAACCTTTTCATGAGCGAAGGTACTATATATATTCTGGTGCTTCAAGCATTCCTATCCTTTCACCTACTTCCCCCTCTTCAAACCGGTAAAAAAAACCGTGCTCTCTGATCTTTTTCTGCAGCTCTGAGCCTGATGACCACTCTGCTTCTGCCTATGAAGCTGCAGAGCACAATGAACGCAGGAACAGGTATCGTCCATCTTCCAGAGATGGCCCCAGTAATACACACCACAGGAATTACCGTAGACAAGGAAGATAGGTCCAAGTAAGCAAAGCTAAGCTTTTGACGAGATAGAGAAGCTGCTCATGGCAGTGCAGCTGCTGCTAGAGCTATACTTATTTAGTAGCGTCGAGTTACCATTGGTGCATTGGTGGTGCTCCGCGATGCAGAATCCTCCCAAAGGATTTCAGGCTTTTGTGGGCGTTGCAATTTTTTCCGGCCCTGTGGTTGCGCACATTTTACCTGGGATGTCATGTCATGTGATGTGACATTGTAGTTCTTCACCCGGGATACATACCGATAGAAATCCAAAGAAGAGATGTTAACATGCATGGAGGTGCGTTGCAGCCTGGTGCGGTTCGTTTTGAGTTTTACTGCCGGTGACTTCAGAGTTCTGAGGCAGGGTTTGACTTATCACTGGTAACCGTTTTATCGCCGGGGTATGCTAAGTGCTATCGGCGATAGGGTTTGCAAAATTTCATCCAAATTCAAATTTTTAGAAAAATTGAAAAAACAAAAAAATTCGTGGAGGTAGTTTCAGATGGTAAAGACATTTTTTGAAAACGAACGAGATAAAATTATTTTTTAATTTAAATCAATATTTGGACAGAAAATTGAAAAAAAAAGAAAAAAGCTTGATTGCCAAATCAGCACTGTTCATAAGACACGATATGGTTCATACTGCAGTACCCATGCGGTAACCGCGGTTAAATTATACCAAATTATATAGTAATCGTTTTAAAATTTACCAGTGAAATTTGTGTGGTTTTAGGTGTGGTTTTAGGTGGTAACCGTTTTATCATGGGGGACGGTAACATCAAAAATGATAAAACAAAATTTGCCGATAATATTCATGTGGTTTTGAATGGTAACCGCTTTATCGTGGAGGTGCCTTGCTATTTTGCAGAAAATCTGATAGCAAGAAAATCTGATTTTTTTTAAAAAAACTTAGTTATACGTAGAAAATCTGATTTAAACTTAGTTATACGTACGATAGAGCTTATCTTAACTACTTTAAAATATAACTTTTCGATCATTAAATTATTTTTTTTTCAAATCTATAAAATTTTTGATTTGTATAACCTCTCGCTCTCGCTCCATTGTTGCCTCGCTTTCCTCACCTCCAAGCAGCGAGCTTAACTCACGTGTCTCCCGCCTCGTCATGTATTGCCCCGAGAAAGGCGAGCACACGCCGCACGTGTGAGCTAGCGCGCCGTCGTCGAACAAGGGAGAGAAGCGCCGTGAGGCGTGATGACTCCCCGACGTCCTCCTATCGTCGATGATCGAAGGCATGGCCGAGCGCTGTCACCTTTCGCGTGAGGACGGGAGGAAGATGACATCATGTAGCTTTTGGCGGTTTTATATTTTAGTTTTATATTTATGGTAAATCACAAACAGTCCTAGAGGCTATATCATATCCCATTGGTTGTGATGTTTGACCGTAATCAAGCGGGTAAGTAAATTATAAGAAGATGCAAAAGTTCGTATGCCTATTCATCAATATACTTTTCTAATTAATAATATCCGAGTCATAAATATTTTAAACTTTTACTAAATTTCTAATATGTTTAAAGTATCTATTTTGTTTAAAGTTAATATCTATTTTTATTATATTTTTGACTTAATTTGGTGAAATTAAATTAACTTAGACTAAATATCTATCTGATACTATTTTTTAATCAAGGTCCAGTGGTATACAAAGTTGAAGACACCTTTGCTTTCAAAGTTTTATATATATATAACTATCTATAAAGCAAGTAGTTTTTCTATCCAAAATTTCGTTCGTCTGGTTATTTTGCAGAAAACCCCTTGAATGTTTATAAAATTAACCTGCAGTCCTGATGCTGAAAAGAAAGAGAGGGCTTGGATAAAAAAAGACCTCCTGCGTCTTTCTCTTCCATCCCCACTTATGCCACGTCCCGCGCCTGCGCCCCTCGCTCCCGTCGTCGCTCGGAACTCTCGCCTTGTCGTCTAAACCTTCGTTCTTCGCCGCTTCCTGCATGAACTTTTACTAGTGATAAGTAAAACCTGTTCTGAGGTCGCTTTGGCCGTTGGTTGATTGAGATGTTACAATTGCGAGTCAAAATTTCGTTGACACGCATTAGCATCAATGTCGTATTGCGTGCGTAATCTGAGTGTATAATTTCTTGTAGTGGCGTACTACCAAACACAAAAGGTGCTGATTTTTTTTTGTTGATGTCTGCAACACGTGCCATGTAGCACCACACAACATGGCAGCAAAGGCAGGCAAATTTTGTGCTCCAAACCGTACACGTTAGTGGACATACCGTACACGATAGTGGACATTACTTTACATAATGCTTTTTTCTTTATCTCCCAACTAGAAAGGAGGGCGCGCCTACAACACAAGAATAATAGTGAACCGGAGACATTTAATCATACAATTTAAAGCAATTTAAGTGGGGTTCACAACTAATAAAGATAAAGATTAACTAAGGACAAAAAAAATAAAAAGCTACTGTTTAATTATTATAAATCTAAAAATTAAATTTATTTGATATTTTAAAACATTTTCTATATAGAAAGTTCTTAGTTTAAAAATATGCTAACGAAAAAACCGAAAGAACAGTGCCTAACTCCTCTTGTTTTTAAAACCAGCACACAAGGATAAAACACCACATTTAATAAGTCATGACAAGCAATAATTCCACCTATGAAGCGTCGAAGCAAATGATAAAGGATCGAAGAATCGAAGCAATTTCTTTGCATTAGAGCGTAGAGGTGATGATCACATCTAATTTTATATATAATCTTTTTACTAAGTCTACACAACACATTGGCTCTAATGCATTTGTCCTAATATACTACTTCATTTTGTTTCTCTCAATTTATTGGTCTCTTTCTCTCATCTATTTAGAAATTTGTATAGAGACTATCCCTTGTATGAGAGCAAATACTATAATGCTTGATTTGCTGCTTCTAAAAGTGTCATATAGGATTGGATGATAAAGTGAAGGAGAAAAGTGAAGAAAGAGAAGATGAGTCACCCTCATAGGAGGCAATCTCTACATACACTTCGAGAAAAGGAGATAAAATAAAGTGGATTGGACAAACAAATAAAATAAAATATTGAGATTGGAATGGTAGAGATATTGTAGAGACGATGTATTTTTCATATCACCTCTTATATTATATGGACAAAATTAAATGTGTTAACTACCTTTTCTATAAAACTTGTTTTGAGGGGTGGCTTCTCTCGCCTTTTTTTTCTTCCACCTTATCATATGATCCTATATAGCATCTTGGAGCAAGAGAGAGATTGAAGGTTTATAGTTACATAACAAAACCAACATGTCTTAAAAAACTAAAAGAACTTTAGTATGTATATATAAACTTCAGTACAATATTTTTAAGAGTTTTGACAACTGGAACAAGCATGATCAGTCATGATATATGTAACTTCTAAAAAACATCAATAACACACATGATAATTAATTGGCAACACAATGTTCCATCGAAAATAACCAAAAACTTGAGCTGAAAGAATCATCATCCGCCACTACTGGAGAAACGGTTTTTCCATGCAGGCCGAAAGGCATCTTTCCGTGCGGAAGGCCTGCCCGTATGCGCAAAAAGGTCTGGGAAAAGTTCATTTCCGCGTGCGGGCGGCCCAACCGCACGAGAAGATCGATTATCCCGTGCGGTCGACTTAAGCGGCCCGCACGAGAAGATAGATTATCCCGTGCGGGCCGCTTAGACGACGCCGCACGGGAAGATCGATCTTCCCGTGCGGTCGTCTAAGTGGCCCGCACGGGATAATCTATCTTTCCGTGCGGGCCGCTTAAGCCGACCGCACGGGAAGATGGTCGTGCCCATTATTTTATGTACCACATTCTCGTGAGCTAGTCATTGTCTCTCTCTCTTCTCTCTCTCCTCTCTCTCTCTCCTCTCTCTCTCTCTCTCTCTCTCTCTCTGTCTCCCTCTCATCTCTCTCTCGCAATGTTAAATGGGTCAATATATATATTTTTCGCGCACAATAAAAAAGACATTTAATATTATTTCCTTATAAAAGATATATATAACACAGATCGATCATGCGTAATGTATACATATCAAGCTATTTTCGTCTTGCAAATTAACATAAGTCTAGCTAGCAACAAATTTACAAATTATTTAATGACAGTGCTCTTTTTCCCACTCCCTAAGTCGTCTGAATTTATCGTCCGTCGCCAGCTCATTGTACGGATAGTAGAAATCATCCAAATGGTTGCAGACATCGCGACGGATGAAGCGGCAAAGATATGCAACCAAGTTAAGCATGGTTCTATCGTCGAACCGGTTCGCTACAACTGGAACTTCCGTGATGTGTTTAAGAAAAAAATAGTACACATATACATACAATTAGGAAAATTATACAAGATCGATAACATGTAGAAAGATATATTTCTCTGATGAACTTACTTCTTCGAACTTAGTAGTGTATAATCCCGTAGATTCTGAGCATCTCACACACGTATTTCTCGCAAAGGTTAGTGCCTGGTGGTTGCTTATAACAACTTGTGAAATTTGTGAACGAATCGACTAGACAGTTGTAATATGGTGTATATAAGAGGTGTACATGTGAGCATAATGTTTACCCTAAAAGAAAGATGATTGAAAAGCGAGAATCAGTTGCGATTCTGAATCATCTTTCACATCAGAAGGAAATCATAAGTCTATAGCTAGCCTATGTAGGCATGTGATAAACTGACAGTCAGCTCATTCTCTGATGGTTCCCTTGTGCCTGCGAGGTGTGCTTTGTACATTTCGGCAACATTAATGTTCAAGTTCTCGTTGCTAATGTCTTGGCCGAATTCTCGTGAATTGCCATATCTTGCATGACGCCTTCTTCCTGCCTTCTTCACCAATCTTGGTCTTTTCAACATGTCATGATCCATCGTAGTAGCCTTCTTCACCGATCTTGGTCTCTTCAACATGTCACGATCCGATCTTGGTCTTTTTCTTGCTCTTCTCCCTTTGTTTCATACTCTTTCGTATTGCTCTTTCTTATAGTACGACATAACGTACTCATGTATCTCCATCAAACCGAGTGTCATGGATGACCGCTTTCATGCATGCAAGGAGGATGCTAAATTTTCCGGGTCGTGGCACTTGATTTTACACCCAATTATTCTTTTGGGAAGCGGTCATGCCTCGTTGATTCCCAATGATGTCATTGGGTGTAAAATCAAGTGCCCCGACCCAGAAAATTTAGCATCCTCCTTGCATGCATGAAAACGGTCATCCATGACTCCGCTTGATGGAGATACACGAGTACGCTACGCCGTACTCTAAGAAAGAGCAATACGAAAGATTATGAAACAAAGGGAGAAGACCAAGAAAAAGACCAAGATCGAATCGTGACATGTTCAATGACAAGATGGTGAAGAAGGCTACTACGATGGATCATGACATGTTGAAAAGACCAAGATCGTGAAGAAGGCGTAAAAGGCGTCAGCAAGATATGGCAATTCACGAGAATTCGACCAAGACATTAGCAATGAGAACTTAAACATTAATGCCGCCGAAAACAGAAAGCACACCTCTAAATCACGGGGAGTCATCACGGAATGAGGTGGCTGTCAGATTTTTATCACAATCTATATATGTAAAAGAGAAGAAGAATGAAAAAATATATTTCTTTCCTTCTTCTTCTCTTTATTAGAGATGAGAGATAAAAATACATATGTTTTCCTATTTTGTCCGTGAGAAGAGGTGAGATAGGGGAGGAGAAGAGACCGAGGAGAGAGGAGATTAGATTTGTAGGTCGTTCGGTAGGGTGGAGATATGTGTTTGAAAATTTAAAAATCTAATCTAAAATCTAAAATTCATCAAAAATATTCACATGAACTAATCTTCACGAACGAACGAACACTCGTTCGTTCGCTTGTCCGTTCGTCCGTGCGTTCACATCAACAACCGATCGAACGAACGATCGTGCACTCGTTCATTCGCTCGTCCGTCCGTGCGTTCATATCAACGACCGACCGAATGAACGACTGAACACTCGTTCGTTCGTCCGTCCGTCCGTCCTTCCGTTCACATCAACGACCGACCGAACGATCGTACACTCGTTTGTTCGCTCGTCCGTCCACGAACAAACGAACGCTCGTTCGTTCGCTCGTCCGTTCACGTCCATCTTTAAAAAAAATTCACATCAACTATTTCACATGAAAAAAATTCATCAACAAAATTCATCAAATATATAACAGTCCATTTTACATTTCCATCAAAATTAACTATAGTTCCATCAAATAAATAATAGTCCATTTTACTAATTATCATCCCAAATTAAAGGAAGATTTCATCACTTGTGAAGTAATAAACACTAGTCTCACTAGTCTTTTAATGTACATCAAATATATAACAAACACTGCTGTCACTCTAGTCTCATTAGTCATCACTTGTTATTCATCAAATATATAACAGTCCATTTCACATGTACTCTTAATGTACTCACTACTCACTAGTCTCAGGCGCTAAAATATAGCACTAGCCAGTTTGTCCTAGAATTCACGTATTATATATTCATCATTTTGATATATTGGTTAGTATAATTTATTTCTATATACTTTCACAATGCATGGCTCATCATTTCCTATTGCATATCAATATTAAAACAAAAATCCATATATTGCATGATTTGTACCGTGGCGGTGGCGGCGGCGGAGGGGAGGACGTTCTCCGGTGGCACGGTGGAGCGGCTGGCGGCGGAGGGGAGGACGTTCTCCGGTGGCACGGTGGAACGGCAGGCGGCGGTTGGCGTCTGACGGGGAGGTGTCCGGCGGCGGCCGACGGCCGACGGGGAGGAGTTGGTTGAGGCCGGTGAGGCCGGCGTCGGCTTCGGTGAAGGCGGCCTTCGCCGTCGCCCTCGCCGTCTCTTTCTCCGTCTCTTGCTGCGCCGCCTCCTCCTTCGCCCGCTCCACGGTGTCTTCTCGCCGCGGTAGCCGCCAACCTCCTCTCCGTACGTGCTCGCGGCCCGAGCGCCGGGCGCGGTAGACGTCGCGGCGGTAGGGGCGACACCAAGGCGCGGTGAGTGGATGCTGGCGGTCGGTGAGGTCGATGCAGGGGCGCGGGCGAGAGGCGGCGGATCTAGGGGAAAATTTCGGCGCCTAGCGGCGCTAGATCTGTTTTCTTCGGGGACTTGGAAAATTTTTGGGAGCCCGCGCGATATTATATAGGAGGCGAATATCGTGTGCGGGCGGCTTAAAGGACCGCACGGGATAATGATCGTCCCGTGCGGGCGGATTAAGAGGCCCGCACGGGATAATTCTTTTCCCGTGCGGGCCTCTTAAACTGACCGTATGGGAAAATATTTTCCTGTGCAGTCCTTTAAGCAGCCCGCATGGGAAGATATTTTCCCGTGCGGACCGTTAGGTCGTCCGCACACGATAATCGCCCCTCTCCAACTTTTGCACCAAAATGGAAATTAATGAAAAATTATCAAACAGACTCAAAAATTACCAAAATTTTTATATATCAATATATGCTAATTATTGCCTATGAAAAAATTTTAAAATCAAATGACAATTCGGCCAACACTTCCTCTCCAAATCTAACCAATCCTTCTCAACACTTCTTATCTTCTCTGCAGAATCTTCGGTTTTGTGAGCGTCGTATGTGATAAAATATTCAAAACCTTCTCAATTTTTTTCACAGCCTCTACTTATAATATCATGACATCCACACAATTTTGAAGATTTTCTGACTTCGTTTGCTATTTATACAATTTTAAAATCATTCGGTCAATAGGTTCCTAATCATGTTTCTTGAAGAAAAATTCAAAATTTATTCTCATTTTCAGGATAATGACTCAAGCAGTCTAAACAACATGAATATAATTTATTCACTAATTTTATTCTATATTTTTAATCACTTGCGCTCAAATGTGAGACTTGGCAAAAAAATTCATGAACATAAAATAAATCAAAGAAATATAGCAAAACCAAACAAAAATTATCAAATTTTATAATTAGGAGTAATATGTTGTATTTACATAGTAGAGAAAGTTTGGAGGGTGGAGAAGAATTTTTTTCAAAATTTTGCCAAGTGCGAGGGCCCTTAAGCCGACCGCACACGATAACGTATCTGATAAAATATTCGAAACCCTTTTAATTTTTTACCACAGCCTCTACGTATAATATCATGACATCCAAATAATTTTCATGATTTTCTGACTTCGTTTGCTATTTATATAGTTTTTTCTCATTTACAGGATAATGACTCAAGCGGGTCTAAACAACATCAATATAAAAAAACAAACTAGCATTTTACAATTTTTGGATTAACATCCTTCCGCACGGATGCAAACTTTGATTCGTCGAGGACACTTTCAATGTGTTTCATCCGCGTAGGAAGATCTGTGAATAACGAAATGGCGTCGTATTGATTATAGTCGGACGCATCTTCAATGTTGTCAATACCAATGATGTGTTGCTTGCCCGATACAATAATGTCCATCTTTTCATCGAAAGGATCCTTCACATAGAAAACTTGTGCAACATGCTTGGCAAGGACCCATGGATCATCCTTGTGTCCAATTTTACTCCATTCAGCACACATAAATCCAAATTTATCTACCATGCAGTCTTTCACCCATTTGCATCTGAGAACAGGGATCTGAATGTTTAAACCGTAGTCAAGTTCCCATATTTCTTGTATGATCCCATAGTATGATTTCCTCTGCACTGTTGCATCCAACGCTTCGACACGAACCCCACTGTTCTGTGCTGAGCTTTTCTTGTCTTTGCTGTTGGTGTAAAAAAGAGTATCCGCCGATGTCATACCCTTGCCATGAGGTCATAAGGCTTGTTGGGCCAGCTGCAAGTCTTTCTACCGTTTTTTCCTCGAGTGATTCACCAGATGGTACATTTTGATCCTTAAGCCATTGGGGGAAGTGCGCTTTTGTTCTTTCGAAACCCAATCATCGGATCGACCAGGATTGCATGCTCTGATCTCAGAAGGGTGTTGCTCAATGTAGGGTGCAACGATGGCGAGTTGTTGAAGAACACTGCTGTGTGCATCTGATATCGCTTTGTAATCGTTGTCGTAGAAGCATTTTCTTCCTATCATACCCTTCCCAGATAATCTTCCATCATGTCGAGGCATCGGTATCCCAATGGGGTTGGCATCTTTCATATAATCTAGGCAACACTCGACAACCTCCTCAGTTGTGTAACCCTCTATCATCGAGCCCTCCGGATGAGCACGATTACGAACATACCCTTTCAGAACAGCCATGTATCGCTCATACGCCCACATTTGATGTAGGTATAGAGGACCAAGTTCAATCATTTGAGGGACAATGTGAACAATGAGATGTTCCATCATGTCGAAGTACGATGGAGGAAAAAACATCTCTAGCTGGCAAGCTGTCTCCACTGCGAATTTCTGAAGGGGTCCTAATTCTTACGGATCAAAACTTTCGTGATACTCGATTAAAAAAATAGCACAACTTTGTTATCACAACCTTGGTGTGCACCGGTTTCACCGCCCTTATAGCGATAGGGAGAAACACCGTAAGCATCTTATGACATCGTGAGCGTTGTATCCGTAAATCGACAAATCTTTCATTGATACTAGCTTCCTGGATACTCGATGAGAATCCAGTCGGCACTTTCAATCCACGAAGACATTTACAGAAAGTTTATTTCTCTTCTAGTGTCATTGAGTAGCATGCTGGAGGAATCTCAATCTTACCATTCGTTAGCTCTATTGGGTGGAGATCTTTCCTTATGCTCAAATTGACCAGGTCGTTACGTGACTTCAACCCATCCTTTGTTTTACTAGAGATGTCAAGTAAAGTCCCGATGGTGCTGTCGAACACATTTTTCTCGAGGTGCATGACATCGATGGCATGACGAATCTCCAGGTCTTTCCAGTACGTCAAGTACTTGAAAAAGATTGAATGTTTCTTGAAGGGCAGCGTATTTTCTACCACTTCTTTCTTCCTCTTGCCTGAAGCTTTCTTTCCCTTGCCGAACACGACCTTTATGTTTTTTGTCGCCTTGAACACCGTGGAACCATCCTTTGCTTGGGGGCGTACCTACCTCGGCGCTTTGTCAAAAAGGTATCCATCGCACGATACCTATGCTTCTGTGGTAAGAAACGACGATGACGCATGTAAACTAACTTTTTTGACGAGGTCAGGTATATGTACGATATGTCGTCCCGGACATATCGACATCCATCTTTTCTTTAATCTGTCCGGATAGGGAAAAATTGGTGGTAGATCGTTAATAGTAACGAATCGATAGCACGCAAAGTAAAATACTCCTGGCGGTATGCATCAAATAATCGTAGACCCTCTTCCCATATTTCTTGCATATCCTCCATCAAAGGTTCAAGAAACACATCTAGGTCGATGCCAGGCTGTTTTGGCCCTTGTATAAGGATGATCAACAAAATGTACTTTCGCTTGTGACATAACCATGTCGGAAGGTTATACATAGTGAGCAGAATTGGCCAAGTGCTGTGCGAGCTGCTTAGGTCACCAAACGGATTCATTCCATCCGTGCTCAACGCAAACCTGACATTTCTCGGATCATTTGCAAATTCTGTGTGCTTCGAATCAAAGTTTTTCCACTGTCGAGCATCGGCGGGATGTCGAATCATACCATCCGTCTTTCGACCCTTTTGATGCCATCTCATCAACTCGGCGTCGGTGGGGTTCGAGAACAATCGCTTCATTCGATCTTTGACTGGCAAGTACCACATCACCATGGCCGGAATCTTTTTCCCTGCCTTGACCAATGAATTTGGTTCGGCAATGTCACTATCGGTGACACTGTTATCCTTTTTGTACCTACTCGCCCCACAAGTTAGACACTTGTTCATGTTAGCGTATTCCTTGCAATAAAGTACACAGTGATTAATACATGCATGGATCTTTTTCACACCAAGTGATAATGGACATGTCAGTTTCTTGGCTTGATAGGTGTTAGCTGGCAACAAGTTAGGCTTAGGAAGCATAGCTCTCAGGAGACCCATCAAGTCGTTGAAACTAGTATCAGACCATCCGTGCCTGGCCTTCAATCTAAGAAGTTCTAGCACTGACGGCAACACTGTAAAATCCATATCACATCCCTTTGCTTGATCGTATAAAAGATCTTTTGCTACTTTCTGCAACGCTGTCCAATTGTTTAAATATCTTGCTTTATCTGTTAGGACCTCGGTTCAGCGTGCCGCAACAAATCCTCAAGATCAAGATCAATATCAACCTCTCGCCTCGTCAAAACCGAGCCGCAAAATCACCCGTCGTTTCACGAGACATGTCCTCAATTATAAAATTCTCTCGCCTCATCGAAACAAATATCGGATTCTCTTTCGGAGGGCGACTTCCCCGTGATAAGTCCAAACTGTGTATTTCTCCACAAATCCACGCTGAATTATGTGTCCGAGAATTACATTCAGATCTTTCAAGATCTTCGATTCTTGCAATCCATGCAAGGACAAAAATATCCTTCCTATTCTCACTCAAAGCGTGTGCCTTAGCCTTATCAATAAATGTTGATGCTTCTCTCATGAACACCGGATTGTTAGTGATATGTCCTAGAGGCAACATGGAGATGTTGGATATCACGTCAATGTTTATGTATAAATGAATAAAGTGTTATTCAGTTCCATGAAATAGACATCTTGTATTGATCAATAAGTACGTGACTTATTTATGAGACTCGATATGTATGAATCTATTTCTAAATGATCCCCGATCATATGTCGTATTGTTGGAACAAATATGATTCTAAGATCGGCATGTTTATTGATTGATGATCATGTCTCATAGATCATGGGTATGGAGATACCAAATCAATAAACATGGACATATGTGTTAGAGAACACATTGTTGGATAGACCCACCATGAGACACTACAGAATCAATGTGCCATTAGTTGGTCTCGAGGTAGTGTTGGTACAAAGTCCTTAGACCTCGAGATCACCATGGATTCCAACATGTGTAGTAGCCTACTTTGGGACTACCAAACGCTATTCCGAATCGGGTAGTTATAAAGGTAGTTTTTGGGTTTGCTATGAAACATGGAGTGGGATGTGAGTGATCAAGATGAAATTTGCCCCTCCTTTGGAGAGATATCTCTGGGCTCCTCGAGGTAATGGATTATGGAAATGCATGGCCATGCTAAGTTGATTGAGGAGTCAATCAACGGACAGATAATCCAATACGGTTCGAGTGAATGGTTAAGCTATTGAAGGGATGGCACACATCTTGCCTATAGCTTAACCGGTATCGTGAGGCAAAGGGATTTGTGTACACATTACAGTTCGAGCCGATATTATATTCTTGTATACTATGGTGTCAATATGTGCTGCTAGGCGCCGCTGTTAATAGGTCGGCTGAGTTGGACTCGAGCCGACGGTCGGCTAAGTTAGACTATAGCCGAAACCGAGTATACCTGAACCTACGGGTCGCACGCTTAAGGGGATAGAATAGATATTCGAGTTGGACTCGGATACGGCTCGATCGGATAGGGATCCGATCGGATAGAGTCCTATGGGCTTACGACGTATGGGCGGCCAACTCTATGAGATACGGATGAGATCCAATTCAAAATAGAGTCCTAATCGGCCACTAGTCCCGGTCGGCCAACTCTATATAAAGGAGGGAGGGGTGGAGAGCTACGATACGTCAATTGCATCGCGTGCAACAGAAGTCGCTGAGATCAATCTCCACGGAAACCCTCCCCACTTTCGAGCCAAACCCTAGCCTTGCATCGCGTGCTAGCACACGTTGTACGGCGTTCGTCGCCGGACGTGTGGATACCGGTAGAGGCGCCGCTACGTTGCGCGCTCTTGATCGGCTGCGGTCGGGCGCATCGGAGCGAGGCGTGAGAACGCGGCCGGACGACTTGAATCGGCTGATTGGCGAATCGGTGTCTCCGGGAATCGGCTACACTGTTCCGGATCGAATTGCCCCGATTGGCTATTCCGCCGCACTCTACCCCAATCGGTAACGATCTATCGGCCCTTACTTGCAAGTGTTCCTGGTTTGCGCGGTAGAATTTTTTGTTTTCGGCTAGCGTAGCTTCCGCGTAACCCTTCAGTGGTATCAGAGCTAATCTTGCTTAGTTCGGGTTTTAGATTGGATCTGGAACAAGTTTTACGCACGGGTTGATTAGATCAATCGGTTTTACGGATCTGTTGAGGAGAGTTAATGGTAATTGTGTTCCTTGATAGTGTATCGGAACGGCGTAATGTGATTACGTCGAAGCAATTTCCATATAACTCGGTTTGAGTTGGGTTCGAGATAGCGTTCCTTGATAGTGTATCGGAACGGTATAATGTGATTATGCCGAAGCTATCTCGTAGTCCGATCTTGTTAGCCGCCTCGCGCCTAAGCAAACCATCTCCCTTGATAGTGTATCGGGACGGCATAATATGATTATGCCGACATGGTTTCGTAAGCGAATTCATAGATTGGATCTATGAATTTCGTGTGCGTACCCCCTTCGAAAAGGAAAAATTAAATGGAACAAACTTTATGGATTGGTATCGCAACTTGAGAATTGTTCTCAAGCAAGAGCGTAAGGAGTACGTTCTTGAAGTACCCTATCCCGAGGATTTGCCAAATAATGCCACCGCAACTACACGGAGAGCTTACGAGAAGCACACTAATGATGCCCTAGATATAAGCCGTCTCATGCTTGCTACAATGTCCCCTGAGCTTCAGAAGCAATATGAGAGCAGTGATGCTCACACTATTATTCAGCGACTGCGTGGCATGTTTGAGAACCAAGCTCGGGCCGAGAGGTTCAACACCTCGAAGTCCTTGTTTGCGTGCAGGCTTGTTGAGGGAATCCCGTCGATCCGCATGTGATAAAGATGATTGGCTATATCGAGAGTCCGGAAAACTAGGTTTTCCCTTAGCCAAGAGTTGGCTACCGATGTGATTCTCCGCCGCTCCCTCCGAGCTTCGAGCCATTCATATTAAACTATCACATGAACAATATGGATAGAACCTTGGCTGAATTGCATGGGATGCTAAAGACAGCTAAGGAGAGTATCCAGAAAAACGGTCATCATGTGATGATGATGCGAAGGCAAAGCGCAAACCACTGTCAAGAACCTTTGCACCAAGAGGAAGTTAACTCCCGATGAGATCGCGAGTGCCTCCAATGCAAAGAAGGGCAAGAAGGGGTCGGCGGCATCGATGCCGTTTGCTTCTATTGCAAGGAGACAGCCACTGGAAGAGGAACGCAAGAAGTACATGGAGGATCTCAAAAAGAAGCAAAGTACGACTTCGCTTCGGTATTAATGTTATAGACATTAATCTTGCTACTTCACCTACCGACTCTTGGGTATTTGATACCGGATCGTAGCTCATATTTGCAAATCGTTGCGGGAATGAGAAGAAGTAGAGGATTGAGAAGGGCGAGGTGAACGCGCGTCGGCAATGGAGCAAGCGTTGCTACGCTTCTTGTCGGCACAGCACCACTTCATCTACCTTCAGGATTAGTTTTGGAATTGAATAATTGTTATTGTGTTCCAACACTATGTCAAAACGTTATTTCCACTTCATGTTTGCAAGCGGAAGGATATGATTTTAGATCAATGAACAATGGTTGTTCAATATATCTCGAGATATGTTCTATTTTCATGCTCCATTGGTGAATGGATTATACGTTTTGAATCTTGAAGCGTCTCCCATCTATAACATTAATATAGAAAAACAACTCTCTAATGATATAAACCCCACGTTTATCCGGCATTGTCGCTTAGGCCATATAAATAAGAAACGCATGGAGAAGCTCCATAAGGATGGATTGCTTCACTCTTTTGATTTTGAATCATTTGAGACATGTGAGTCTTGTTTACTTGGTAAGATGACAAAGGCGCCTTTCACGGGACACGTGAAAGAGCAAGTGACTTGTTGGCACTCATACATACCGATGTATGTGGACCAATGAGCTCAACGGCCGAGGTGGTTATCGTACTTCATTACCTTTACCGATGACTTTAGTAGATATGGTTATATCTACTTAATGAGGCATAAGTCCGAATCCTTTGAAAAGTTCAAAGAATTCCGAATGAAGTACGAATCATTTAGGGAAAACAATCAAGTTTCTTCGATCGATCGTGGAGGGGAATACTTGAGCCAAGAGTTTGGTAATCATCGAAAGATTGTGGAATTGTTCCACGCTGACTCCGCCGAACTCCACAATGGAACGGAGTGTCCGAACAGAGAAATCGCACCTTGTTGGACATGGTGCGGTCGATGATGAGCCAAAGTGATCTTCCGTTATCCTTCGGGGATATGCTCTTGAAACAACTTGCGCTCACACTAAATAGAGTTCCATCTAAGTCAGTTGAAAAGACACCATATGAGATATGGACAGGGCAACCCCTAGTTTGTCTTTTCTCAAAATTTGGGGATGCGAAGCTTATGTAAAACGTTACGTCGACAAGCTCACACCCAAATCGACAAGTGCTTCTTTGTGGGATATCCTAAGGAAACTAAGGGATATTACTTTTATAATCGGGAACAAGGCAAAGTGTTTGTTGCCCGACACGGTGTCTTCTTGGAGAAAGAGTTTCTTTCAAGAAGGGTTAGTGGGAGCAGGGTGCATCTTGAAGAAGTTCAAGAAACACCGAGAAAATGTTTCGCGACCAGAACCACAACAGAGGTGCAAAGTGTTGCGCCACCGTTGTAGATACACCGCCCACGGAGACGAAAGATCACGTCGTGCACCCGATGTACACAAAAGGAACAACGTGATATATTGTTGTTGGACAACGATGAACCTAAGACCTATGAGGAAGCGATGGTGGGACCCGATTCCAACAAGTGGCTTGGAGCCATGAAATCCGAAATAGAATCCATGTATGACAATCAAGTTTGGAACTTGGTTGATCCACCGATGGTGTCAAAACCATTGAGTGTAAATGGGTTTTTAAGAAAAGGCCGATATGGATGGAAATGTTCACATCTATAAGGCGCGATTGGTGGCGAAAGGTTTTAAACAGATTCAAGGAGTTGATTATGATGAAACCTTCTCGCCCGTCGCAATGCTTAAATCTATTCGGATTGTCCTAGCGATTGCCGCATATTTCGATTATGAGATATGGCGATGGATGTCAAAACGGCTTTCCTAAATGGAAACCTAAGCGAGGATGTATACATGATACAACCTCGGGGTTTTGTCGATCCGAATCGCTGGAAAGATATGCAAGCTACGAAATCCATTTATGGATTGAAGCAAGCATCTCGGAGTTGGAATATTCGTTTTGATGAAGTAATCAAAGGGTTTGGTTTCATCAAAAATGAAGAAGAGGCCTGTGTTTACAAAAAGGTCGTGGGAGCGCAATTGTATTTCTAATCTTATATGTGGATGACATATTACGATTGGAATTGATATCCCTATGCTAGAATCCGTCAAGTCTTCATTGAAAAATAGTTTTTCCATGAAAGACTTAGGGAGGCAACATACATATTGGGCATTTGGATCTATAGAGATAGATCCAAGAGGCTAATTGGATTAAGCCAAAGTACATACATTGACAAGGTGTTGAAAAGGTTCAACATGCATGATTCCAAGAAAGGTTTCTTGCCCATGTCACATGGCATTAATCTTAGCAAGAATCGGTGCCCTCGGACACATGATGAGCGGAATAAGATGGGTATGGTTCCATATGCTTCGGAAATTGGATCCATCATGTATGCCATGCTTTGTACACGCCCGCATGTCTCGTACGCTTTGAGTGCTACGAGCAGATACTCGCCGATCCAGTGAAGGTCACTGGATGCCGTAAAGAATATCCTTAAGTATTTGAGAAGAACTAAGGATATGTTCCTAGTCTATGGAGGTGAAGAAGAGCTCGTTGTAAGTGGTTACACCGATGCTAGCTTCCAAACAGACAAGGATGATTATAGATCGCAACTGGGTTCGTGTTCGCCCGAACGGAGGCGCAGCACTGGAAGAGTTCCAAGCGGATACCGTTGCGATTCTACAACGGAGGCCGAGTACATTGCGCTTCGGAAGCCGCAAAGGAGGCTGTTTGGATCAAGAAATTCGTTTCGAGCTTGGTGTGATGACTAGTACGACTGGTCCAATGTCTCTCTATTGTGATAATAGTGGAGCCATTGCGCAAGCCAAGGAGCCGAGATCACATCGAAGTCCAAACACATACTTCGACGATATCATCTCATCCGCGAGATAGTGGACAGAGGTGATGTCAAGATATGCAAAGTGCACACGGATCTCAACATAGCCGATCCGCCGACAAAACCTCTCCTCACCGAAGCATGAGGCGCACACAAGAGCAATGGGTATTAGATACTTACATGATTGACTCTAGTGCAAGTGGGAGATTGTTAGTGATATGTCCTAGAGGCAACATGGAGATGTTGGATATCATGTCAATGTTTATGTATAAATGAATAAAGTGTTATTCGGCCCATGAAATAGACATCTTGTATTGATCAATAAGTACGTGACTTATTTATGAGACTCGATATGTATGAATCTATTTCTAAATGATCCCCGATCATATGTCGTATTGTTGGAACAAATATGATTCTAAGATCGGCATGTTTATTGATTGATGATCATGTCTCATAGATCATGGGTATGGAGATACCAAATCAATAAACATGGACATATGTGTTAGAGAACACATTGTTGGATAGACCCACCATGAGACACTACAGAATCAATGTGCCATTAGTTGGTCTCAGGTAGTGTTGGTACAAAGTCCTTAGACCCGAGATCACCATGGATTCCAACATGTGTAGTAGCCTACTTTGGGACTACCAAACGCTATTCCGTAATCGGGTAGTTATAAAGGTAGTTTTTGGGTTTGCTATGAAACATGGAGTGGGATGTGAGTGATCAAGATGGAATTTGCCCCTCCTTTGGAGAGATATCTCGGGCTCCTCGAGGTAATGGATTATGGAAATGCATGGCCATGCTAAGTTGATTGAGGAGTCAATCAATGCACGATAATCCAATACAGTTCGAGTGAATGGTTAAGCTATTGAAGGGATGACACACATCTTGCCTATAGCTTAACCGGTATCGTGAGGCAAAGGGATTTGTGTACACATTACAGGTTCGAGCCGATATTATATTCTTGTATACTATGGTGTCAATATGTGCCGCTAGGCGCCGCAGTAATAGGTCGGTGAGTTGGACTCGAGCCGACGATCGGCTAAGTTAGACTATAGCCGAAACCGAGTATACCTGAACCTACTGTGGTCGCACGCTTAAGGGGATAGAATAGATATTCGAGTTGGACTCGGATACGGCTCGATCGGATAGGGATCCGATCGGATAGAGTCCTATGGGCTTACGACGTATGGGCGGCCAACTCTATGAGATACGGATGAGATCCAATTCAAAATAGAGTCCTAATCGGCCACTAGTCCCATCGGCCAACTCTATATAAAGGAGGGAGGGGTGGAGAGCTACGATACGTCAATTGCATCGCGTGCAACAGAAGTCGCCGAGATCAATCTCCACGGAAACCCTCCCCACTTTCGAGCCAAACCCTAGCCTTGCATCGCGTGCTAGCACACAGGTGTACGGCGTTCTGTCCCCGGACGTGTGGATACCGGTAGAGGCTGCTACGTTGCGCGCGCTCTTGATCGGCCGCGGTCGGGCGCATCGGAGCGAGGCGTGAGAACGCGGCCGGACGACTCGAATCGGCTGATTGGCGAATCGGCTGTCTCCGGAATCGGCTACACTTCCGGATCGGATTGCCCGATTGGCTATTCCGCGCACTCTACCCCAATCGGTAACGATCTATCGGCCCTTACTTGCAAGTGTTCCTGGTTTGCGCGGTAGAATTTTTGTTTTCGGCTAGCGTAGCTTCCGCGTAACCCTTCACGGATGAGTTCTCCGTGTCTCATACATCCATATCTGATCCATCTAAAAAGAGTGACAGCATAAATTAATATTATATTGTCGGTGTTTGTAAATAAACAAATTAAACTTAAATCCTACAAATAATAAAAACAAAGTAAAATATTTGACAAATAATAAAAACAGTGACAACATAAATTAATATTGCACAACAAATAATAATAATGAGACAAAAGTAGTTACCAAAAAATGGTTTAATAAAAATAAAATATTTGACCTACAAATTAAAAAAATAGCTCAACACACATATACAATTCAAACAAACAATTCAAACAAGTTTAAATATCTTCACATTCAACCGATGAAATATTACAAAAACGGAAGCAAATGAAGTAGATGATCAAGCACATTTCCTTTTGTATTGATTTTAATTGAAGATTTAAAGTCTATAGCCTTCCACAAAATAAAATGCCTATTATTTGGAGAGAGAAAAACCGAGTTAAAAAAGTTCAAACATTTTCGCATTCAACCAATAAAAATTTTCAAAAATGGAAGCAAATAAAAGAGGAGATCAAGTATGATACCTTTTTATATTGACTCCAATTGAAAAATTCAAGTTCAAAACTTTCTCTCCTATAATTGCCTTTTTTTTGGAAGAGAGAAAACACCAGGGTAAATACGCCACTGTCGGGTTGAGCGGAAAATTTATTGCACCACTGTTGGGCATCATTGTATGCGATCCTCTTAAAGGCCCGCACGAGAAAATGAATTATCCCGTGCGGGTCCTTAGTGGACCGCACGGGATAATGTGCTATTATCCCGTGCGGCAAGTGGGCCGCACGGGATAATCGTATTATCCCGTGCGGTCCACGTAAGCGACCGCATGGGATAATAGCCCGTGCGGTCCTTAAGTGGCCCGCACGGATAATGCATTATCCCATGCGGGCCAATTGCAGCCCCCCGGGAACGGTTTTTCCACGCGCTGGCTCTTATGGCCCGCTTGGAATTTATTGAGGGTCTCGTCCAAAAAATCGTTTCGCAGTGCGCATATCAGTGTTTTTATGCAACTAACTTCTATTATACTCAGGGGCTACTAATATTCTCAAGCCAAGATAACATGAAACACGAGTCCTTTTTTAGAAGATCATCACTTAACAATAGTTACTCATATTCCATCATAAGCCAAACAGACAACTATCCGTGTTGTTACATTTGTCAATTAGCTAGGTATTCTTCTTCCACCACTAACTTATTCTCGTCATCAATATCCAAATTCACAAGTCCATAAACCTGTGAATCATGAGAATCTAAAAGGGAGGAATAGAGTTTGCGATGAGTTAAACAATGACAGGGAAAATAACGATATGTAAATATTTTGGTGCATGTACCTAACAGATCACGTGCTTCACTAAAATTTGGTCTTTACATGCTTGTATATAATTGCTAAAAGCATAATAATGTGTCTTTAACAAATTTGAAAACCTTGGGAGGGTACGTGGCACTATAAAATTTGTAGTGGAGGAGCTCTAGGAGAAAAACGACATATTTACAACACATTTGTTAGAAAAAAAATAGTGGATACAATCGGATTTTGCATGCCAATCTAAGTAAGAACTTCTAGAGGTCTCTCGGCAAAAGAGAACCAAATCCAAGGTATCTATCTAAATTTGAAAATCATACTCACAAAATACAATATTCTAAACATGGTAATTGGATACTGCGAGACCTTGCACGGTTTACAGTTCAACTCAATCCAACATTCTAGCAATCAAAATATAGCATAAATTGCCATGCAAAATCTTGTTCTGAGAGCAACAGGAAAAGCCTGCACCAAAATATAAGTGTAATTACCCTAATCTTACCTTGTTCAGTACGTACCAGTTCCATTAACCTTGCCTGAACATAAAGGGAAAACCTATATTCAGTCTCGTATTGGCATCTTGTTAGATAAATGGCATACAAGGACATATAACGATGAAAACTAAGTATTAAAAACTCATAAAAATCATACCTAAAAGTTTTATAAATTCATAAAAAAATTATTAGATATAGATGTAGATATGAAATACATTCTCATCAAATCTCAAGTTTAAACAAATGACATTATCCATCTATTTTTTTCTCTTAAATAAAGTTGAGTTCAGTTTGGACTGAAGATTTGGTGTGAATTTATTTCATATTTACATCTATCTCTAGTATTTTTTCATAAATTTATAAAACTTTTAGGTATGGTTTTCATGAATTTTCAACACTTGGTTAATTTTCACAGAATACTTCCCCTTTCACTGAATCCAAGTAAAGAATGATAGCTATTTCTCCATGTGATTTGACCTATAAAAGAAAATGAAAACTAAGCACACCAAACTACTTTCAGGCATTAATAATACTTTTTCTGAAAAAATCTGCCTGTGGATCCCAGTTGTTTCAGGCTTTAAGTAATCAAACGTGGTGTAAGCTAGATAATCAAGGAGCTTCAAATGGTTGAGAAATAAACAAAGGAAGAAATAATCTGTCCGACACAACAATTTAAACATAACAGCGTATCAAAAGCATCCCACAGCGCTACAAAAAGCATCCCACAGAGCTACAAAACAAAAGTACGACAAGCCTCCATGCATGGATGGAGCAGTAATTATGCATAGTATATATATAAAAATGCTCAGAAATGTACAGATCAAAAATTAGAATCCAATAAGGAGGATTCAGTTTATTGATTGTCCTTCGTCTCCTGATGAAGCAGTCTCACCTGCTTGTATAGCCCCCACTTTTCATGGCAAGCAGTTTAGAGTTTCGAAAAGCATTCACATCACATCATACAACAGCTTAAAGGAATTTACCTCCCGTATGTTTTACCTACCCTACGTTTTTTTTAAAAAAATTAATCAGTCTCCTATTACGATAAGAAACTTTCTCCGTGACTCGATCGGACGCTCACGGCAGGGTTCGCGATTCCATGAAAATCGCGACGGTTTTCATGGTTTTCACGTGTACCACGAAAATGCGGTATGCATCCTCACGGTTTCATTTCAGTAATTTCGCACGAATTCAAAAAAAATTTGAAAAAGAATCATTTTATCACAAATATATATTTTTATAAAAAATTTCGCGCGGTTTGTCGCGAAAACCACGGTATGTGGCGCGGTTTGACCGAAAACCGCGGCACGACACGGATTTGGATTTGGTTCAAATTTAAATTACGGTTTTCACGGTTTTCGCGGGGTTTTCACGTTTTTTGGCGCGGTTTTCGCGGTACGCACGAAATCGTCCAAATTCAAATTTGTTACTGTTTATCGCCGGCCGATTTTCGTGGTTTTCGTGTGAAAACCGTCTTACCGGCGAGGGGCGGCACGGCATGTACCCACGGTAAGGTGAACCCTTGTCGTCCCCCGTTTTTGAGAACGGGAATCATTCGTGTTCGTAGTACCATATCCCTAGATCGAGTAGTTTGGTACCCACGAATACAGTTCTGAAGTACGAGGTGCAAAATGCACGAATAGTCTTAAAATGACTTATTACAATAATAGGCCCGAAGGCAATATCCAATACATAAAAGGACATAGGAGTTCGAATTCAACCAAATCAGAGTTTAGATGAGATAAGCAGACGGAAAACAGCGGCATGTCGATTGCCACAGGCAACGACTGAGGGCTAAGACCTAGCGCGCTCCAATGTCTTCATTCCTCCTGGTAGTAAGAATATAGGGGTCCTCCAGTTCTTCGTTTCCTTCATCTGAAGTTTGTGCGTATAGCAAGGGTGAGTACCCAACGTACTCAGCAAGCCGACACGGAACAGTGCACATGATAGGGTCATTCAAAGGATGGCTAAGGTTTATTTGCGCAAAGCCAATTTTCACAAATCATTTCACAAACCTAACATCTAGCCAGGTCAAGTTTTAGTTTCAGAGTATATTAAATCGGCGACGGTTCTGTCTGCCATCCATCGTGATACCAAGGATAGCTTTCCGTCTCCGGTTCGTCATGGTTTTCTGGGGAGTCTATCCCTTCTCGCAGATCGAGAAGTTAAGTCCACCAGCATACAAAATTATTATGCATACCAACCCATCATTTTAAAGTTTAAGAGTCTAGCCATGGGAGAAACTTGTCACGTCGCTCATTAACCGCGAGCACGGCTATCCGAATAGATTGATTGACTCACACTGCAGTGGATGTACACTTTACCCGTACTCCGCAACTACTCATTGAATGAGCTTAGATCCCTCTATATGGGACGGTCACGGCAAAGCCTTTCGATAACCTCACTTTGGTAGTACCCGCTCCATGAACTTAAGTCCTCATGCACTCTAGCCGTCATTTCCTAGCAGCGAGAGGAGTTCTGGCGTTCCCGAGGTAAGAGAGAAAACTCACTTCATCTTTAAGACATCGTTAGGTTCAGGTTACTATTCACATAAAGACCTTTCATCTCATCACAATCATGGGCACACTACTCTTGGTAGGTCCCTACTCAACACTTACACCTGAACCACTATGCAGGGATACTGCCTCCGCTCGGCTATCTACTCTGCTAGGTCTATACCCATTTGAGAAGTACGGTTGTACTGGTTCGCTCTAAGTTATAAGTCTCATGGCCCGGTCCTTAATTGACCAGGGACGGTACTAGCCTTTCCCGAAAAAACCACCCAAATCCATCCATCCGCTCCAGTCTGAAAACATTGGTTTGTACTTTCTTTTTTCATCAAAGCTATTTCCAACATGATCAAGGCAATGTGGCGCTCATGTCTCCACTTGCCGTGTCTCAACTATCTTCCCAAAGATAGTTGCCCAAGCACAAGACTTATTTGTAAAATCATGAGTATGCAAGAATTTAGTATACGCGTGGCTAAGCATTTTACCGAAAATATCCTCCGGTTATATCACATAAAAGGTTACAAGGAATATTTCTAAGGGTATTCAATATCAAGGTAGGGTACACCAAGTATAGGCACTCATTTGTTTATAGCATGCAATTTGTAATTGAAATCAATATCATTTCGCAAAGTAGGATCAATATGTTCAAAGGGATGTGTAGACTTGCCTTGCTCGCACACTTGTTGGCCGGGGTCTTCAACGTAGTCAGTGCTCGCTTCCTCGGTTGCTATCCGTCCGTGCGAAAGATCAATTGAATTCGATCAAAATTCAATAAAATACCGAGAGATCGAAAAGAACCATAAGAACGACTCCAAACGTTTAGCGTAGAATTCTACTCGAGTTCGGATGAGGGTTGTTAGGGTAAAATCCGGGTTTGAAAACGAGTTGATGCTCTAGGGTTTTCGCAAAACGTCGATCGCATTTATTTGAGAAAATAGATTTAGAAATATCAACGGAGGGGTTTTGTACTCGAGGTTTTGAAGGTTCGAGCACTAAAAGAAACATATTTCAAATGGTGGGAAAGAAATAAACAAAATCCTGATTAAAACGACGCGAAACAAAATCTTCGAAAAGTCCGATTTCAATTTTCCGAATTTGCTCCGAGAAAATATACGAGAAAACAATATATTTTTGCCCAAATATTTTCCCAAATCTTTTCCAAATACTTTTCCTATTTTTCCAAAATTTTTCCCCATTTTTTCTATTTTTCTTTTTCCCTTTTTCTTCTCTTTTCTTTTCTTTTCTCTTGCACACTATTTACCCGCCCGCCTGTGTTCGACCGGCTCTCTCACTCTCTCTCTGTGGCGGCTGGCAACCGGCGCAAGCGGAGGGGGAAAAGGGTGGCGGCTCGGCTTACCGGCGACGACGGCGCTTGGGAAGGGCGGTGGAGCTCCGGCGCACGGCGGCGACGGCGCTTGGCGGCTGCGGTGGCGCTCGGCGCTCGGGTGGGGAAAGAAGCTGGTGAGAGAGGGGAGGATTTGGGATGGCGAAGTTGGGGAAAAACGGAGAGGGTTTTGCCCCTATTTATAGCCGCGGCCAAGAGGAAACGAGGGGAAAAGGGGGCGGGCGGCGGCGATACGGCGGAGCGCACATGGCACGTGGGTGGCCGGGGCCGGCGCGCGAAATGCGGGCGGCATGGGGCGGCGCGGAGGCATGGCACGTGGCGAGGTTGCGGACGGGGCCGAGGTAAGGCGGCGACGGGTGGCGGGCGCGGCGCGGGTCCGGACGCGGCGGCGATGGGTGCGGGAGTGGGCACGGGCCGGCACGACGGCAAACGCGTGGCGGCGACGGCGCACGCGCGGCGGGGGCGGGCGTGGCGCGGCGCGCGTGCGGGCGAGCTTTGGCGGGCGGCGCGGCGCGAGCGCGCGTGCGCGCGGCGCGGTACGGCGGCGACGTGCGGCGAGCGCGAGGCCGGGCCAGTACGGCGTCGAGCACCTCGTGACCAATGAACAGTGCCAATTTTCAATTTCCCGATTTTTCAAATCTATTTTCCAATTCCAATTTTCCTTCACTCTAAAAATTCCCAGTAAAAATATAGTATTCGCAAAATTAATTAAAAATATATTTTCAAACTTTTCACCACCTTTTATTTATTCAAAAATATATATCACCATATTTAATTTAATCCCTTTTTTTAAATTCATAAATCACAATTTTAGTTCCAATTAATTTCTAGCCTTTATATAAATCCTCTAAAATATTTTATTACCCATTTTATTTTCTAATTATTATTTCACAATCACCAAGTAATGTTTTATTTTCCAAATACATATTTTTATGAATCCACACCCTCTTCCTATTTTATTTTAAAATTGTTAACTTTAAACTCCGAGATTTTTCTCCCTAATGGAAATCCAAATCATTTGGTTTTTTTCTCAAACATCGAAATGAATCACTCACATATAAAATTCATGCAACCAAGCTGGCAAATAAAAAGCAATAAACACGAGCAAGAAGCAACAAGTTTTTTTTGTAAGTTTTGATTTTTAATTTTTGGTTTTTAAATTTTTGATTTTTAGGGCGTTACAACCCTGCTTGTGAATTTTCTGTCAAAAAAAAGCTGTGACATGATCAGCTGATCACTAACTAAAGAAGATCACAAACTACGGGGTAAAACTGAATTACTTCTGTCTAAGAAAGAACTACCAAGTACCAACTTATATCCAAAGCATATAAAGCAAATTATTGATTTTGTCCTTGGTTAGATCCTGTGAAATCCAGGGGAAAAGAGCATCACAACTCGAGCAATTTCAGCTACAAATTAAAGATGTGTTCAGAGTAACAGTATGAGTCGTTGTACCTTGGTATAGTCTCAGCATTCACTCTTTTCGAAGACCTGCAACTTATAAACAAAGCATGCATTTCAGCCAATGTCATAAAACTAAAAGAAATTTCCCTAGTTTTCTTGAAAGTAGATATACCTTGTGCAGAACTGTACATCTCTATCAAACAACCTATCTTTTCACATTCATTCTCCAACAAGTTTTCCTAGTATAGCCTTATTCTTCGTGAACCTTTTGTAATACCACCTAAGAAAAAAAATGCAAAACAACAAACATGCAGAAATACTTAGATTAATAGGGTGATGCCATCACTTTGAGCTCAATAATTTTCTCACAAGTGTGTCTGCAGCATCAATGAACCTATCTATATGTACCACACACAGGAAATGCAAAAGGCATCAGCAGCGTCATATTTAGAATTAAGAAAGAACTCCCCACTGAATTGGAAAACAAATGATTATGGGCAGCGTGTGATTAAGTTACAGCATGTTCAAAACAGATGTTATGTTTTGGTGTTATTCAATATAGATGCAAACGAAGCTCGACGGCTGCTCGGAGGAGAATACCCTCCTACTTTTGAGGTTTACAGCACTATCCCTAAAACGAAATTTTTTCTTCTTCTTTGTATTACATTTCATACAAGGATGAGGTTTTTTTATATCAACTTTACAACAAGTTTACATTAGTGGAGGCACTATTTCGCTATTTTTCACAGCATGGAGGTCTTTCTAAAAGAATACAAAGGTTTTTGCGTGCCAGAACAGGATGCATGCGGTAAAAGATACCGCGCACGATGCAACACTAGTTCGTTTGTAGACCGAGAGTCAGTCTATTGTCAGTTCATGATGAGCACCCTAATTTTCTCGCTCTTTCACGGTACCAACGATAATCAATAGTGATATTTGTTTGTCAACAAAGCAACTGATAGCGCTAGAAACAAAAGCATATATATGTTGTTGGAGCACGGAACCCCGATAACGGAGAAGCGATGACCCTTTTGAAGATTCGGTTGGGGGAGTTGAGTCTGAGTCACCCTCAGATATAAGATAGACGCAAGAAATTACACAGGTTCAGGTCACACAGATGCGTAACATTTTACTCTTGTATATCGTGGGTTATCTGTGAAAAGCTTGAATTAAAATGAGATATGAGACTTGTGTGAGCTATAACGATTAGGAATCCAACCTTCTATCCGTTGACATGGATCCTTCTTTTATAGGCCAAGAGGAGTCCACAATACCAACACATGAATACAGGAACGTCCACTCCAAAGAGTTGGGTATACTTAGTCTTGTCAATGTCCTCTATGACAAACTGGCTGGATGTGATAGCCTTGCTCTCTGGTTGACACATGGCACAGGAGCAGGGTGATCTTCACCCGGTCACCATGGGGCCCACAAGTCGGTTCTTGCGAGGTGGCAAGATGGAATGCGCTGGGGCGTTGTGGGCGTGGCACATCGCGCCTCTGCTATTCCTTCGACAGACTTAGGCGTGCAAAAGGCCGCATGTAGCATCACGTCCTTTTGATGTAGACGAGTGAGTTATTCTCCAATTGTCTTCCTCCTACAACAGAAATTATGATGTTGAGCTGGAGTTAAGCCCCCGAGCCCACATAGTAAGGCAAAGAAAATTCCAAAGTGAGCCCTGGGCAATAAGGTGTGCTCGGGCTCCCGCTTGGATCCCCTAGCCGGCGTTACTACGCCCTGGGGCAGCCTCCGCTTCTCGTAGCAGCCGCCTATCTGGGGCCTGTTCTACGCCCAGGGCCCTCATGTGGACCATGTGCTTCACGCGCGCTCCCTCTGCTTTTTTACAGAAGTCTTGTTAATTTGGACGAGCTTATCAAAGATATCAAAGATAAAAGGGTTCATGATGGACATGCTCTTGGAGGGAATGCCGACATCAAGATGTATTTGCTTTAGCACAGTAAAGATATAAATATTGTACGTCTTTACGTTTTTATTAAAACCTTGAAGATGTAGATTTTATAGGTATTTGCATTTTTCTTGAGATCTTAGAGCATCTCTAACAGCTCGTTTAACCATATCCCCATAAATAACTATTTTAAAAAGTCATAAATTAAAATAGGGTACCAATCTTTATTAGATGATCAATAGATCTCCTAAATCAGGAGGCGTGTCTAGAGAAAAAAAATTAAGTACGCGCACCTCCCATCACGTCTTCCTCCCCATGTGACGCGTCGCTGTGTCAATCCACCAGCCAACAAACTCACTGACATCACGAGCAGCAACGACATCTTCCTTCCCGCGTGGCGCGTCGCTGCGTCAATCCACCAGGCAACAAACTCACTGATGTCAAGCAGCAACGAGAGGAGGGAGCAATCAATCAATCAGGCTGTAGCAATTAATAAAATTCATGTCATGGAATCATTGTAAAAGCAAGAGTACTAGTGCATTGCCTTGTGAATTTGATCGATTTTTTCATGTGGCAATTACGGTTTATAGAGATGTCCCATAGACATACAATTATGCATTCAATATTGGTATCTGCTTCTGATTTCACTGTGAATAATAATGCAAACAATCGGATCCAGTCACTTGGAAAGGGACACCTCCGGCTGGAACTTGCAGTGCCCGATCAGCTTATGGACAGACACACAAAATTTGCCGGTGCTGTGCTGCATGAGCTACGCTAAGCAGTCGTATGGAAATTCAGAGTGGACTTAATCTATGCCAACACATATTATCCAAGAGTTAAAATGTTCAAATAAAAAATCTGAATGCATGGGTTTCTATCTCCAATGTAACACCAAATTAAACTTAATAGCAACAAGCTCAATGCATGCGTATCTATCTCCAGCGTAACACCAAATTAAACTTAGGCCGCGTTCGTTAGCGCATATTTTGCAATAAATGAGCAGCTGAGGAAATCCGTAGCGTGCGAGGAGAAGCGTTCACACTTCACAGTACTAAATGCTAGTAGATACAGTGCTGACGGAAGTAGCACTGGAGATGACGGGTAGGGGTCGGCGCATGACGGCACGTTTCACTGCAGGAGACGGACGTGAAATCCAGCTTTCGCACACGCTGCTTCCTCAGGCGCTTGATGCTTGTGTATGTGATGAATGCGCAGAGGCACATGTCTAGGGGAAAAATGATGCGTGCACACGCTCTCCGTTGCTTTCGGTTGTAGCAGCGTCCACTCCGAGTGCGCATCAATCGGGGACACCAAAATGTAATTACGAAATTATAACAGTACGTGCAAAAAATAATTATAATATCATCAGTTAATATTCAACAGCAAATGAATCACAAGGAGGTTTTCATGGAAACAATTGAAAGTAGAGGGCACAACTTAAGTAAATAATAAACAACCATTTCAACTAATTAATGTCTAGCCCATATGAACCTCATCAGCCACGGTCTCACGGTACGCTGACATTGTGGCCTCACTGTTGGGTGCGTCGTACCAACCACAGAGTGGAGGAGCCAACGCTACTATTGGAAACCCGTTGTACAACGGGTTCTGCGTGGCAAAATGAACATCGACACTGTCGATACGGAAGTTGTGGAGCGCGAGTGCTGCTTGTATAATCTTTGTTTGGGCAACTGGGTCAGGATACGATGGGATTTGTCTTAGAATATGCCACTGATTTTTAATGATCCCAAAATTCCTTTCAACTGAGTTCCGCAATGCGGAATGCATGTAGTTGAATTTTTCTTCTCTTCCAAGGGGAGGATCTGCGTAGGCTCCAACAAAATCATCCATGTGGTACCTGCAATGAGGGTACGGAGGCATAAACCCGTACCTACAAGGATAACCTGAATCGACCAGTAGATATTTCCCTGTGTAAACATAAGTGTTTATCTGGTGAAATAAATGCAATGTACAGTCGAGTGACCAAATAGCAAAAGAAAAAAAAATTTCTTTATAAGGTAACTCACCCCATGACAACCTTGGAAAATTCCATGGATAACTTCTAACTGCGTTAGAAAGAACCCTTTGATCATGCACTGAACCCGGCCATCCCGCATCAGCAAAAATGATCCGATCGTCCCAAGAAATAACCACAAGAACATTGCGGGAGGTCTCATTGTGCCGATTGCGGTGCTCAATAGACATTCTCCGTGGTACAATAACTGGGATGTGTGTACCATCTACTGCACCAACAGCATGCCGAAATGGAAGGAAGGATTCATCTTGTAGCACACGATAGTGCTGCGGGAAGTTATTGGGATCAACCGGCTGTAGGATATCGCCTGCTAGTCTAGCCATAGCATCAAGAACCCTGTGAAAGTAAATACTGACAGTACTACCAGAACGAACCATTCTGTTGTTGGTTGCACGGTGACCGTTACCCCCGGCCATTGTAAATAGAAAAATCCCAATTGCCTCCATGGTACATATCTCCACTGTACCCACTAACCCGTATCTTGTAGTCAAAAGCCAGTGAAGAGAGTGAATTTGGGAAGCCCTCAGACGAAACATATTCTGGCATTGGGAGTCATTTCCCATGGTCTCCATCATCCATGCCAATCCAGATTGCTGGGATGACCGTCTAGGTGCTCGTACGTTGACGTTTTCCTCCAAACTTGCCGCAAGCTGCAATATAATGTCGTCCTCTTCTGTTGTGTAGTCATCATCTGAGCCGTCGCTGCGATAGGTTGAACTGCTCATTTTCCTAAGGATCAATGCATAAACACACACTTCGTGAAGATAATTATCAATCAACTAGAAACATATTGCATAATATGTGGCAATTCAAATCACAAATGATTGGAACCAAACATAATGCTTTGCCGATACAGATAATAGAGAATAATGTTCTGCAGACAACGTTAACACTTAACACTCAACATGTAATTAAACAGCCGACACGAGTTCGAACGAAAGAAACACCGAACAAAGCCGGAGATGTCGAATGCTTTAACATCACGTTTAGCATAATGGAGCGCCATCCACACCGAAGACCCCGCAGACCAAGGCAACCGCCAAACCCAAAACCTCCACCAAATCCTCCACCACCCGGACCGTACCCTCCACCAAATCCAGCACCACCACCTCCCGGCCCGAACCGCTACCAAACCCCGATGGACCACCAGAGCATGAGGGTGGAGGTGCGGATCCTGCCATCTTGAGAGCGTAGTGGGTGCGAACAAAAACTCACGCCGAGACGGTGTGCATGCATTATCTATGAAAATGTGGCGTAGTAAGGGTCGGCAAACGAATGACCCCCATGTGGAAAACCTCCGAATCAAAAGTGTGGCCATCGGCCTTAAGCATTTCCAGCAAGCGGCGCCACTCCGAGTTTCTCTTTCACGCATGCGTTGAGCTTTGCTCTCCGAGATTTGACCCTCGGGTCAGAAGTCTATTGAGAGCTTCAGATGCAGAATCACTCCTGGAGCGCTTTGAACCACTAGATTTAGCGCCTGCCGGGGTGGAAACATTTTTCCTCGCTCGTTTGCCACGTAGGTTCGATCCCTCCGTGTGAGCGACATGGCGGTGTCGTCCAGCAAATCGTCTATGCAAGTGGCAACGCCTGCAAATTAACAACCTCGTTAGATGCTTCAGCTCCTGCCACTGCCGAGTGATTGCCTACAACAGTGCGACCACGAAACACAGCATGATGTTCTCTTATGAATTGTAGTGGTGCTGTCCTGAAGACCTTAGCACCTTTCCTCATCTGCATGAAAAAGAAAGGCAGTACTGAGCATGCGACTATACATATTCATGGATGAACAACGGGTCGCAAACAATGTGACAGAACCTTATTCCACACTGAAAAACAGACATGTTAGCAAACAAACATGGAATTAGCACTTCAACAGAATGTTTCGTTTGGTTCTTAGCACTGTCATTATAACTGGTATGTCTGTGTACTTGCATAATACGTACTTGCATGTGGATACACATGGAATCGACATGAAAATGTAATGTACGTATGAAATGTACAACCTATTAATCAACCTAAAGTCTCTGTCACTTCCAGGATAAACTGAATCAGAACTATAAATTGGGCATTCAACCAATTTGTGCTGTGTTCGATATATGTTTTGTATGTCCATAAAATCATCAAGAGTGATATATTCAACCAAATAAAATTGCCTCTATTGGAAAATAGTAACATCTTCGTATGGGGTATTGAAATAATAACATGACGCACCAAAATCGACGGTGAGCTTAGAGATAAAAGGTTGATGAACTTACATTTTCCATTTGATCCCACCAATCTGGGCTGGCAGCAATTGTCTGCGTGACTGGATCACGACCGAGACCGGTTGCCTGAGCCTCGAGCCATATCCATGTGCTGAAGCGGCGGCGGCAAGATCCCCAGAAGTTCTTCAACTGCTGTCGGGTGACCTGCTTGCCTGCCCTCTCCAACATTTTTCGCTGCAAGTTAACATATCCCTGGGTCTTTGGACACGAAGAGGTAATGTTCCTCGCTCCTATCTCCTCCATACAGCTATCCAAGAATACCCGTAGCTCCTCGTTGGTCCAATGCCCATGACCCCCAGCCATCTAATCGCACAAATCAAGAAGAATCCATTTCACACATGATAAAATGCGAAGTGAGAGTAGAAAGCTACCTTCAGTAGTTGGTCTGACTGGAGAAGGTCCCAATCGAGTGATCTTGCAACCGTGCGAGGGGTGAGCCTTCGCACAAGCTGAAGCACTGCCTCAGGAGATTTGATGGCGCACACTCGTATCACGTTGGCAACGGCCTCGACGTCGTCGATGTCGGTGTAGCCGGAAGCACCGTCCGTCACCAATGAATCGGACGATGCGGCGTCGGAGTGAACTTTGATACTTGCCGTAAGAGAAATTTCCAGATCTTCAGTGCAGGGCGTATCAGTAGGGAATGAATGGGGAATAGGATTAGTGCCTGTGAACTTGCGCTTGCATCCTTGTGGAGCCATATTGCGAGGAGGAGCGCTTCAAATAGCCGCGGGTGGGGGGGCTAGAAATGGAGAGCTCGAGTGCTTACTGTTTTGCACGCTGATTCGCAAACCTCACGCCGCCTGCTCCATCCCCATGCATGTCCGCTGCGAGATCAATGGGGGACTGCGCAAGCTTTCCCCTTGCCCGATGCGCAGCTCTGCCTCAACGCCTTCTCGTGCGCACAGCTCACTTTGATCCGTCGCATCAGCCCTGCTCGATGCTGGGAATCTGCGGCTAGCAGTGAACCGTCGCACAGCTCGCAATCCCTGCAGCTTTTGACCGGGTTGAATCCCGCCGGTGACGCCCTATACCCGCCGGGTAAAGAAGGCAGCAGCTTCAACGATGGATTGATGTGGCAGCAGCTTTGGACCGCTGGGCGATGTGGCGCAGCATCCGTAGCGGGCTAAAGTGAGGTTCTCACCATAGCACGCCACGAATCTCCCTGCTGCAGTGCACACTCGTGAGGAAGACGAAGGTGGTAGGTGGCCGTTCGTCCGCGTACACGCCGTCACTACGAATCACACCAACGGTCCTTCACGCCGTTAGCAAGCCAGCAGTGACGATACAGTGCTCATTCACAAGCCTACAGGATCCCTCGCGCTCGCAACCCACGGCAGCCCATCTTCCAGAATCCAACTTCACACTTACGAGCGGGACCTTAATATTCTCCAGCACCTAAATAAAGCTTGGAGGAGACCATTCATTCAGTTTTGTTTTGAAAGCATGCAAACACGATGATGCCCAATCCGGGTCTCCTGGAAGCGGCCAAGATGACGAAGGACTTGAAAAACACGAGTAGATGAATGTGGCAGAAAAAAAATTCCAATTGGCAAGAGCAAAACAGTAGTAGGTTTTGTTTCACATTTATGTGTTCTTCACAGCACACCATTGATTTTGAAAATAATTCTCCATTGTAAATTCTCACAAATAATAGGCTGAAAAGGGAATTAATGGACAGATATAACAATGTTGCATCTTATTCTTCAACTATTGGAACGGTCCAGAGAAGGTGAGTATATATTGGCCATAATAAAAGAGTGATGGAGCAATCTCTGAAAGAATCTCAGAATAACATCAAAATTCGTAAGGTATACACTTTGTTGTTTGATTCACTACATAATATCTAGAGTGTTAATACCAAGCCACATAGTGCTCTGCTCACACTATTTCAGTAGTAAATATACTATTTACTTACCACATTCAAGATTAACCAAAGCGACGACTCATAATCTCCTCTTGCAGAGGTGTGCAGTAATCATGTACATGTATCGGCAGTAAACTAAGATCTAAATTCATGATGCGCTCTTCTTCTAACATTAGTTTCCTTTCAGCATCTTTAGACCTAGCTTCAGCTTCCTTCTCCCTCGCTGTCTCAAATTCATGATGCGCTCTTCTTCTAACATTAGTTTCCTTTCAGCATCTTTAGACCTAGCTTCAGCTTCCTTCTCCCTCGCTGCAGCTTCTTTTTCCCTCACTGCTACTTCCTTTTCTCTCGATTCCATGTCTTTCTGAACTTGGTCTTTTTCCAACTGACATAGTTGGGTAAACCTCTCGTCATCTACCATTTTTTTCTTCTTCCACAGCCTGTTGAGGGCTTCAGCATAGTGGTTGTCATGTCCATAAAGTAAGTCTTTCTTAGCCCTTTTAACTCATGTCGTACCAAGGCAAGTTCATCAAAGTTTGTGTCATGGGTAGCAGCATCATGAGATTCCTCCTCGTTAATACCAATATAATTCAATAAAGTTTGTTCATTGTTCTCTTCATCTAGCATGTTAGTGAAGTTCAGACCGTTGTACATGGATGCTGGAAATAAACAATACGAAATACACAAGCTTTCAGGTAATATTGTCTAAAGAATAGGAGCAAACTGCTTTAATACTGGGCAGAGTAAAGATATGATCTCAATTTTGATAGAAATTTTATGCATATGTACATTTTTTAATCTAAAGACCTGCAGTTCATAAAAGAAACAGACCTGCTGTTGAAAGCAAGTAGTGCAGTTTGTTGCACCCATGCTATCAATTACCAGCCATGTGTTGGGGAAAAAGAACCAACCTTAAAAACAGATGTATTGGTGCAGGTTTGTTTTCTATACCAGCCTTAAAAAGAGATGCTCTCATTCTTATCAGTTGCACCCATTGTTCACATTTTGTAGACCCTGACCAAATGCTACTATGCATTACAGTGGAGGGGGTACTCTATCCAGAAAGTCAGATAAAATTATCCTCCATGACAGGTGAAATTCACTTCACTCTTTTCAGCATGGCTGCATGGGCATATAATTTACTTAACCTACAAATGAATCGATGAAATACTCGACATTTCAAATCATACATGCCAGTATTCAATAGTATTCATTTCTATAGAAAACATACCACTATTGGAGAAAGCCACACTAGTCCCGGTTCGTAACCCTCAGTAGTCCCGGTTGTCAAACCGAGACTATGAATCCGGGACTAGAGATGAGCGACCTCTAGTCCCGGTTAAATAACCGGGACTAGAGATGCATCTTTAGTCCCGGTTGGTGGCTCCAACCGGGACTAGACATTTTTTTTATTTTTTTTAATTTGGCATTTCTCCAGCAGTACTGCTATATATATATTACACACATATATTATATTACACATATACATATATAATTTACACACATTTAAATGAACTTAAGAAAGAATATACATATATATATATATTACCAAAATATGTACAATATTCATACATGTTTCTTAGCTAGCTTATAAAAAATTATCTCTAATCTACTTTGCTGTGGATGGAGTGGTTTAGCTACTAAAACTAGTGAAGAACTCCCTCGCGGGATCAACGACCTGCTCGTTAATAAATCCATCAAATCTTTTCGAGCGGCTTGTATGAAAGTCTCGTGGGGGAGGGCGTCTCTTACTCGCATAAGCTGTCATTAATTAGAATAAACAAGAAATAAATATATGAAGTGAATAAGAAATCGAGACGTAATGTATGAATTGTTGTTATACGTATATCTAGATCATCGAAAGTTTTGACTTCGGTCACAAAGCGGTGAATGTAGTCGCAGACGTAATATCCACATAGGTTAGTGCCCTGCGACTGTTTTGCACACTAAAAGAGAAACGACGACATATTTAATATGCATTCCATATTTTAGAACATAATAATGATTCAACTCAAATTAGGAGCAGGCATGTTACTCACTGGAAACTTCATCAACACAGAGAGCTTATCTTTCAAATTTCCGCGAACATTGACCGGAAATCGTTCCCATGCCCTATGTGCAGTTGAAAGTTAGCACGTAATTATCCGAGAACCGCATATATGCAATAGAAAGTAAGATGGCATTACCTGTTAAACAGGTCAAATATGTCGGAGTACGTGGACTCTGGTTTATCCATTGAGTCAAAGACATGGATCTTCGACTGACCCATGTCAAGTACTAACAGAATCCAGTGGAATCTGCAAATTGGTTTAGATGACACATATGAAACTTTATGTATGCATAGGATTGAAATTGGTTCGAAAAGAAAGAAAAAACTTACGCAGTATTGTAGGGCAGAAGGATGAAGGACCGGAAGTGGTGCTGCACAAGGGCGTTGTAAATGTTGTCCACGGTGTCATTAGGAAACTGATCAACCAATGGACCGTTGATTTTGTGGATCCATGAATCCATGCTTGGTGCATTCGTGCTTGTTGCAGTATTGGATCGCCATTCTACAACGGTTAAAAAGAATTTTAGTCAGCTAAATTCAAGGAGGTAAGAAACGAAATAACAGGGCGATACTTACAAAACCCGCGCGGTTAGAAGTGAGAGTCGAGGGCATCAAGTTGGTACAGGTCGAATATATCTTTGAATCGGAGATAGAGGTAGTCACCTCTATCCAAGAAGTAGTCAATTGAATATTTGCATGTTATCATGTCTTCACCCTTGCTGGATCGTTGCATGTACCACTGATGGAAGCGGTACATCTGAGTTGGAAGCCTTTTCACTTGATCCGGCTTGACGAGAGGCTTTCCAAGTTTGAACTTGTATTTAAGCGGAGCCTTCGCCAGGGGTGCACTCCCGTGTAATTGATCCATATTTATTTCAGCTTCTTGCATGAATTGTCTTAAATCAGGTCTAATATTTGGAATCGTGCTGAACTCCAGAGGCTTCTGTGGCTGCATGCCAAGCTGGGGTACATCTTTGCCCGCTTTCTTTGCCCTGCCAGCAGCCTTCCGAATAGTCCGGACGTAGTCGGACTACGCCGCCTTTGCGGTTTAGCTTGGGCCCCGACTTCAGCTTGGACGGCCTCTCGTAGCTCGTCATCGGTCTTCTCATAGGAAAGCTTTGGTGCGAGTGGCGGCGTCTTCTCAATTCTCTGAGTCTTTCTTGGATGACCGCTTGATATTGACGGTGCGCTCTTTGATGATGACCGTTTAGGAGTCGGTGCTCGTTGTGGCAACGGAGGAGGGTTGGAAGGCGGTGGAATTGGAGACGGCCGTTTAGGAGTCGGTGCTCGTGGAGGCGATGCAGGAGGCGGAGGAGGCGGAGGCGGCGAAGGAGGTGGAGGAGACGGCCCACGTGGAGGCGAGGGCGGTGGAACGATAGGAGACGCTATTCGTCCGGGGAATTTTATGAAGATCTTCCTCCAGAGAAATATTCTATGAGCCGTTTCTCCTAGCGTCGTCTCCCCGTCTCCTCCGGGATATCCAACTCCAGATCTTCACAGTCGCGTTCCACCTGTTCAATTTCAACCTTCGAGTACGAAGGTGGAACGGGCCGGGAGTGGTAGGTGCCGTCTCGGGCTACTGGAATAGCCATGCCCGACGTGACCTATTCGAGAAGATTGCTTATTAGTTAGTAATGAACGTTGATTGACAAGTTATTCAAGAAATATACGTACAACATAAAAGTACGAACATACCTTTATTGTTATGTTTTTCAGCGGGATGTGCAGCTCACACGGGGTCCGCTGTGTGATGTCATCCACGGGGCATGGCGGACCCGGTTGAGCTTGTGGGGCCAGCTCGCCTTCATTTCCAGTAGACGCGCAGCTGCTGCGCTGCTGTTGGAGTTTTGTGGTTGTTGCTGGATCCGGCTGTTGGCTAACCCACTGGCTCCGCTCCTCAGCCAACCTTAGGGTCACCCTTTCGTCGACAATCTGATCGATCTGCGAGAGCTTCATTTCCATCTCAGCGAATCTAGCATCATTCTCTCGCTTTGACCTCATTCGGCTCCTGTATGTGTCGACGTCAGCTTGGAACCCGTATTTCCAGGGGACGACACCTTTTCCTCGCGTACGCCCCGGGTGCTCTGGGTTTTGGAGGACGAGCGTTAGCTCGTCCTTCTCTCTATCGGGCCTGAACGCGCCCGAGGAACTGGCCTGCACCGCCTCCTCTAACCTCCGTCCGGCTTCTTGAATTTCATCACCAAAGATCACTGTGCCATCGACGGGATTAAGTGAGCCGCCGTGAGCATAGAACCAGTTCTTTGATCGTTCCGGACAGTTTGCTGTGCCTGGAACGATATCCCGTGCTTCTAGGTCGGCTTCTATTTTTTTCCATTTCTCCATTGCTTTTTATAGCCGCCTGACCCAAGCCTGTGATGGTATTTCTTTTTGGCCGCGTTGGCCTTGTTCTTTTCTATGATAGCTTGCGCTTCTTCATCGGTCTTGTGCTCAACAAAAGCATCCCAATGATCTCTAAGCTTTGGAAACTTGTCAAAGTCTGGTGTCTGGCCCTTTAGGATATATTTCTTGTGTAACTGTCTTTCGTAGTTCCTGAAGAGCTCTGCCATTTTCTTCAACGTCCATTCCTTGACCCTTGCCTGATCTGAGTCTAGGATGGTGAACATCTGCAGCATTGTCGTCCACAGCATCTCTTTCTCTGAGTCTGGAAGATAGCTCTGCTCCTCTCGTCCTTTGGTTGACCGCCTCCAGTTGGCAACGCTTACGGGCACGTGATCCCTCACCACCCATCCGCTGTGCGCCACAAACTTTCTTGCGGCGTCCTCTGGGGCAATTGGTCGACCGTCAGGTGCCACCTCCGTTATGACATGTCGACCCTCTACTTTCTTGCTGAGGCCGCGTGGCCTCTTCTGTCCAGCGGAGGCGGAGCCCTCATTCCCCTCCTCATTCCTCTGCTCGTCTCCCCCCTCGTTCCCCTCCTCGTTCAGGTACTGATATGGATCTTCGTGTCCCTCCTCGTTGTAAAACTCTGTTCCTCGTGCGATCGCATCAAGGAGAAACTGTTCCTCGTCACGATCCGCCATTTGATTGTTGTGGGTTGAGGACTTAATCAAATAATTCTGAAAAAAAATTATTCGGTTAATACATGTATCAATTATTCAGGAATATCATGTATGTCTCCGTAAAAAAACATAGACAAAAAAGAAGATGGAAAAAAATAGATGAAATCCGACAAACACTACATCCAATTGTGCACATGCACAATGGTGATATTTTTCAAAAGTCACTTCCTGTATTACATCCACACCGAACGACCGAACGAACGAACGAACGAACGACTGAATGAACGAACGAACGACCATTCGTTCAATCTATCGCTCACGTCTCCGTTCGTTCGGATCCTTAACCCCAACCCTAACCCTAAACTATCGTTCGTTCACGTCCGTTCGTTCGGAACCTTAACCCTAACCCAAACCCAAATCCTAAACTATCGTCCGTTCGTTCTAACGTTCGTTGACGTCCGTGAGTACGATCATCCGGAGGAGAGGAGAGAAAGAGAGGAGAATGATGTGAGGGAGATAAGGTGGAGAGGAAAGGAAGTGGAGAGGAGAGGAGAGATAGAGAGGACGTTGCATGCCTATGTACGTTGTAACGACCGACTGAACGACCGACCGAACGAACGAACGACCGAACGAACGAACAACCAAACGAACGAATGAACGAACGAACGAGTGTTCGTTCGTCCGTCCGTTCGTCCACGAACAAACGAACGAACACTCGTTCGTTCGTCCGTCCATCCGTTCACATCCGTTTGTTGATTTTATCGTTCTCATTCGTTCAAAAATACAAACTTCACAAGTCACATACACATTCAAATTTAAATCTATTCATGCATTTAAATTTAAATACACATACAATTCACAATTCACAATATTCATGCATTAAAATTTAAATAAACAGTCCATTTACATATAAAGTCCATACAAATTTACACATACCATCGAAATCATATTCATAAATTTACACAAACACATCTAAATCATATTCAAACCGCTCATTCATTCACATTCACAAAATTTGCAAATTTAAATTGCACGGCTGCGGCAGCGGCGGCGACGGCGACATGGAGGGGTGGCGATGGCGGCAGCGAGGATGCGGGCGGCCGACGGCGTGGAGGAGGCAAGGTTTAAGGGTTTAGGGGCAGCCGGCCGGCGTGGGGATCAGGAGGGGCGGCAAGGGGAGCGGGCGACGTGGGAAGGGGGCGGCGGCGGCGGCCACGACAATGACAGTGATGGCGATGACATCGACGGCGGCCTAAACCCTAACACGCATCACGGAGAAAAAAGGGCGCGGCGGCGGCAAACTGCGGCAACGGCGGCGACGGCGACAAAGACGGTGGCACGGTGGTCCTCCGGCGACGACGACGGCGACGAAGACGGCGTGATGCGACGACGTCCTGGTGCTCGGCGACGGCGACGACGAAGATGACGATGCAGTGTGAAACGGCTAAGTGTTTGGATCCTGAGGCCCTTGCTATATATAGGTACGCCATCTCTTGTCCCGGTTGAAGCCATCAACCGGGACTAGAGATGGCGGGACAGCCACGTGGCCCAGGTAGGTGGCCATCTCTAGTCCCGGTTGAAGCCACCAACCGGGACTAGAGATGTTTTCCCGCCCACTAAAATTCACCTCTAGTCTCGGTTGGTTTTAAAAACCGAGACTAATTATTGTGCCTAATTATATTGTGTTATATTCATATATAATTATAATTAACATATGTTCATATATTTATATATAATTAACATATGTTCATATAATTAACAAAAATATTATAAAATTGAAATAATAACATATAATTAACATTTGTCATATTACAAACTATTTAAAATCTAAATAATAATATATAATTAACATATGGCCTATTTGAAAAATATTTTAAATTGAAATAATAACATATAATTAACATTTGTCGTATTTAAAACTATTTTAAACCATAAACCCTAAACCCTAAATACTAAACCCTCGTGCGGCCTGCGTGATTGGCATGTAGAAGTACTGCGACACGAGCTGGAACGTCAATGCCTTTTCCTCTGATCTAACATCGTCTCTCATGGTCTTGGAGGCTGCTCCGTTCTCATTACTGTAATAGAGCAGTGGCAATCCCTTCTCACTTTGTTCTACCTTGTTCTCCGATTGCTCCATCTCATCCCAATACTTCAGCACATCATCTTCAAAGATGACACCAAGCTCGTCTGCATGGCAAGAAACAAGTGTCTAAGCAACACAAATCCAAAAAGCATCATTCCTTTTCGATTAGAAAAAAAGAGAGCATCATTCTTGCATTGATCCGAGTAGAAAGAAGAGAATCATACCTTGTAAAACGTTGCTTTGCATGACAGTAGAGTAGAATGGCTGGGGATGGAAGCTCGGGAAGAAGATACTGGAGAAGAGAGCTTCCTCCTCAAGCAGGTAACTATCAGGCCAAAGGCTAGTACAATAAGACCACCAGCTAGTTCATGAAAAAAAGGTTAGACCAATAACAGATAAACAGATAAACAAAGACAGTCTTGCAACCAAAAGAAGCTACTGCTATAAAATTTTCTCAGCGATGAGCATGGTTAACCATATGCATGATGCAAGACAAAATTGCATTTACCTATGTTCTTGGCTGGGCATTTACCACAAGTTAGGACCTTCTGTGAGTATGGAGCATGTCGACGGCCGCCGTCCTCCTCCGCTTGTAATTCTCCCTGAGGACTTTTTCGTCGACCTTGATCTTGCTCTTTTACCATTTTTATTACATTTGCAGGGACCAAGATCGGATCATATTACATTTGCAGGGATCTCGCAAATGTAATAAAAACGTAAAAGAGCAAGTCGAGGTTGACAAAAAAGTCCTCAGGGAGAATTACAAGCGAGGAGGCGGCGGCCGTCGACATGCTCCATACTCACGTAAGATCCTAACTTGTGGTCGGACAATAATGCTCTAACACCTAATGCTTATGTGACAATTTACGAGAATAAGCCGAAACATTAGCAACGAGAACTTGAACATTGCCGTGAAAACAGAGAAAGCACACCTCTAAATCACGGAAGCCATCACGGAATGAGGTGGCTGTCAGATTATCTAAGAAAGAGCAAGACAGAAAGTTGATGAAGCAAAGGGAGAAAAATTATGAACTCATTACATATAGCAGGAAGGATAAAACGAATCTGTGAAACAGAGGTTGGTGTAATCTCTCATTACATATGTAGGAATGATAAAACGAATTTATGAAAAAGAGGTTGGTATAATCACTCAATGTTGCTCACCTAAGAGTCTTCAGGAAGGTGGGAAACAGTATCTTGAAACAACTTCAGCACGTATTAACTTGGCTTCTTGTAACATCCCGAAAATCGAAGAACGGAAATCGGGACGTAAAAATCGGAACTTTCAAAAACCTTCGCCCGCTGCTTCTTCTCGGGTTTGTTGCTTCTTATTTGCCAGCTCAGTTGCATAAATGTAGTCGTGATCAATTCCCTTTTCGGTGTATTTGGATGATTCGGAGTTGTCAAAACGGGGGTGCGAAAGCCGCACCAGGGTTTTAAAAAGGGAAATCGAAAAACGCGGATTATGAAAATGTGTATTTGGGGAATAAAATATTAAATGGTGATTATGGAAGATTAATTAGGGTATAAAATAGACAATAAAATGTTTTAGGGATTTACATGAAATCTAGAAAATTTTTGGAATTTAAAAATAGTGACTTATGAAATTAAAAAAAGATTTAAATAAATATAAAATATATATATATATATGTGTGGCAAAATAAAGGTGGAGAAAAAGTTGAAATTATAATATTAAAATTTTTCTGGGAATAGTGGAATTTATTTTGAAATTTTGGAGTGAAGGAAAAATTTGAAATTAAAAAGGCAATGGAAAATCGGGAAAATAAAAAGGTGCACTGTTCATCGGTCACAAGCCGTTCGACGCCGTCCGGTCCCGGCCTCGCGCCGCCGCGCGTCGCCCGCCGTACCGCGCCGCACCGCGCGCGCCACGCGCCGCGTGAGCGCGCACGCGCCCGCGCCCGGCCCCGGTCACCCCGCGCGCCGCCCGCCCCCCGCGCGAGCGCCGTTGCCGCCACGCGCCCGCCCGTCGCACGGCCCGCGCCGCGCCCGCTAGCCGTCGCCGTCTTGCCCGGCCCCACGCCCGCGCCTCGCGCTATCGTCGCCGCGCGCCGCCGACTCGCGCCGGCCCCCGCCCGCTCGTGCCCCGCGCACGACGCCAGACGCGGCCCCGCGCCGCGCGCGCGCCTTCCGCCACGCCGCGCGTCCGAGCCGGCCCAAACCGCAGCCGCCGCCGCGTGGCACGCAAGCTGCGCCGGTCCCCCTCCTCCATCCCCTCGCCCCCAGCCGCGCCTATAAAAGGGCCGGCAACCCCGCCCCTTTCCCGCACCGCCGCCGCCTCCTCGTTGCTCTCCCGAACGCCACCGCAAGCCGCCGCCCGCCGCCGACGCCGGAGCTCCCGCCGCCCTAGCCGCCGTGAGCCGCCGTCGCCGGTAAGCCCACCGCCGCCCTTTTTCCACATGCGCTAGCGCCGCCGCCGCCTCGTTCGCCAGGTCCCGGTCGAGCACCTTGCGAGCGATGAATAGTGCGCAGGGAAAAAGAAAAAAAAAAAAAGAAAAAGGAAAAGGAAAGGAAAAAGAAAAATAGGGAAAAATTTGGGAAAAATTTTGGAAAATTTGGAAAATATTTTGGGTTGACTTGAGTAAAATTTTGGGCAAAAATAAATTATTTTCTCGCATGTTTTCTCGGTGCAAAGTTTGAAAAAAGTCGGGATCGAACGTTTTTCCGGGATTTCATTTCGCATCGTTTTTAAATCCGGACTCCGTTTAATTCTTTCCCGCCATTTAAATAGGCTTCTCTTTGTGCTCAAACCCTCAAACCTCGAGCCCGAATTTTCTCCGCTGATATCTTCAAATTTAATTTCCCAAAATTATTACGATCGCCGTTTTTGCGAAAACCCTAGTCATCAACTCGATTCCAAAACACGGATTTTCCTAGCGACCCTTGTTCTAACTCGAGTAGAATTTTCGGCAAAACTTTTGGAGTTGTTTTCATGGCTTTTATGGTTCTTTTCGATCTCTCGGTATTTTATTGAATTCAAATTGAATTCAATTGATCTTTCGCACGTACGGGTAGCACTGAAGAAACCAAGCACCGACCCCGCTGAAGATACCACCCCTCAAGTGTGCGAGCAAGGAAAGTCATCACACTCTTTGAACATATTGATCCTACTTTGTGAAGTGATGTTGATTTCAAAATTACAAAATTGCATGCCTTACACAAACAATACCTATGCTTGATATACCCCGCTTTGATATTAATCACCATTAGTATTTATTCTTTGTAACCTTCGATGTGATATGACCGGAGGATAATTCGTACAAATGCTTAGCCTTGCTTACACTAGATCCCTGCATACTCATGATTTTGCAAAATGGCTTTGTGCTCGGGCAACTACCTTAGGGAAGGTAGTTGAAATACGGCCTGTGGAGACATGAGCGCCACATGGCCATGAGAATGTTGAACTAGGCTTGGTGAAAATTGAAAATTCTATACAAATATTTTAGACTGGGACGGGGATGATTTGGGCGGATTCCGGGTAAGGCAAGTGCCGACCCTGGTCAATTAAGGACCGAGCCATGAGATAGCCGGGAAACGAGCCAGTACAACCGTACTTCTCGAATGGGTATAGACCTAGCTGACTAGATAGCCGAGCGGAGGCAGTATCCTTGCATAGATGGTTCTCTATGATGTGGTTACGGGATGAGAATGAGGCTGCGGCCTTTACTGTGAATGGTGGAATTAAACCGATACTAAATAAACTTAAAGATTGAGAAAGTTTCCCTTACCCCGGGTGCGCCAGAACTCCTCTCACTGCTAGAAAAGGACGGCTAGAGTGCATGAGGGCTTAAGTTCATGGAGCGGGTACTGCCAAAGCAAGGTTATCGAAAGGCTTTGCCGCGACCGTCTCATGTGTTGAGGCGTAGGCTCATTTGTTGGGCTGTCACGGAGTACGGGTAAAGTGTACATCCACTGCAGTGTGAATGAATCAATCTATTCGAATAGCCGTGCTCGCGGATATCGAGCATCGTGACAAGACTTTCGCTTGGCTAGACTTTAAACTTAAAACTGCTGGGATGGGTATGCATGATGATTTCATTTCGTGGATCAACTTCTCGAGAAGCGAGAAGGGGTAGATTCCCGAAAATCATGACGAACGGAGGCGGGAAGCCATCCTTGGAATCACGATGGATGGTAGACAGAACCGTCACCGGATTAATGAACTGTGAAATTAAAATTTGATTGGCTAGTCGATAGGCTTGTGAAAAGAATTGTGAAAACTGGCTTTATGCAAAAGAACCCCAGCCATGTTCTTTGAATAACCCTATCATATGCATCAATTCTGTGTGGCTTGCTGAGTACGGTTGGTACTCACCCTTGCTATACGCACAAACCTTCAGCTGATGGAAATGAAGAGCCGGAAGACCCATACGCGTACTACCAGGAGGGTGAAGGAACTGACGGCGCATACTAGATCTTAGCTCCGGTCGTTGCCTGTGGCGAATGATAAGCCGCCGCCTCTATTCCGCTGCCGTATCTAAATTCTGTTTTTGTGTTGTATTTGGACCATAAGGTCCTGTGGGTTGAACATTGCCTTCGGGCCTATTGATGTAACAATGGTAATGTAAGACTATTCATGCATGTGCACCTGAATATCCAGTACTGTATTCGTGGGTACCAACTACTCGATCCAGGGAAATGGTACTATGAACACGAAAGATTCCCGTCTCAAAAACGGGGTCCACGAGCTGGTATCGAGCCGACCCTCACGGTTTCATGGGGCTCGTGGCGGGTCATTTGCGCGGGCATGGTGCGCATGCCGCGTGGGCCCTGAGAGGACACGGCATGGTACATGCGCCGGCACTGGACGCACGGACATGCCCAAGAGGGGAGGTTCCTAGCCTGGGGTTGACCGACGAGGACGTTGGGTCTTCTAAGGGGGTGTGGATGTAACATCCTGGCCCAGGGCTTAATAGGATTAATAGAATACTCATACCAACAAGTTGCAACTTCTTTTCCGGAAGCTCATCTCTAAAGAACTCTAAGGTTAAGCGTGCTTGGCCTGGGACAATTTGGGGATGGGTGACCGATCGGGAAGTTCTTTCCGGGTGCGCATGAGTGAGGACAAAGTGCGCAGAAAAGACTGGTGTTGGTCTGTGAGGGCAGTCTAAGATCCTAGAGAGCTTCCAGATGTAGGCGGGCCCAGCCCGGGAAGGGTGGGACGTTACAAGTGGTATCAGAGCCATGCGACCGTAGGCTAAGACCAAATGGCGCCCTACCCCTAACTAGTTGGCTAAAGGGAAATATCCCTACATAGGATCATTTTTAAAACATTATTTCCAAAAATACAAATATACCTTTTCTACATCTGTATTTCCTTTTTACCAAATGATTATAATAGCTCTCTCCTTCTAACCCCAAGTTGCCTTCAAAAGCAGATGTCGAACCACGACGGAGCCTGGGAGGTCACCATCCCACGAGACGAAGGGTTTGTGGCACAACTTCAGTCCCTACTATGGTGTTTGAGGTACCCGGAACCACCCACCTATCACACCAGAAGGCATGGCTCCGAAGTATATCCAGCATGGGAGGCAGCCGTATCCATAAAAGCCCGCATGGGAAGTGAAACATCTTTCTGCTTCCACACTCGCTACCACCGGGACTTAGCAGAAGCAGCCATCCAAGATGCGGCCCGCGAAGCATTTCTTCGCCTTAATGCGATACATCGTGCCGAACTCACGGTGACGAGTTCGTGCATCATCCTTATCGCGAAGAGGGCAACCGGCCCGCACCGTGGAGGCCACCCCGCTGCTACAACCCGATGGTCACGCGTCTATCACGTTGGGCGGAGACGGCAGACGACTGTTACGAGGAGGCCTTGCTCGAGATCAACGACCAACAGTCACGCCTCAATGATCTGGTCGAGAGCCACCAAGGCTGTGGGAACCAGATAAACATGCTGCAAACTCAGCTGCAAGCCAATGGTGCCCAATATGAGCAACTCTCGGACCGCTACATGGCCCGTGAGGAAGCCCGTAGAGCTGGAAGAGCAGCTCAGAAGAGCAAGGCAAGTCGACCACTGGAGGAGCATGCGCACTCGCCCGTCTACGCCGCAGTACTTCCACCGAGGTTGTACCAACACCTCCCGCTCCCGTGCCCGACCATTATTACCTTATGACTCCAGCATGCTTGGATACCTTTCAAGCCATGATGGAGCAAGTTTTATGTTGAGCACGAGCCTGCGCCGACACGATAGACCCCGTTTGCCACGTCCATGGGACCCATCTCGAGCTCCGTAGCGGTGCCATCCGAGCTGGATCGGGAGAGGAGAACCCCATCCGGATCCACACCGACTCGGAATCCGAGGCGGAACCCATGGAGGTCAAATGGGAGTCCAGCGACATCGACCCAATGGAGGAGGAAGCTCCCACTCGCCGACTCACACCGGAGGCCCCTCACCCGCCGCATCGCTCGCAAGAGTACGCGGCCACCGAGCCGGAAGATTCGGCATGACTCGAGGCCACCACCTCCGAGCCATGGGGACTCCGGTTTGCTTCAGCGCGGACCACCCACTTCCCGCACTGGCTCTTGCGGATGGTTGGACGACTAGGCGGGAGGACCACCCCGGCTTGATCTCGTTCGGACGGCTCAAAGCACGAACACCACTCTATTCCCCCTTAATTGGTTGATGCGGTTAGACGATGTAGTTGTTGTTGCTATCATGGCATGAAGGATGTGCATGTACAGTCCGTGTACCCTATGTAATGTGATGGACTCCGAGCATCGCTTTGCGGTGTCTTAATTCGTGAGCTTATTATTATTTCACCGCTTGTTGATTGAAGATCATTTAAAAGAACTTGAAGAAAATCCCCCTAGGAACCATGACCTTAACAGTCCGATCTCTTAATTCATCTATCTTCTTCGGATGGCACATCGCCGCAGAGCCGCAGCAACCAACGAGAACCCGCCGGAACCCAACCCCTCCACTCGGCGGAGGTTATGGCTTTGGGACCAGCTACTCCAAGCAATTGCTAACAACCGGGAAGTCGAGGAGGATCAAGTCTAGGAGAGTTCATGAGAGCTAAGCCACCAACCTTCTCCGCGGCCGAAGAACCCATGGATGAAGACCGGCCGAGGGTGATCGAGAAAAGCTAACTCTCGTCGAGTCCGAGAAGGCGATAGAGTTGTCTTCGCTACTAACCAGCTGGAGGGTCCCGCAAGTGACTGGTGGGACACCTACAAGGAAACGCGAGCTGAAGACGCTGGCGAACCAACATGGGAAGAGTTCACGGCTGCGTTCCGTGAGAATTTCGTGCCAGCAGCAGCTATGAGGATGAAGAAAAACGAATTCCGCAGACTGCGTCAAGGAAACACCTCAGTACAAGAGTATCTGAACAAGTTTACCCAGCTTGCCCGTTACGCCACAAGTGACCTGACAGACGAGGAAGAGAAGATGGATAAATTCATTGAGGGACTAAATGACGAGGAGAGGACCGATGATCGGGCGGGACCACACCGGTTCCAAAGCCTCATCAACAAGGTCGTCCGGCTTGAACACGACCAAAAGATGGTAGAAAATAACCGCAAAAGGAGGCTCGCTATGGCTCGCCCATTTCAGGGAACGCCACAACGCCCCAAGGGAGCCACCCCGTCCGGATGGAAGCCAAACGTTCGTGGCCAGGTCGTTCCCCGCTTTCGACCATGTCAACAGCCGCTACACCTCGCCTTCGTACACCCACACCAACCCTAGCCGCTCCAGAATAAAGAATGTGAGTCGCTTCAATTGTGGAGAATTCGGGCACTACTCCAATAGCTGCCCAAAACCACGCAACACCCCCGTGCGCACGGCGCCAATGCAACGCCCGTCCGAGGAACCCCCACCCCTGCGGCGGGACGAGGTCTGCTCAGACCCCGCTACCCAACGAGGCTGCCACCGGGTTTCGACGAGGCCGGTGAATCATGTGCGGGTGAAGAAGCTCGGGAGGACCAGAGCGTATTGATGGGTATGTTCTCTATCAACTCTACCCCGCTTAAAGTTTTATTCGATTACGGAGCCTCGCATTCATTCATATCTTCCCAAGTAAGCAAACAACACCACCTACACCAAGTAGCACTTAAGAGGCCTATGTTGGTACACTCACCTGGGGAAGACATAACCGTACCCCATGCTTGCATCAATGTGCCCATACGGATTAGGGACGTGGTGTTTCTCTCAAACCTTATGGTGCTATCACCCCAAACCATTGATGTCATACTCGGGATGGATTGGTTGACCAAGAATAATGGAATTATAGACTGCAATCGAAGGAAGTCACGGTATCCACCCCATGGGGATCACCGATGAGCATAACTATGGATCAAAATCCGAAGCTATGCGAACAAGCTGCGGAATATTCACCATGCTACCCCTAGGCGGAATGCCGTAGTACAAGAATACTCGGACGTATTTCCTGAGGAATTGCCCGGAATGCCCCCGGATCGCGACATAGAGTTTATCATCGATCTAATGCCTGGTACTGCCCCCATATCCAAGAGGCCTTACCGAATGCCGACCAACGAGTTAGAGGAACTCAAGAAGCAAATAAGAGAACTACAAGAGAAGGGATTCGTACGCCCCAGCCTCTTCTCCCCGGGAGCCCCGTACTCTTCGTCAAGAAGAAGGATGGGAGTATGAGAATGTGTGTGGACTACCGATCGCCGAATGAAGTGACTATCAAAAACAAGTACCCGCTACCTCGAATCGATGACCTATTCGATCAACTTAAGGGTGCGCGGGTGTTCTCAAAGATTGATCTTCGGTCGGATATCATCGTTGAAGATTAGAGCTGGAGATATTCCTAAGACTGCGTTCTCTACACGTTACGGCTTATACGAGTTCACAGTGATGTCCTTTGGATTGACCAATGCCCCAGCATATTTTATGAACTCGATGAACAAGGTATTCATGGAGTACCTGGACAAATTCGTAGTGGTATTCATCGACGATATACTTATCTACTCCAAGGACGATGAGGAACACGCGGAGCATCTACTACTGGTACTAGAAAAACTACGAGAGCACCATTGTATGCAAAGTTCAGCAAATGCGAATTCGGCTCAAGGAAGTCGCTTTTCTTGGCCACGTGGTTTCAGCGGAGGAGTAGCAGAGACCCCGCCAAGGTCGAAGCTGTCATGGAATGGAAGGCCCCCAAGTCGTAACGGAAGTTCGGAGTTTCTTGGGCTTGGCCGGTTATTATCGACGGTTTATCGAAGGGTTTTCCACCGTAGCCCGACCTATGACTCAACTTCGAAGAAGGAAAAGAAGTTTGAGTGGAACGAGAAGTGTCAAAAGGCTTTCGACCAACTAAAAGAAAAGTTAACCACTGCCCCAATCTTAACCTTACCTGACAACCGGAAGGATTTCGTGATGTACTTGTGATGCATCTCGGCAAGGACTAGGGGGAGTGTTAATGCAGATGGGAAGGTCGTTGCGTATGCCTCGCGACGCTACGACCCCACGAGGAGAATTATCCCACACATGACCTGGAATTAGCCGCGGTTGTTCACGCATTGAAGATCTGGAGACACTATCTGATCGGGAACCACTATGATGTGTATACCGATCACAAGAGCTTAAAATATTTCTTTACTCAGCCTGATCTCAACCTACGACGAGGCGATGGTTGGAGTTGATCAAGGATTACGATCTAGGAATCCATTACCATCCCGGCAAGGCAAATGTAGTGGCCGATGCGCCGAGCCGCAAAGCCCAATGCAACCACATGGGATTGGGAGGTATGGCCAATACACTCCAAGAAGAAATGGCTCGACTCAATCGCACCCGATTCCTCACGGAGAAATACACTCACTGGAAATCCAACCCCTTCTGAGGACTCAAATAGAGGAAGCCCAAAAAGGGAATGAGGAAACCCAGGAAATCAAAGAACGCATGGCCGCCGGACGCGCTAAGGAGTTTTCGTAGATGACAAGGGAATCCTATGGTACAAGAAAAGAATATGCGTGCTCGAACGAGGTGGTTTGAGAGGATTGATCTTAAAGGAAGCCCACGAATCGGCATATTCGTTACATCCGGAAGCACGAAAATGTACCGGATTTGAAAGGAGAATATTGGTGGCCCAATATGAAGAGAGATGTAGCCGAATACGTAGCCGTGTGCGATGTGTGCCAAAGGGTGAAAGCCGAGCATCAACGACCACAGGCTTGCTGCACCGCTCAAGATTCCCGAATGGAAATGAGACGAGATAGGCATGGATTTCATAGTAGGACTACCCAAAACTACGATCGGTTACGATTCCATTTGGGTAATAGTGGATCGGCTCACCAAGACTCGCGATTTATTCCCGTAAAACTAACTACAACGTGCCAAGCTAGCGGAACTATACATGAGTAGGATTGTATGTCTTCACGGTGTACCAAAGAGGATTATATCGGATCGTGGTACCCAATTCACGTCCCATTTTTGGAACAAAGTCCACGAGGCACTCGGCAGTCACCTCGCCTTCAGTACCGCTTACCACCCACAGACTGACGGACAGACTGAGAGGACGAATCAAGTGCTAGAGGACATGCTGAGAGCCTGTGCGTTGGATTTCACCAAGGATTGGGAGAAATGTTTGCCGTACGCCGAGTTCTCCTACAACAATAGCTATCAAGCCAGTCTGAAGATGTCGCCAAATGAAGCTCTATTTGGTCGCCGATGCCGAACCCCATTAATGTGGTCAGAAACCGGTGAACGAACCGTATTCGGGCCTGACATAATCAAAGAGGCCGAGGAAAAAGTTCGCCTGATTCGGGACCGATTACAAACAGCTCAATCACGACAAAAGAGCTACGCGGACACCCGCCGAAGAGAATTGGAATTTAAAGAAGGTGACTACGTGTATCTAAAGGTCTCACCACTACGGGGGACACAGAGGTTCAAAGTCAAAGGGAAACTCGCACCACGATACGTGGGCCCATTCTTGATAAGCGCTAGGAGAGGAGAAGTGGCTTACCAATTGGAACTGCCCGAGAACCTCTCCGATGTCCACCCAGTGTTCCACGTGTCGCAATTGAAGAAATGTTTGCGGGTACCAGAAGAGCAAGCTCCTTTAGAAACCATCCATGTCCACAGTGATCTTACCTACCCGGAGCATCCAATCAAGATACTAGACGAGGCAGAAAAGAAGACACGGACCAAGTCATGGCGCATGTACAAGGTACAATGGAGCAATCACACGGAAGAAGAGGCTACTGGGAGAGCGAAGAGTTCCGAGGACGGAATACTCACACCTACTCAAGAACGGTAAGAAATCTCGGGGACGAGATTTATTGTTAGGGGGTAGGTTTGTAACATCCTGAAAATCGAAGAACGGAAATCGGGACATAAAAATCGGAACTTTCAAAAACCTTCGCCCGCTTGCTTCTTCTCGGGTTTGTTGCTTCTTATTTGCCGCTCGTTGCATAAATGTAGTCGTGATCAATTCCCTTTTCGGTGTATTTGGATGATTCGGAGTTGTCAAAACGGGGTGCGAAAGCCGCACGGGTTTTAAAAAGGGAAATCGAAAACGCGGATTATGAAAATGCGTATTTGGGGAATAAAATATTAAATGGTGATTATGGAAGATTAATTAGGGTATAAAATAAACAATAAAATGTTTTAGGGATTTACATGAAATCTAGAAAATTTTTGGAATTTAAAAATAGTGACTTATGAAATTAAAAAAAAGATTTAAATAAATATAATATATATATATATATGTGTGTGGCAAAATAAAGGTGGAGAAAAAGTTGAAATTATAATATTAAAAATTTTTCTGGGAATAGTGGAATTTATTTTGAAATTTTGGAGTGAAGGAAAAATTTGAAATTAAAAAGGGAATGGAAAATCGGGAAAATAAAAAGGTGCACTGTTCATCGGTCACAAGCCGTTCGACGCCGTCCCGCCCGCCTCGCGCCGCCGCGCGCCGCCCGCCGTACCGCGCCGCACGCGCGCGCCACGCGTCGCGTGAGCGCGCACGCGCCCGCGCCCGGCCCCGGTCACCCGCGCGCTGCGCCCGCCCCGCCCGCGCCGAGCGCTTGCCGCCCGCGCCCGCCCGTCGTACGCCCCGCGCCGCGCCCGCCGCCGTCGCCGTCTTGCCCGGCCCCGCGCCCGCGCCTCGCGCTATCGTCGCCGCGCTGCGCCGACTCGCGCCGCCCCCGCCCGCGCCGCGCCGCGCGCACGACGCCGCGAGCGCGCCCCGCGCCGCGCTGCGCCGCGCCCTTCCGCCACGCCCGCGCGTCCGAGCCGGCCCAAACCGCAGCGCCGCGTGGCACCCAAGCTGCGCCGGTCCCCCTCCTCCATCCCTCGCCCCCACCGCGCCTATAAAAGGGCCGGCAACCCCGCCCCTTTCGCCGCGCCGCCGCCTCCTCGTTGCTCTCCCGAACGCCACCGCAAGCCGCCGCCCTCGCCGCCGACGCCGGAGCTCCCGCCGCCCTAGCCGCCGTGAGCCGCCGTCGCCGTAAGCCCACCGCCGCCCTTTTTCCACATGCGCTAGCGCCGGCCGCCGCCTGTTCCGCCAGGTCCGGTCGAGCACCTTGCGAGCGATGAATAGTGCGCAGGGAAAAAGAAAAAAAGAAAAAGAAAAAGGAAAAGGAAAGGAAAAAGAAAAATAGGGAAAAATTTGGGAAAAATTTTGGAAAATTTGGAAAATATTTTGGGATGACTTGAGTAAAATTTTGGGCAAAAATAAATTATTTTCTCGCATGTTTTCTCAGTGCAAAGTTTGAAAAAAAAGTCGGGATCGAACGTTTTTCCGGGATTTCATTTCGCATCGTTTTTAAATCCGGACTCCGTTTAATTCTTTCCCGCCATTTAAATAGGCTTCTCTTTTGTGCTCAAACCCTCAAACCTCGAGCCCGAATTTTCTTCGCTGATATCTTCAAATTTAATTTCCCAAAATTATTACGATCGCCGTTTTTGTGAAAACCCTAGTCATCAACTCGATTCCAAAACACGGATTTTCCTAGCGACCCTTGTTCTAACTCGAGTAGAATTTTCGGCAAAACTTTTGGAGTTGTTTTCATGGCTTTTATGGTTCTTTTTGATCTCTCGGTATTTTATTGAATTCTAATTGAATTCAATTGATCTTTCGCACGTACGGGTAGCACCTGAAGAAACCGGCACCGACCCCGCTGAAGATACCACCCCTCAAGTGTGCGAGCAGGGCAAGTCATCACACTCTTTGAACATATTGATCCTACTTTGTGAAGTGATGTTGATTTCAAAATTACAAAATTGCATGCCTTACACAAACAATACCTATGCTTGATATACCCTGCTTTGATATTAATCACCATTAGTATTTATTCTTTGTAACCTTCGATGTGATATGACCGGAGGATAACTTCGGTACAAATGCTTAGCCTTGCTTACACTAGATCCCTGCATACTCATGATTTTGCAAATTGGCTTTGTGCTCGGGCAACTACCTTAGGGAAGGTAGTTGAAATACGGCCTGTGGAGACATGAGCGCCACATGGCCATGAGAATGTTGAACTAGGCTTGGTGAAAATTGAAAATGCTATACAAATATTTTAGACTGGGGCGGCTGGATGATTTGGGCGGATTTCGGAAAAGGCAAGTGCCGACCCTGGTCAATTAAGGACCGAGCCATGAGATAGCCGGGAAACGAGCCAGTACAACCGTACTTCTCGAATGGGTATAGACCTAGCTGACTAGATAGCCGAGCGGAGGCAGTATCCTTGCATAGATGGTTCTCTATGATGTGGTTACGGGATGAGAATGAGGCTGCGGCCTTTACTGTGAATGGTGGAATTAAACCGATACTAAATAAACTTAAAGATTGAGAAAGTTTCCCTTACCCCGGGTGCGCCAGAACTCCTCTCACTGCTAGAAAAGGACGGCTAGAGTGCATGAGGGCTTAAGTTCATGGAGCGGGTACTGCCAAAGCAAGGTTATCGAAAGGCTTTGCCGCGATCGTCTCATGTGTTGAGGCGTAGGCTCATTTGTTGGGTGTCACGGAGTACGGGTAAAGTGTACATCCACCGAAGGTGTGAATGAATCAATCTATTCGAATAGCCGTGCTCGCGGATATCGAGCATCGTGACAAGACTTTCGCTTGGCTAGACTTTAAACTTAAAACCGCTTGGGATGGGTATGCATGATGATTTCATTTTTGGTGGATCAACTTCTCGAGAAGCGAGAAGGGGTAGATTCCCGAAAATCATGACGAACCGGAGGCGGGAAGCCATCCTTGGAATCACGATGGATGGTAGACGAACCGTCACCGGATTAATGAACTGTGAAATTAAAATTTGATTGGCTAGTCGATAGGCTTGTGAAAAGAATTGTGAAAACGGCTTTATGCAAAAGAACCCCAGCCATGTTCTTTGAATAACCCTATCATATGCATCAATTCGTGTGGCTTGCCGAGTACGGTTGGTACTCACCCTTGCTATGCGCACAAACCTTCAGCTGATGGAAATGAAGAGCCGGAAGACCCATACGCGTACTACCAGGAGGGTGAAGGAACTAACGGCGCATACTAGATCTTAGCTCCGGTCGTTGCCTGTGGCGAATGATAAGCCGCCGCCTCTATTCCGCTGCCGTATCTAAATTCTGTTTTTGTGTTGCATTTGGACCATAAGGTCCTGTGGGTTGAACATTGCCTTCGGGCCTATTGATGTAATAATGGTAATGTAAGACTATTCGTGCATGTGCACCTGAATATCCAGTACTGTATTCGTGGGTACCAACTACTCGATCCAGGGAAATGGTACTATGAACACGAAAGATTCCCGTCTCAAAAACGGGGGTCCACACTTCTTGATCATCAGCCTCTTCTTCTCCAACCAATTTCAGTTCTTGCGCCTTCCACGGCCATGCCGTTCGTGCAGGAGATGGGGAGCAAGGGGATGTCGCCGACTGTGATGCGGCGGAGCCGGAGACACCGGAGAATTCTCGTGCGCCGATGGAACGAAACCCGCGGTGGAGCCGACGGAGAGGACAAAGAAGCCGAGGCAGACGTGCTTCAAGGAGAATTACAAGCGGAGGAGGATTATCTAAGAAAGAGCAAGACATAAAGATTATGAAGCAAAGGGAAAAAACAAGAAAAAGGACCGTGATCCGGATCATGACATGTTGAAGAGACCAAGATCGGTGAAGAAGGCTACTACGATGAATCATGACACGTTGAAAAGACCAAGATCGGTGAAGAAGGTAGGAAGAAGGCGTCGGGGCCTCTCCACGGATCATCAGGAGCAGCTGGATGCGGATACGGATGAAACGACTAAGATAAGCTATTTCATTGATCCCGACTCATTGGAGTGTTAGATTTGCTTCATGTCTCTCGAAAGAATGGAGCCCAGCCAAGAACATAGGTAAATGCAGTTTTGTCTTGCATCATGCATATGGTTAACCATGCTCATCGCTGAGAAAATTTTATAGCAGTAGCTTCTTTTGGCTGCAAGACTGTCTTTGTTTATCTGTTTATCTGTTATTGATCTAACCTTTTTTTCATGAACTAGCTAGTGGCCTTATTGCACTAGCCTTTGGCCTAATAGTTACCTGCTTGAGGAGAATTTCTCTTCTCCAGTATCTCCTTCCCGAGCTTCCATCCCCAGCCATTCTGCTCTACTGTCATGCAAAGAAACGTTTTACAAGGTATGATTCTCTTCTTTCTATTCGGATCAATGCAAGAATGATGCTCTCTTTTTTCTAATCGAAAAGGAATGGTGCTTTCTGGATTTGCGTTGCTTAGACACTTCTTTCTTGCCATGCAGACGAGCTTGGTGTCATCATTGAAGATGATGTGCTGAAGTATTGGGATGAGATGGAGCAATCGGAGAACAAGGTAGAACAAAGTGAGAAGGGATTGCCACTGCTCTATTACATTGATGAGAACGGAGCAGCCTCCAAGACCATGAGAGACGATGTTAGATCAGAGGAGAAGACATTGACGTTCCAGCTCGTGTCGCAGTATTTCTACATGCTAATCACGCAGGCCGCACGAGGGTTTAGGGTTTAAAATAGGGTTTAGGGTTTAGGTTAAGGGTTAATGGTAAAGGGTTTAGGGTTTAAAATAGTTTTAAATACGATAAATGTTAATTATATGTTATTTCAATTTAAAATATTTTTTAAATAGGCCATATGTTAATTATATATTATTATTTAAATTTTAAATAGTTTGTAATATGACAAATGTTAATTATATGTTATTATTTCAATTTATAATATTTTTTGTTAATTATATGAACATATGTTAATTATAATTATATATGAATATAACACAATATAATTGGGCACTGTAATAATTAGTCCCGGTTTTTAAAACCAACCGGGACTAGAGGTGAATTTCAGTGGGCGGGAAAACATCTCCTCATATTTGCATACAAATCTAAAGATGAAAATGTATAGGAAACAACCACAAAATGCTAAGTGCTAAAATTGTAGATAGCACATGACATGTAGATAGCAAAATGTATAGAAAACAACCGCAAATCTATAAGAGGAAGAAGTTTCTAACCTTGTAGATAGCAAATATTTGTGTATTATCACCAAAGAAGTTGCTAATCTTGGCAGCACCGGACCTCTAGCTAGAGAAAAATTTTGAAGATGTACAAGTGTGACTGGCTCGGGATGGAGGAGGAAGGAGTATATAAAGCAAAATCTCTAGTCCCATTTGGTAACACCAATCGGGACTAGAGATGACATCTCTAGTCCTGAGACAACGGTTTAAAAATTCAACGGCTCTCTGGAACCTTTAGTCCCGGTTTGTGTCAAGAACCGGGACGGTTCAAATGTTGTCAGAGCGTGTCAGAGCGTCGGGCACCTTTAGTCCCGGTTGGTAACACCAATCGGGACTAGAGGTAGCATTTCTAGTCCCGGTTGGTGTTACCAACTGGGACTAAAGGTGCCCGACGCTCTGACACGCTCTGACAACATTTGACCAGGACTAGAGGTGATCTTTAGTCTCGGTTCGTGACATGAACCGGGACTAAAGTTCCTAGAGGGCCGTTGAATTTTTAAACCGGGACTAGAGATCATCTCTAGTCCCGGGTGTAACTCAAACCGAGACTACTGTGGTTTTGTCACTTAAACTAATGATGGTTTCTCCAGTAATATACGGAAGAAATTTAGCAGATAAGTATGGGTAGCTCGCATACTCTATGCATGGTAGTTAACTATCACGAATGATTCTATAGGTATATCAACAAAGGAAATCATGACATTTAGCTGTTCATAAAAGAAAAAATCCGGATCAACCTGCTGTTACTCTCTTGTCGAAAGCAAGTAGTGCAGTTTGTCGCACCCATGCTATCAATTACCAGCCATGTGTTGGGGAAAAAGAACCATTCTTAATTAGTTGCACCCATTTTTTTACAGAGCATGACATTATTAATTAGTTCAATGCTCCATGCTAGATATTGCCAAATAATATATTAATTAGCATGACATTTTTTTACTCAGAGCTTCGTTGTTTTTTTGCACTCAGGATAGGAAATGATTGCTACACTGTGTTTCTTCAGAACATTGAGTGTTTAGCAGCTTAGCCCCAACATTCCATTCCCATGATATGCAGCTATGCTTCCTTTTTTCTCTTTCTGTTAATCATCTTTCTGCCACTCCAATGTATTGCCTAAGAATTTGGCCATTATTTGAGATAATTGCATGATCGAATAAGTTAACTGCGACTATTGATTCTCCACCATGAATATGCTGACATAAATGGGTTAAGAAGAGCATTACCTTCACAATGGTCATCGGTGTCGTTCAGAGATATCTCAAGCTTGCCTGCCTCATACTCAGGGTCATGCTCGAAGACTTGAGAATTTTCTCGGTGTCAAGAAGTCACAGGCAACCTTGCACAGTGCTATGCCAGACGACTGTACAAAGGAGGAGTCGCCATGGGTTGCCCGCATTTGTTAGCTGCAGCGGGATGCCGAAGGCCACTTCTTGCCGGACGTCCATGGACAGCAGCCGAGCGTAACTGGCTTCCCGTGGGAGGTCGCGATGGAGGGAGCTTGGGGATGGACTTGTTACTACGTCCCATCGGCGTCCCTTTTTCCATAGTCATGGCACACGCGGAGATGCGGTCGGAGATGCGGGAAGGGATGCGGCCGGCAGCGGGGAGAGATGTGGGGAGGGCTGCGGCCAGCGGGGAGAGATGCGTGGAGGGCTGCGGCTGGCGACGGGGAGAGATGCGGGGAGGGCTGCGGCCGACAGGGAGGGATGCGTGGAGGGCTGCGGCCGACGGCGGGGAGAGATGCGGGAAGGGCTGTGGCCGGTAGGGAGGGATGCGTGAAGGGTTGCGGTTGGCGATGGGGAGAGATGCAAGGAGGGATGCAGCCGGCGGGGAGGAATGCAGTCAACAGCGGAGAGGGATTCGCGGGGAGGGATGTGGCCGGCGGCGGGGAGAGCTACGGGGAGGTATTCGGCCGGCGGCGAGGAAGGATGCGCGGGAGGGAATCAGCCGGTGGCGGGCAGGAGAAGGAAATGTGGACTAGTGGCGTGGCGTGATTTTTCCGTTCGTGCGAGTTTCGCCGCTCGCGCAATAGGGGAGGAAAAAATTGTCCTTCGTTTAGGCGACGGGAATGCTACATTTAGAAAATAACTATTTTAGGTGACCATTTAAAGTATCTGTTGGAGTAATCATTTTTAACAAAAATACCCAAAAAATAATTTAAAAGATGGTTTAAGACAACTGTTGAAGATGCTCTTATAGATCTTATAGACCATCAGTGCCCTAGGTCCCCGGAGGAGAGGGGACCCTGGTTTCTCGTTTCTCCAACATATGCATATGGATTCGTGGCTACCAATCAGATAGTTTGACAGCAAACTAGTGAAGTATTCTCTGGATCAAAGAACAAGACAATATATATAATATAGGATGGACTTACAAGTTCAGATGACAGTAAGCCAAACCAAGAACTTAAATTCTCCACCCGTGTAGCAAAAGCACACGATCAGAGAAGCTGAAAACCAACACAGCTCCAAGCAACACACCTTGACAAATTTCCAAGACGTGCGCTTCCTCCAAAGCCTTGAGGCGGCGACGACGTCAAATCAATTGGATGGGATCGCGCGCCATCCTCTCAGCTCGGTAGCAAACCCTAAACTAACTCTTAACAATAACAAAAGACTAATCCGCAAAACTGTTCTCTAGACCATATATACATGCGGCGAACAGGCCGACTACAGATACGGCACGCAGGCCGGCCCACTACTCGACTCAAACATCACTCTTTCCTAGAACTATAAAATAATGTGGCAGCTTTGCCAAAATACTTAAAACATTAGGAAAACGGTGGACATAAGAGTCTTATTAAGATAGTATGTACATCAGTTGTTTTTTTATTTTTGATGTGTAGTGTTGTACATCTTAAAATAATTGTTTAGCGAACTATACAATTCATGTCCCATTTTACCATTTCATAATCTTTTCACTTTAGACCATCCTAACTGTCTAGTGGGGCTAGTAAGTGGGGAGATCATTGATGGGTGTGTCGATGTGTGTTTGAGAATATATAGTTGGGATGGTCTCAAGTGTAAAAATAGATAATCTAAAGTTAAAAAAGTAAAATTTTGGTAATAAATGATGATTCAAACTATGACTCGCTTTAAAATTATTTTTGTATATTTTTATACATTGATGTGTGCACATCTTAGTTCACTTTGATGCTTAGCTACGTAACACCAGATAGCGTTGATACTCTCTTGCCAACTGAGGAGACCACTGGAGCCTGGAGGGCAATTTGTACACACTCTGTACAGCAGTTTTTTAGCCAAGTCACAACGTATTCCACATTCTTAGCCATGTCTGTTGAAAATTAGTGTTTGGAACATGCTGGCTCTACTGCCTCCATACAGGGGCGGAATTACACTTCGAGCTGTAGCTCAGGGCAATGCCCAGTAATCTCTTTAATATGTTTCATAAAAATGATAAGAAAAATATTTATGACCCAATAGCCCTCACAATGTAGCCCAATAACTTTTTTATAGCCTAATAACTTCTTTTGTCATAGTCTCATTATTTCACATATAACGAATTATTTTAGTCATGTATTAGTTAGCTCAGGACGAATTATTTTAGCCTCACCTGGGATGGAACCTATTTCTGGGTCCACCACTGTTTCCCTTTCTGTTTCAGTCAGGATGAGTAGGGCAATATATTTGTTTCAGGCATCCAAAAATAGGGCAGCCAACCATCAAGATTCACGGTTCTCTGTGCCCAGCCACATCTATTTTCTCGCCACGATTGGGATTGGGAGCATGCGCGTGGGACAAGTGGAAGACGAGCTCGTTCAATAAACAACGATATGCTAGATTTGTGGCGGCAGTTTTTTCAAGAGAAAACAATCAGATTTTATACCGTTCAATGTGTGTTAAGATACATGTTATTATGGGCTAGGATGCTATGTTCATGGCCTCGTTTTACCATGACAATCATAATTTGGAGTTGCATGTGTTCTGCAAGAGTTTACTAGATTTTAGAGAAGGGATAATCGTTTGTTTGACCTTGTTTCAAAGCCTAACTATCAATTTGATTCTACTTTTTCTACTTTTACTTATTTGACTCTGTTTTTAAAAACGAACCTACTACCTAACCCTATTACCTAACCCTATTCCGTTATTCCGTTAAGACGAGTTAACAGTGATTAGTAAAGGCAAATAGTCCCTTTTGCTCTTACTTATTTGACCATATTATATTAAAACATGTATATATTCGGATGGATGACATATTTATAATAAATTTGATGTATTTTTCACATTCAATACAAGTTTGACAGATTTGGCTTCAAGTTGACAAGTTTGAATCAATTTGGCAAATTTGACTTCAATTTGATAGTTTTTTAACAAAATCAAGTGAACAAATCAATTTGACAAATTTGACTTCAATTTGACATATTGTTGACAAAATCAAGTAACAAAATTTGACATAATTATGGCAGATTTTTTTACAAAATTTCGACAACATATTATCCTATTTTGTGGATCCCAAATTTCATAAAATGAAGCATAAACACAAATATAGTCAAATCCAATAGCAAATTTATGTCCAACGGCAAATTCATATCTAACAACATGTGACAACATACACCAGTCCAACATAAGCACACCAACAGGTCCAACAAAAACACACTGTCAGGTCCAACATTAGGTACACCATCAAGTCCAACATCACACAAACATGCACTAAATAGTAGGCACCTATTAAATAATTAACCAAAGATCACACAATAAGTCAAACAAAGCACCTAGCCTCCCTCCAGCTCTTCCCCTACCCCTGCCACTTGCACGTCCACCTCCACCTGCATCTTCACCTTCTCCTTCACCTCCACTTGCACTACAAATGAAAGCAAAAGTTAGTGCAAAAGTTAGTACAAAACTTAGTGCTGAGCTGAAGTGAGAAAAAAATTCACTTACTTAGATGTGTGTGGATCACTGCTACCCTCTTCAGAGGCTTTCTTCCTCTTTTGACTAGCTGTAAGGCCTTCTTGGCAATCCTTAGCCATATGGCCCAATTATGACACTCTGAGCATTTTCTTTTTTAACCTTTTTCCAACCTCATCAGAAGCCTTCATCCTAGAGACTCTTGGTCTCCTTGGGTTCCTTCTCAATTTGGGCTTCTTGATTTTGTAGCCTAGATCAACCAAGGGCCATAGATGCTTCGTGCATATGCTTTCCTGAACCTCTCAATGGAGAAGCATTCATTCAAAAAGTCACCCATATGTACTTCTCTACTAAGCTTTGCATGAAAGCTAAAGCATGGCTACATGGCTTTTCATTTATTTGCCAAGCCCAACAACTACAAGTTCTCTCATTCAAGTTTACTGCATGTGTAATGGTGGATACAGTTACCTCAGCGGTGCCATCTCCACATATGAGAACTTCATAGTCCTTGATAGCCTTGCTTTGAGCATTAAGAGCTTTGGTAATGGCTGAGATTATTCTGCCCTCCATATTTGTAGCAATCTTGCCTCTCGAGTCAAACTTTTCTAAGTCCTTTATCTTATTTTCTCATGCATCTTCATAATCTGCAAGTCCTTGGTTTTTGCCACCCAACTATTGAATGATTCAGAAAGATTATTGTCGATGTAGTCTACCTTGCAAAGATCAGAATATTTACTCCTACTCCAAACATAGGAATGATTCTCATCAAACCATTCTATTGCATCTGGGCACTTCTCCTTTATCTTGTCCATGTGATTTCATACCTCTCAAGTGTATAACCTTATATAAGATAACATATCGGCTAAAACTCCGATATAACCTTATATAAGATTATCAACCTTAATTAAATCCACTAAACAGGTTATAACCTCAACAGATTAGACATAACCGAGACGGTACGAGGCTGATGACAAGCTTAGTACATTTTAAAAGATTGACAAACTTAAATAAGATGATAGATATAACTAGTTAAGCAGAATCAAGCATGTAATTTAAAGCAAAACAATTGTACTAGGTAAGATCAGTTGAAACCCCGATATTACCCATATTTCCATCCAAGAGCAAGTTAGTTCTTACAATTTCAATCATAACTTAGTTGGTCAAACTCAACTCATGCAACACTAAGTATGACAGAAAGGGTAAGGTCTAATCAAGCCTTTGATTGTTTTTCAGGGTGGTAGATATACTAAGTAATCTAATCAAGCCTTTCATTGTTTCCAGGGTGGTAGATACACTAAGTAATATAAATCATCAAGAACAGTTTAGCCGATATCAGTAAGCCCTAAAAGAATTAGCCGATACGGGTAAACAACACTAACGTCTTAGATTAAATAATGTATATGATAACTTAGCGCTTGTACTGATCGGAATAGAGTGTTGAACTCAATCGATGGAAGCCCTAGCCCCGCCGATACAAGTTACTATAGAAGAAACTTACGTCTTGCTAGAGATCAAACCTAATCAATGCAGCCCAACTCGAAACAAGAACTCGTCAAGAGAAAAACCTAGAAAAAACTAGGGTGGTGATGCGCTGAAAGTTTATTAAACTGTTGTTAACTGTCCCATTGGTGTATATATTTATACCCATGAGCATAAACAAATCCATATCAGACACGACACAAATTTTCTAAAGATAAAATTACAAATCCAAACCGGACTCAACTTAATCTTTCCTAAAATTACGAAAGGAAAATAATTAAACTGCCTAATTAATAGCAAATCTTTGCGTTGCTTTCTTTCCGAATCCGATCCTCTTTTAGTGATAGCCTTGGTTTCATCAACCGAATCCGACAAGAACTCGAATTCTTATTACTTATCGGCAATCACCAGCCGATATCCCTTTGCCGATGCATCCTGCCGATATGCTCCCAGCCGATACAATCCTATTTCTGGCAACTGAAATCATGCCATCAATTCTGCTTCGCAACTGTAGGATCGAGATGTCGACTAGAGGGGGGTGAATAGGCGATTTAAAAACTAAATGGCACTAAATCAAAACTAACCTAAGTTGCTAGGCTTGGTGAGGAACAAGTCTAACTAAGCAACTAAGTTATGTTTTGCAAACCTAGGGTGATAATGGTTCAAGTATGTCTCTACAAATGTAAATTGCACAAAAGTAAATGCAATAAGTAAATGAGACAAGAGATAAGGAATTGTTCACCCGAGGTTTGGAAACTCACCGGTTTCCTAATCCCCGTTGAGGTGAGCCAACTCTACTGCTCAACCACGAAGCCACCGCACGCCCCCTTCGTCAAGGGGTGGGCAAGGTGGGAGCCAACCCACGGAGAGGACTACACAAGCCTCGATCACTAGGGGTAGTTCTTCCTTCGCTCCGAAGATGGTGAACTCCAAACCACTCACAAAACCAGCACCGGGCCTCCTCCACAATCTTCTCGGAGAGGTCACCGGGCAACTCCTCCACAAGCCGTCTAGGAGGTGGCAACCTCCAAGAGTAACAATTAATCACACGGTTCGAAGATGATCAGTGCCACACTAGCTCTACAATGGAAGCAATGCACTTGGGTCTTGGCTAAATAACTCTCAACCACCACAAAGGATGAACACTAGCTCAAATGAGTGTGGGAGAGAAGCAAGGGATGTATGCAAATGAAGTGAGTGCCAAGAATAGTCCCTTGCAGCCAATGGGGGATATTTATACCCCACACCAAGAAAACTAGCCGTTGGGAACGAAATCCACCAACTCTGCTGCTTGTCGGTCAGACCGGCCTAAGATGTAACGGCTAGAAAACTGGCCGTTATAGTGCATTTAATGCATTGACAATGGGGGGCCGGTCAAACCTGAGGCCAAATGACCGGTAAAACCGCCCACGGCTCGGTCAGACCGCCATCGGCTCGGTCTGACCGATTTCGGCTTTGGCGGCTCTGAATCACCAGGCCAGAGGGGATCAAGGAGGCCGGTCAGACCAAAGGTGTATGGCCGGTCAAACCTCCTCAAAGGGCCGGTCAGACCGCGGACAGACTTGTGGTCAGACTGCCCCTAAGGCCCGGTCAGACCGGATCAACATCCACGGTCAGACCGACCTTGGTCAGTAAGTGACGGATCATAAAGAAAGCCAAGTCTAAATGCAAATGACCTAATGTGACATTTTGATCATCTATTTGCTTAGGTCATTACCCCTCTTGATAGTATGAGAAAGCTATACATAAGTTCTATGAAATTTGATCGTGCAAACTCCTCGATCAATTAAAATAAATCGTTAGTTTTACCGTCTTCAATTCTTTTGCATTGTGCTATCGGAAATAATACTTGGTGATCATCCATGAACTCTTATTGTGTGAATCCAGCTAAAATATGTGTAACTCAAAATAATCGTTAGTCCACAATTAGCGTTTGTCATTAATTACCAAAACAAACAACGGGGCCTAGATGTTTCAATCTCCTCCTTTTTGGTAATTGATTACAAACACCACCAATATATAATAGGCATGAATCACGAACAAGGATAGTATAAGCTCCCCCTAAGCATATGCATAATAATCACAAGTATCAACAAGGCATAGAGATCTTCCATCATAAACGCATATGACACAATAAGCATCCATCACGAGATATCCATGAAGATCATCATCCAATCCACAAAATCAGTTCAGTAGGCTATTACAAGACCACGAAGGGCCTAAAACTCACAAGAGATTAACAAAATGACAAAAACACACAAGATAGATAAATATTATTAGCCCATTACATATATAGCCCTCCACCTTAGCCTAGTACATATGAGGACTAACCTCACTAACTCTAGTCCCATCCCACCTTAGATAAAGAAAGTTCTTTCTTCTCCCTTAAGATAGTCTTCTCCCCCTTTTGGCATCAAGTACCAAAAAGCTTCACTCTTGAGGAGAAGAAGGAGGACGTGGAATGGGATAGTGAGATGAACCGGAGCTCTCACGGTGATGAGAGTAAACAAGAGCATGAGAATTCTCCAAGGTAGACATGCGCCGGTCCAACGTGTCCACTTGATTGGACAATCTTCCCACATTGACATGCAAACTACCCACATCAGTCCTTAGCCCCCTAACATCCTCATACATGGCTTCTTGCCCAGTGCTCAACCTAAGACTCTTTATGTATGAATCTATTTCTAAACGATCCCTGATCATATGTCATATTGTTGGAACAAATATGATTCTAAGATCGGCATGTTTATTGATTGATGATCATGTCTCATAGATCATGGGTATAGAGATACCAAATCAATAAACATGGACATATGTGTTGGAGAACATATTGTTGGATAGACCCACCATGAGACACTACAGGAATTAATGTGCCATTAGTTGGTCTCGGGTAGTGTTGGTACAAAGTCCTTAGACCCGAGATCACCATGGATTCCAACATGTGTAGTACCTACTTTGGGACTACCAAACGCTATTCCGTAACGGGTAGTTATAAAGGTAGTTTTCGGGTTTGCTATGAAACATGGAGTGGGATGTGAGTGATCAAGATGGAATTTGCCCCTCCTTTGGAGAGATATCTCGGCCCTCGAGGTAATGGATTATGGAAATGCATGGCCATGCTAAGTTGATTGAGGAGTCAATCAACGGACAGATAATCCAATACGGTTCGAGTGAATGGTTAAGCTATTGAAGGGATGGCACACATCTTGCCTATAGCTTAAGCGGTATCGTGAGGCAAAGGGATTTGTGTACACATTACAAGTTCGAGCCGATATTATTCTTGTATACTATGGTGTCAATATGTGCGCTAGGCGCCACTCTTGACAGTCGGCTGAGTTAGACTCGAGCCGACGATCGGCTAAGTTAGACTATAGCCGAAACCGAGTATACCTGAACCTACGGGTCGCACGCTTAAGGGGATAGAATAGATATTCGAGTTGGACTCGGATACGGCTCGATCGGATAGGGATCCGATCGGATAGAGTCCTATGGGCTTACGACGTGTGGGGCGGCCAACTCTATGAGATACGGATGAGATCCGATTCAAAATAGAGTCCTAATCGGCCACTAGTCCCAGTCGGCCAACTCTATATAAAGGAGGGAGGGGTGGAGAGGCGTGACACGTCAATTGCATCGCGTGCAACGAAGTCGCCGAGATCAATCTCCACGGAAACCCTCCCCACTTTCGAGCCAAACCCTAGCCTTGCATCGCGTGCTAGCACACGGGTGTACGGCGTTCGTCCCCGGACGTGTGGATACCGGTAGAGGCGCTGCTACGTTGCGCGCTCTTGATCGGCTGCGGTCGAGCGCATCGGAGCGAGGCGTGAGAACGCGGCCGGACGACTCGAATCGGCTGATTGGCGAATCGGCTGTCTCCGGGAATCGGCTACACTGTTCCGGATCGGATTGCCCTGATTAGCTATTTCGCTGCACTCTACTCCAATCGGTAACGATCTATCGGCCCTTACTTGCAAGTGTTCCTGGTTTGCGCGGTAGAAATTTTTGTTTTCGGCTAGCGTAGCTTCCGCGTAACCCTTCACTACTCCCATGATCTCATCATTGTTGCCACATCGAGGAAGGATGGTGGCCCGCATTATACTGTTCACAACACTGGGAATAGTCCTCAAACCTGCAACCTTCCCATATGTGTGCCGTCCTCCATCCTCATAGAACTGTTCAAGGTCATCAATGGAGAATGGGTTGTGGGCTTGTTCCTCATGCAAATCATCTCCAAAGTCAAAACGGATGTTGAGCAACCTCCGAAACTCCCTTCTAGAGATAGTGCACTGGAGGGTGTCATACATCCACTTCATCTTAGAGAAGTCTCCAGCAACCCAAACTGTGGCATAGAACTGCCAAACAAGTTCCTCATCATAGTCTTGTCTCAGGGTCACAATCCTGTCAATTCCTACTGCCTGAACATGTCCTGCAGGCACTCAAACTCCTGAGTCTCATTTATGCTGCGCCAGGAGATCCATTTATGCTCAGCGAAGGCCTTCCCTATATAAACTTGCTCAAACACCGACTTTTGGGAAGCGGTGAAACCTTGGGTCATTACAGTCTCGAGGCCTTCGAAATTGATCATGGTGCCTGAGGATGGTGTACTGAGTGGGATCTCTCATATTAAGCACAAAATGGATGGAAGGATCAATCTCCATCTCATCACCATTTTCCTTACTCTGATTTTCTGATTCTGTCACTTCTTGTTCTTCTTCACTTTCTGCATCACCACTTTGAGCATATTGTTCTTCACTGGACTCATGCTCGCTTTCTGAATATTGAGCTTGATGGCTCCAGCGAGTGCGAGGAGGCATCTCTGAATGCAATAGATCAAAGAAAGGATATTAGCAATTATTTAGAGGTCACTTGGATGTGGAAGGGGTGTTTTCAGCCTGTCAGGGGCGGTCAGACCATGGCCTCAGCCAATCAGACCGACGGCACAAGGCCGGTCATACCGCAAGGTTACCTGCGGTCAGACCGCCGGCCGCCTCCGGTTAGACCGCCGGCCGCCTCCGGTCAGACCGGTCACGTTCGGATGTCCGAACATGCCAGGTAGGTAGGTTCGGACGTCCAAACACTCTGCCGGTCAGACTGCTAGGTGACCTCCGGTCAGACCGCCGGTGACAGACAGCTCAAGCAACAAATTTTTCACATCCACAAAATGAATCTAAATTTGCTAGAATCAAGGTTTGCACAAGAGAGAGAAAGAGCAAGAACAACAAGGATATGTCTACTTCATCAAAAATTGATTTAGAGGGAGGAACTACCCTTAACCCTAGAAATTTGAAATAGACGATTTCGATGAGCACAAGATATGGGAAGAGAGATTACCTGTTATAGGAGTTGATTTTGCACGAAGAACAAATCCCTAATTTGTGCACAATCAAGAACACCTCTTCCTTCACCTAGGGTTTCAATACATGGATCAAAAACTCAATAAAAATAGAAGATAATCCATGGAATAGAGAGAGGAAGAGTAGGGGATTCACTTACGGTGTAACCGGAGAGAAATCCACGGTCAAACCGAGTGGAATCAAGGAAGATATGTGTTAGGGTTTGAGGGAGAGAGATAGAGGATGAAAAAATCGGGATGAGGAAGTGAGGGGATGAGAAGGAGAGAGAATAGGTCGGGTAGAAGAAGATTTGGGAAAAGTCTAGGCCCACCTGTTCGGCTAGTCGACCGGTGCTATTCAGCCGGTCAGGGCCGTGCACGCAGCGCCGGTCGACCGCGCATATAGCACCAGTCAGACCGTCGAGCCCCGTGCCGGCTGTGCACAGCCCTTGCACATGCCGGCAACCCCCACACAAGAAAATCCAATAAAATTTTAATTTTGGAGCAAATTCAAAATATATGAATTGAAATAATGCTAACCATCCATAATAATTAAAAATTATGATGACTTATAACTTAACTCACTTAAGTGCTAGAAGGTGACCTTTTATGGTCCATAGGGTTTTGGGCCAAATTGATTTCCAAATAACTTTTAAAAGATTTAGTTTTTAAAATTGATTTGAATACTAAAAACATTTAAAAATCTTCTCTCTACCAACTTTGTTTTGACACATCTCTCGAAATCCTTCTCAAACTTATTTTGGAGATAAATCTCATTTTAGCCAAAACTAAGAATCTAATTTTTCAAAGAAGGGCCAAAATGGCATTTTCAATCAAACTCTATTTTTCTTGCAATGAAAGACTTGGAAAATATATAAGGAACCTTTTTAAACCTTTTCAAAGAGAAAGTTTTGAAATTAGTTTGATTTTCCAAAAAAATTTGACTTATGTTGACTTGTGCATTTTGGAAAACTCTACTAGCACTTGAATTTGATTGGTTCACAACTAAGAATTAGTAGAGCATATGAGGAAGTACAATACTCCCCCTTAATGTGACAAGCTCCATTTTCAACAAAAATAGCCTATGAGCAATAAATCCAAGAATAAGAACAAAGTGCAAGCAAATAGGCAATATGCACAAGAAGTAACCATGGTACATGATCTCAAGCAACATTTGAGAAATCTATGACATTTAACTCATTCCTCAATTTGCAAAAGGGAGTTTCATCAAGAGGCTTGGTAAAGATGTCGGCTAGTTGATCTTCGGTTCTTATGTGGCTAATGACTATGTCACCCTTGGCAATATGGTCTCTTAGGAAGTGATCGCGAGTGTCAATATGCTTGGTTCTAGAATATTGGACCGGATTGTTGGCTATCTTTATGGCACTATCATTGTCACAAAAGGAGTGGGGTTTTGGTGAAAGATATGCTATAGTCCAACAAGGTTTGTTTCATCCAAAACAATTGGGCACAACAACTACCCGTCGAAACATATTCCGCCTCGGCGGTAGAGAGGGCTACGGAGTTTTGTTTCTTGGATGACCATGACATAAGGGATCTACCAAGCATTTGGTAACTACCGGATGTGCTCTTTCTATCCACTTTGCAACCGGCATAATCCGAATCAAAATAGCCAACTAGCTTAAATTTAGCACCTTTTGGGTATCACAAGCCAATAGTTGAGGAATGCTTTAAATATCTTAGAATCCTTTTCACGAGCACTAAGTGACACTCCTTAAGAGCGGTTTGAAACCGTGCACACATGCAAACACTAAACATGATATCCAGCCTAGATGCGGTAAGGTAAAGCAAGTTACCTATCATGGAACGATAAAGCTTTAAATCTATCGGTTTACCTCCCTTATCAAGGTCGAGATGCCCGTTGGTTGCCATAGGTGTCTTGATGGGTTTTGCATCCTCCAAGCCAAACCTCTTGAGTAGATCCTTGATGTACTTGGTTTGGCTCACAAAACTCCCATCCTTGAGTTGTTTGATTTGAAGTCCAAGGAAGAAGCTCAACTCTCCAATCATGGGCATCTCAAATTCCCTAGACATCATATCACTAAACTCCTTGCAAAACACTTCATTAGTAGAGCCGAATATGATGTCATCAACATAAATTTGGCAAACAAAGAAATCATTACCAATGATTTTTTGAAAAGAGTGGTGTCTACTTTTCAATTTTGAAATCCTTTACCAAAAGAAAATCTCTCAATCTTTCATACCAAGCTCTAGGAGCTTATTTTAAACCATAAAGAGCTTTTGAGAGTTTATAAACATGGTTAGGATTTTTAGAATATTCAAAACCGGGAGGTTGTTCAACAAAGACAAGTTCGGCAATAATGGACTTATCATGCAAAAAGAACACCAAAGTATAGCGAGAATAGTCATCAATAATCACAAGACAATGACTATTACCACCAATGCTCTTATAGGTTGTTGGGCCAAACAAATCCATATGCAAGAGCTCCAATGGTCTAGATGTGGACATGATACTCTTGAAAGGATGAGAGCATATAACTTGCTTGCCGGCTTGACAAGCACTACAAAGTTTATCCTTTTCAAACTTCACATCTTTCAAGCCCACAACTAGATCACGTTTTGAAAGTTTACTCAATTGATGTATACCAACATGGGCTAGCCTCCTATGCCAAAGCCAACCAAAAGAAGTTTTTGCAACTAAACAAGTTTTTAAATTTGATTTACTAGAGTTGAAATCAACCAAATAAAGATTTTTATATCTAAAACCTTTAAAAACACAAAACTTGTCATGAAGGCTAGAAATGATAACCTCTTGTGGGAAGAAAACACATGACAAGCCAAGATCACAAATTTGTGTAACCGAAAGCAAATTGAAATTTAAAGATTCAACAAGAGAAACATTTTGGATTGATAGATCATTGGAGATATCAACTTTACCTAATCCAATTACTTTTCCTTTGCTATTATCTCCAAATGTCACTTTCTCTTGTTCTTTTCCTCCTACTTCAAATGTGGTGAACATCGCCCTATCACCGTTCATGTGTTGAGTGCACCTACTACCTAGCATCCAATGGCTCCCATAGGTGTGGTAGTTCACCTACAAAAGAAGATCAAACTCTTTTAGGTACCCAAACTCGTTTGGGTCCTTGGAGGTTAGAGATCAAAGCTTTAGGCACCCAAATAGTTTTTTTACCACCAAGTATAGAGGAACCCACATATCTAGCAACAATACTATCATCATAAGCCTTCCTAAGCATATAATGAGAATCAAACATGCATGTCTTAGAATGCTTATTACCGGGGCAATCATTTACCAAATGCCCAACCTCGCGACACTTGGAGCAATACTTACCATTGCTCTTGACAAAATGAGTGGTACGGTGTGAAGGTTTCTTACCCTTCTTTGGAATGAATCCAAGTTCCTCCTTGTTAAGGATGCACCGTTGCTCACTCAAAATTTTATCAAGAGTGCTCTTACCCTTGAAGCATCTTTCCAAACTTTTGTTGAGCTTGGCCACTTGCTCCTTAAGCTCATTGTTCTCAACAACAAGTGAAGCATCACAAATAGAGACACAAGAGCTAGAGCTAGAGCAAGGCATATCTATAAGATCATCACAAGAAGTAGAGATGCTAGATGATGCAACATGAGTAGTATGACAAGTAGCACGATCATCAAGCAAGTCACAAGATATGCCAACATCAATGTAAGCTTCATGTTGGGTAGTGGAAAGGAGGGTGTGATGAGCTTCCTTAAGCTTCTCATGAGAAATGGTGAGTCTCTCATGTGAAGTCTTTAGCTCCTCATACAAGACCTTCAAAGAAGCATGATCCTTCTTTAGGGCCTTTAACTTGGCAATCTCCTTTTCACTATACGCATGGAGCTCGTCAAACATACTCACAAGCTCATCATAGGAAACATCATCATAATCATCATCACTTTCACTATCACTAAAAGATGTTACCTTAGAAGAGTCTTTTGCCATGAGGCAAAGTGGAGCGAAGAGTGATGGAGCCTCCTTGATAGCACCTACGACCATCTTCTTCTTCTTGGAGCTTGCATCATCATCACCTTCTTTTTCTTCGAATCCGAAAGATATGGAGCTATCTTCATTAGAGTCCTATTGTCCAATGAAAGCCTCAATCTTCTGTCCCTCTTTCTTGAGCTTCTTCATGAGCTTGTAACCTCCACTCTTCTTTTTGGATGACTTGTCTTCATCATCATCCTTTGAAGGACACTTGGAAGCAAAGTGTCCCTTCTCACCACACCTAAAGCACCTCAAGTTGGAGAGAGTCTTGTTAGGTCTCCTATTTCTTCTTCTATTTGAGTTAGAGCCCCTTCCTCTCTCCCTTCTTCTTCCCAAGACATCATTCAATCTTCTAGCAAGAAGGACAATTTCTTCATCCAAGTCATCGTTGGCTTCATAAACCTTGCTCTTTCCTTTGTCTTTCACTTCGGCTTGGAGAACAATACACTTCTTGCATGGAGAGGCTTCCTCCATTTCCTTCTTCTTCAACTTGTACATGTCACTGGTGTTGATCTTCCCCAAAAGACTTGCGGGTGTCATCCTTGGCATGTCGGAGTTGATAAGCATGGTAACAAGATGTTAGTGATATGCCCTAGAGGCAACATGGAGATGTTGGATATCACGTCAATGTTTATGTATAAATGAATAAAGTGTTATTCAGTTCCATGAAATAGACATCTTGTATTGATCAATAAGTACGTGACTTATTTATGAGACTCTATATGTATGAATCTATTTCTAAACGATCCCTGATCATATGTCATATTGTTGGAACAAATATGATTCTAAGATCGGCATGTTTATTGATTGATGATCATGTCTCATAGATCATGGGTATAGAGATACCAAATCAATAAACATGGACATATGTGTTGGAGAACACATTGTTGGATAGACCCACCATGAGACACTACGGGAATTAATGTGCCATTAGTTGGTCTCGGGTAGTGTTGGTACAAAGTCCTTAGACCGAGATCACCATGGATTCCAACATGTGTAGTAGCCTACTTTGGGACTACCAAACGCTATTCCGTAAGCGGGTAGTTATAAAGGTAGTTTTCGGGTTTGCTATGAAACATGGAGTGGGATGTGAGTGATCAAGATGGAATTTGCCCCTCCTTTGGAGAGATATCTCTGGGCCCTCGAGGTAATGGATTATGGAAATGCATGGCCATGCTAAGTTGATTGAGGAGTCAATCAACGACGGATAATCCAATACGGTTCGAGTGAATGGTTAAGCTATTGAAGGGATGGCACACATCTTGCCTATAGCTTAAGCGGTATCGTGAGGCAAAGGGATTTGTGTACACATTACAGGTTCGAGCTGATATTATTCTTGTATACTATGGTGTCAATATGTGCCGCTAGGCGCCCGTGTTGACGGTCGGCGAGTTGGACTCGAGCCGACGATCGGCTAAGTTAGACTATAGCCAAAACCGAGTATACCCGAACCTACGGGTCGCACGCTTAAGGGGATAAGAACAAGCATTCGAGTTGGACTCGGATACGGCTCGATCGGATAGGGATCCGATCGGATAGAGTCCTATGGACTTACGACGTATGGGCAGCCAACTCGTGAGATTCGGATAGGATCCGATTCAAAATAGAGTCCCGATCGGCCACTAGTCCCAGTCGGCCAACTCTATATAAAGGAGGGAGGGGTGGAGAGCGTGACACGTCAATTGCATCGCGTGCAACGAAGTCGCCGAGATCAATCTCCACGGAAACCCTCCCCACCTTCGAGCCAAACCTTAGCCTTGCATCGCGTGCTAGCACACGGGTGTACGGCGTTCGTCCCCGGACGTGTGGATACCGGTAGAGGCGCGCTACGTTGCGCGCGTTGATCGGCCCGGATCGGCGCAATCGGAGCGATCGGCGTGGTGGAATCGGCTGCGGTCGGGCGCATCGGAGCGAGGTGTGAGAACGCGGCCGGACGACTCGAATCGGCGATTGGCGAATCGGTGTCTCGAGAATCGGTACACTGTTCCGGATCGGATTGCCCCGATTGGCTATTCCGTGCACTCTACTCCAATCGGTAACGATCTATCGACCCTTACTTGCAAGTGTTCCTGGTTTGCGCGGATAAAAGTTTTTGTTTTCGGCTAGCGTAGCCTCCGCGTAACCCTTCAGTGGTATCAGAGCTAATCTTGCTTAGTTCGGGTTTTAGATTGGATCTGGAACAAGTTTTGCGCACGGGTTGATTAGATCAATCGGTTTTACGGGATTTGTTGAGGAGAGTTGATGGTAATTGCGTTCCTTGATAGTGTATCGGAACGGCGTAATGTGATTACGTCGAAGCAATTTCCATATAACTCGGTTTGAGTCGGCTTCGAGATAGCGTTCCTTGATAGTGTATCGGAACAGTATAATGTGATTATGCCGAAGCTATCTCGTAGTCCGATCTTGTTAGCTGCCTCGCGCCTACGCAAACCATCTCCCTTGATAGTGTATCGGGACGGCATAATATGATTACGCCGACATGGTTTCCATAAGCGAATTCATAGATTGGATCTATGAATTTCGTGTGGTGTTCCGGGCGCTGCCGTGTGCGTACCCCTTATAGGTTGTCTCGGTGCCGTAGCTCTGCGATAAGTAGAAAACGTTTCTACGCTAACTTGTTTTTGCAGAGAATGCTTTGAGATGGTATGGCCCTATTGTATGTATGAGATGTATGAGATGTATGAGATGCATGTGATGCATGTAATATGTGCAATCCCTGTAATATTCTTTCATACGTGCAATGCTTGTAATATTCTTTCACGACCTGCGAGTCGATGTAATCTTCAATTAGAGCTTCTATAGTAGTAGCTTAGTTTGAAGAAATCAAGCATTCGGCACTCGAAAGAACGGTGATGAAGATGGAGATCCTGTACACCGGCATGGAGATGGAGATCACCATGTGAAGGGGGCCATACTATTTCACTATATGCTATTCTTCTTGCTTTCATATGTGATATGTTTGTTTGATAGGATAGCATCCCTCGCAAAATTAAGTAGTAATGATGCCCTTCCAAATGTTGCACCCGTCACCGTTATGCTCGTCAATGGTGGGTCGCCAAAGCGAGTGCCATTCTCTATCATAACACGAGGGGTATATGTCGACATATACATGCAGGAATATTTGGTTTACTTAACAAGGCTATCAAAACAGTTTTGGGCCTTGGGGCATAGGTTGGCGCCGGGGCATGGAGATGCCACACCAACAACAAGAGTCACATAGAGATGTGATTAGCAAGGTGTTGCTTACCGATGTTACTAATTTTCTAGCGTGATGCCAAAGCTCACTAGAAAATTAATTAACATGTGGATCTTGACCCAATACGTAACCTAGAGGGAAGGTGGAAAATACGTAATGGGAGTCTAATGTTAAATTGTTTAACAATAGACATAGCATAAACATTGTGCTAAACTTTGCTTTTTCTTTGTAGAATAAATGGCGGCTAATACTACATCCGAGTACCTTTAATTTGCGATCTATTCTCGAAAAGGAAAAATTAAATGGAACAAACTTTATGGATTGGTATCGCAACTTGAGAATTGTTCTCAAGCAAGAGCGTAAGGAGTACGTTCTTGAAGTACCTTATCCGGAGGATTTGCCTAATAACGCCACCGCAACGCACGGAGGGCTTATGAGAAGCACACTAATGATGCCCTAGATATAAGCCGTCTCATGCTTGCTACAATGTCCCCCGAGATTCGAAGCAATATGAGAGCAGCGATGCTCACACTATTATTCGGGGACTGCGTGGCATGTTTGAGAACCCGGCTCGGGCCGAGAGGTTCAACACCTCAAAGTCCTTGTTTGCGTGCGAGCTTGTTGAGGGAATCCCGTCGTCCGCATGTGATAAAGATGATTGGCTATATCGAGAGTCCGGAAAAACTAGGTTTCCCCTTAGCCAAGAGTTGGCTGCGATGTGATTCTCCGGTCGCTCCCTCCGAGCTTCGAGCCATTCTCACGCCCGAAATTCACACCAGAATTTCTGCGGCTAATTTGTGCATTACATCCTCGTCCGGGCATCACCGAGGTACACAAATCGACGTTATTGATAATACAGAATCCTCGTCTTAGAAACAATATAAAAGAGTTACACAAATGCAGCGGAAAGGAAAATAAAACTGACTTAAGCTAAACTTGGCACGAGCGAAGCGGAACACCAACTCCACAGCTAAACCTTGACGAGAACAAGCCTACACCTCCTCGGAGACCTCGATCTCAACCTCCACTGAAGGGGGAAAAAGAAGCAAGACTGAGTACAACCACCGTACTCAACAAGTCACACCGGAAAAGGGGACATGATGCAAGATAAATAACAAGGAAAGGTTAAGGGGCTCGATTTGCATAAACAGCATTTGCAGTATATAAAAATAGTATTTGAAGACAGTAAAACAGTAGTAATATTTAAGCAGTATTAAATAAACGCCGTCCAACGCCCAAACCACGTTGCAACGGGCCCATCCATCCACCTGCACTAGTCAAGCTTCCACATTTCAATCGAATAAATAAATGAGACTAATCAAGGTGAATCGGTCGATCGCCCGTAACCGTGGGCACGGCTATTCGAATAGTTTTTACTCGATCGAGGTGTACAAGCTGTACCCACAAGACACAATCCCACAACACGTTACCGTGCGCCGGTGCACCACCACGGTGCCCGGAAAGGAATTGTGACAGGACCCTTCACATAACCCCTCTAATCAATCGTACCACACCAAGGTTTCGCCCCCATTCCCATCGGGCAATGGGCAGCCCCTCTAGTGCCGCGGTGAATCCGAAAGCTGATCAACCCTTAAAACCGGGCCGACCCAACTCCATCACGCTCACCCCTCTCGGGATACGTTAACTAGAGACAGCTACGCTACAGGCCCAGCCATTACCCATGCTGGCTTGTGGTATGCACGGCATTTCTTCCAGGGTTTCCCGAGAACCGGTCCTTAATCGTCATGAGCACGCTAACCAAAGTCCAACCATGTGCTCATGACCCACCTTTCTTATAATTCAATATTATTAGAGACATGCTCACAACTTAACATCATCTGAGGGTTAACTTCTGGTAAGGGAACTTGATTAGTGTGATTCCCTTAAGTGAGCTAGTTGCGCTAAGCATGGCTAAGCAACCTTAAACTATCATCTAGTCACATTGAACCCCAAGTTATCAATGGTATAAGGCAAACAATCCTATGGCTGAGTACAAAAGGTATAAACATCCCATGAAATGACATTCTAAATCATATGCAGTATTTGAACGAAAAAGAAGTATTTACATAAAATAGGTACAATATGGTCAATGTAAGGTATGACTTGCCTTGCTCGAGAGCGAGGAACCTCGGCGACTACTTCGAAGAGAACGGGCTCGCCGGAAAACTCGGGATCTACACGACAAACAAAGCACTCAACAAACACCCTAAAAGTCTACTGAAACAGCACTGAAAAGTATTTTTAATGGATTCTTGACATTTTTCTGGATTTAATGAAATTTTAATGGACTAAAACGGAGCTCGGATTCAAAAGATATGAATTTTAGAAGTTTAATTGCGATTTTTAAACTAAACAGAAAAGATTAAATTATTTATTGCGCAATTAAGCCCCGGGGTGACGCACGCATGGCGCAAGCGGTAGGGCTGACGTCGGCGGTGCAAGCGGGCGACGCAAGCGACGCGGCGCGGTCCACGGTGGACCGAGTCCACGGCGGCGGGGAGAGCGGGCACGTGGCGCGCATCGGGGAGGGTGGCGGCGATCGGACGGCGCGCCTTGCGCGCGAGGGCGGTCGGATCCGCCCGATCCGAAGGATCGAACGGCGCGGATCGCGGCTAGGGTTAGGGTTTGGACGGCGGCGAGGCGGACACGCGGCAACCCATCGGCGTGCGGCGACGGATCGAGCGGCGACGGATCGATCGCGATCGGACGGTGCGGATCTGCCCGATCCGAAGGATCGGATGGTGCGGGAGCGGCGCTAGGGTTAGGGTTCGGGGCGGCGGCTCGAGCTCGCCGCCGGCCATGGCGCGCGGCGGCCGGCCGGACTCCGGCGGCACGGCGACGGCGGCGAAGGGTGTTGCGGGCGCGGGAACCACGAGGAAGGACGGAACGATGCGCGCGGAAACGGTTCGGGAGGAGGCCCGAAAAACCGAAAAGGAGAAGGGCGGCGGTGCACTCACCGGCGACGGAGACGACGTACGATGGCGACGGCGGGTTTTGGGGGCTAGCGCACGGGAACCAAAGGGAAAGCGCGGCGGCGAAAGGGAGTTTTATAGGGGTACAACGGGGCCGAAACAAACACGGAAACGGCGCAGATTCCTCGCCGTTGTTCACGGACTCGGAGAGAGGGAAACAATCGGCGACGGATTTCGCGTGGATAGGGTTTCCAACGGCGCGGGGTGCGGGGATGGAAACGGCGCCGTGAGATTGAGCCGGCACGGGCCGACGTGGCTCGGATTCAAACGGAAAGGAGCGGAAAGGCGGCGCGCATGGCGGACGGCGGCCGGACCGGCCGGGCGCGGGAGGGAACGCGACAGGCGGGCCCACCCGTCGGCGACTCGCGGCGAGGGGCGCCCGCGGACTTGCGTGCTGCGGCGCGTTGCGGGCCTCGGCCCACGGCCGGGCGCGCGCGGGGAGGACCAGGCCGACGGCCCAAGGAAAGAGCGGAGATGCTGTGCAGCCGTACGGAAAAGAAAAAGAAAAAGGGAAAAAGGATTTTGGGGCTTAATTAATTCTGATTTCTTATTTAATTGTTTAAAAATACTTAGAGTGCTCTAGAAATTCCAGTAAAAATCCTATTAGCGTATTTTGACATGAAGAATTCAAGAAAAATCCTACCATGTCATTTCCATTTATTAATTGCATTTTAAAATTATAGGTTGACTCAGTTAATTTCGAAATTCCGATTATTTCAAGGTAAATTATTTAAATGAATTAGGGAAAAACTCGGGATGTGATAACCTACCCCCTTAAACGGAATCTCGACCCCGAGATTCGGAGGTACTGCGAAGAGGTGCGGGTGCGCGGCCTTTAGCTCATCTTCTCGTTCCCAAGTAGCTTCTTCCTCGGAGTGATGGGTCCATTGAACCTTGCAAAATCGATAACCTTGTTCGCGTCCTTCTTTCACCGACCTCAAGAATACGTGCTTGGTCTCTCTACATAGGTTAAGTCCTCTTGGATTTCAATGGTGCGGACTCTTTGCTCTTCGGTACCCTTAAACACTTCTTTAAGCTGGGACACATGAACCACGTCGTGAATACCGTCATGTTGGAGGGAAGCTCCAGCTGATAGGCCACTTCTCCTCGACGTTCCCGAATCCTGTATGGTCCCACGAAACGTGGTGCCAACTTACCTTTGGTTTGGAAACGATGTACTCCCCGGAGTGGTGTAACGCGAAGATACACAAAATCCCCTGCTTCAAAAGCGAGATCTCTTCGACGATTATCTGCATAGCTCTTCTGTCGGGACTGCGCAATCTTCAACCTTTCTTGAATCACTCGGACCTTTTCCTCTGCTTCGCTTATTACTTCTGTGCCAAACAATTGGCGCTCACCCGTCTGGTCCCAGAATAGGGGTGTGCGGCATTTCCGTCCATACAGTGCTTCATACGGTGCCATTTGAATGCGGCCGATAGGCTGTTGTTGTAAGAGAATTCGCATAGGGCAAGCTTTTGTCCCATGCTTTTCCAAAATCGAGAGCGCATGCTCTCGGCATATCTTCCAAAATCTGATTCACTCTCTCGTTTGGCCGTCTGTTTGTGGATGATAGGCCGTGCTAAAATTCAAACGGAGTGCGAGTTCTTCTTGCAACTTCTTCCGAATTTGGAAGTAACCGACTTCCCTATCGGACACGATCTTCTTAGGCACGCCATGCAAACACATGATCCCCGCGAGATAAAGTTCTGCTAGCTTCTTCCCGAGTAGGTAGTATGTACCGGTATGAAGTGGGCTACCTTGGTGAGTCGGTCCACCACGACCCAAATTGAGTCATAAACTGACGTTGTGCGGGGTAAACCCGTGATGAAATCCATTCCAATTTCTTCCCATTTCCACTCTGAATCTGAAGTGGTTGCAACAGATCCGGCGGGCCGTTGATGTTCGCCTTCACTCGCCGACAAACATCACAAAGTGCAACAAACTCAGCTATCTCCCTCCTCATGCTGACCCACCAAAACTTTTCTTTAAGATCTTGATACATCTTTGTACTGCCCGGGTGAATTGAGTATTGGGTTTGGTGAACTTCCGTAAGGATCGTCTTCTTCAAATCCTTGTCTTCTGGCACACACAATCTCTTTCCCATCCAGATTGTGCCATGTTCGTCTTCCGTAAAACCACGAGCTTTTCCGACTCTCATGTTCTTCTTGAGTTCGGCCATCTCGGGATCTGATGCCTGAGCAGCCCGAATTTGATCAATGAGAGTGGGTTGGGCTTCCGAGCAGCCACAAAACCAAAATCTACCACTTGTAGATTTAGATTCTCGAATTCCGCTGCAATGGTCACACATTCCTTCGACACCGAGAGTGGTGCAGTAACTCTTTCGGCTTAGTGCATCCGCAACCACATTAGCTTTGCCGGGATGGTAGTGTATCCCTAAATCATAATCTTTGATCAGTTCCAACCATCTTCTCTGCCGGAGGTTTAAATCTGGTTGGGTGAAAATGTACTTAAGACTTTTGTGATCCGTATACACTTCACAACGATTACCAATTAGGTAGTGTCGCCAGATCTTCAATGCATGAACCACTGCGGATAACTCCAGATCATGAGTGGGGTAGTTGTTTTCATGTGGGCGCAATTGACGAGATGCATATGCGACCACTTTGCCTTCTTGCATCAACACACATCCCAACCCTTGGCGAGATGCATCACAATAAACTTGGAAGTCCTTTCTTGGGTGGGCAGTATCAACACCGGTGCGGACACCAACTTCCTCTTGAGCTCTTCAAAACTTCTATTGCATCTCCGACCACTTAAACTTCTCATCTTTCTTCAACAGTTGAGTCATTGGCTTGGCGATTTTGGAGAAGTTCTCAATGAAGCGGCGGTAGTAACCCGCAAGTCCAAGGAAACTTCGGATCTGCGTAACCGTTTTAGGCGGGGTCCACTTAGTAACTGATTCCACATTTGCTTGGATCCACGGCTACTCCTTGGGCATTCACAATGTGACCGAGGAACTATACCGCTTTAACGAAAGCACACTTGCTAAACTTGGCGTAGAGTTGATGGTCTCTCAACTTCTCGAGTCTTGTCAGAAGATGTTGCCGATGATCCTCCTCCCTGACTTAGAGTAGACCAAAATGTCGTCAATGAACACCACCATGAATTTATCCAAGAACTCCATAAACACCTTGTTCATCAGATTCATAAAGAAGGCCGGTGCATTGGTTTACCCAAAAGACATGACCGTACACTCGTGCAGTCCATACACGGTGGTGAAGGCGGTCTTGGGAATGTCCTCTTCCCGAATCCACAACGATGATAGCCCGATCGCGGTCTATCTTGGAAAATACCTTGGCCCCTTTGAGTTGATCGAATAAGTCGTCAATCCGTGGTAGGGGATACTTGTTCTTGATAGTAACCTCATTGAGGGCTCGATAATCCACACACATTCTCTTGGTCTTGTCTTTCTTTTCCACAAAAATCACAGGAGCACCCCAAGGCGATGTGCTCGGGCGAATATACCCTTTTTGCAACTGTTCATCCACTTGCTTCTTTACTTCGGCCAACTCGTTGGCTCCCATCCTATATGGCCTCTTGTGTATTGGGGCGGTCCGGTACTAGATCAATCCGAATTCAATTTCCCTTTTGGCGGCATCGAGTTAAGTCTTCGGGGAAAACTTGGGGTATTCTCGACGATGGGGATATCCTCTAACTTCACGGGGTCTTGGCCGCCATTTCGGACGATTCCCGGTGGAAACATGATTCAAACTTACTATAGTCTTGACTTGCATTGGAGAGCGAAAAACAACTCTTTCTCCTTTCGTATTAATTAGAGTAATGGTGCGACTAGCGCAGTCAATTACTCCCTTATGTCTGGACAACCAATCCATCCCAAGAATAACATCTATGCCTTTGGGTGAAGGAGGATAAGGTTGGCTAGAAACATAGATCCTTGGATTTCATGGTCACCGAGGGACAATGCGAGTGGTCTCCAAATGGTTTCCGGGGTTTGAACCCACATAGGTATCTTAAGTCCCACTACGACAACCCATGTGCCCCAACAAATTGCTTTGAGATAAAAGAATGTGTAGCGCGAGAATCAAATAATACTCGTGGCGGGAGTATAGTTTACGGAAACATACCCAGTATAACCTCGGGAGCGGTCTGTGCTTCCTCGGCGGACGCATGGTTGACTCGAGCTGGATGAACCTTGGCCCGCGCGTCTTGGCTTTGGACACTTGTCGCAAAATGCCCGGGTCACCACGGTTGAAACAGAGACTCGGCTTTCCTCCCGAGTCCTTCCTTGGAGGTGGTGGCTGTGATTGTTCTTTGGGATGGCGCCGTTGGAGGGCGCGGGTGGAGTGCGCGTTGCGACCACCGCCACTACGCCGGTTGGAAATTCCCAGGTGATAAGGTCGATGCGACGAACAATCATGGTGGTAGGTCCACTCGACTTCCGAGGCATGAAACGCGGCCTCTGCTGATTTCCCGCTTGTTGAGGAGGTCGGGCTGAAATACTTTTCTCTTCTTGATCATCTTGTTGCGCTGATCTTCCTGTCGAATGGCCTTGTCAACCAGCTTCTCAAAGTTAGCATACTCTCCGGAGATAAGCTTGTCTGTGAGTTCATCATCCAAACCAGCCAAAAACTTTTCCTGCCTTTCTGCATCAGTGCGCACATCTTATGGGGCATAACGGGCAAGACGATTGAACTCGTGCGGATACTCGAAGCGATACATTACCTGCTCAAGAGAACGGAACTCACGCTTTTTACGTGCAACTATTCCCGCAGAATGTGTGCGGTCTGAAACTGCGACGAAACTCTTCCCAGGTAACTGCTGCTCCCGCCGGGCGAGTAACCAAATAGTTGTCCCACCAAGCTGAAGCAGGACCCTGTAACTGATGAGTGGCAAACGAGACTTTCTCCTGATCCGTGCACTGCAGCAGATCTAACTTCTTCTCTATGGCATGAAGCCAATCGTTAGCCTCCATGGGATTGGTGGTGCTTGGAGAAGGTCGGCGGTCGGACACGAAGGAACTCGCGGCTTGGGTGGGGTGGTGGGGCGGCAAGCGATTATTCTGGTTGTTGCTTTGCATTTGTTGCAGCATCTGCGTTGCATCGATGGTGTTGTTGTTGCATTTGCTGCATCATTGCAGCCATCATCTGTGTCTGTGAAGCGAGCACTTGAGCAATGGTGGGGTTCTCGGGTGGCGGTGGAGGAGCATTGCCATTGGCGTCGTGAGCTTCGTTGTTGTTGGCACTGTGCCCATTGTTCTTTGTTCGCCCGCCGGTCCCGGTGTTCACCATCCGAAGGAGACGACCGACTAGAGAGAGAAAAGAAGAAAAACAGACGAGACTTAGAACTAATCTTTATTATTTGAATTCAAATGCATTGTCTGGTCTTGACTAAAAACAAGGAAAAGCACCAAACATCCTTAATTGGTCGGTCATATCACACTTGATATCGACGCCGGCTATCCCACACACGGCCTAACACACGGCAACTACCAAGAAGACAAACTAAGACAAACGGTAAAACTAAGGAGGGCAACTAGAACGATCCACGAGACGAGGAGTCGGCGCTTCCGTCGGTAGATCCCCATTCTTCCGAACGGCTCCTGGAGTCCTCGGGCGTCACCTCAGACTTGGACTCTTCTGAATCGGTTGCCGTAGCCCAACCGATCCTGCCTCTTTCCTCCGAGGAATCTCGAGTCTCTTCGAATCCATGTCTTCAGCCGAATTTCTCGAGCTCGAGTCACCGGAGACGGAGATCCAACCATTACGCCACCTCCGCCTTGATTCGCCGAAGGCTGGAGCAAGGTGAGAGCGAGAGCCTGGCGGGAGGAACTGGAACCGCGCTGGAACCGGAGCGGGTGGAGCTGGAGAAGGCGGTGGAATCCGAGGTGCCAGCTGGATACGGACAGCACGGTGGTGGTCTTCCGAGGCGTAGTGCGGAGTCTGACCCCAACTGGTGGCGGAAGTCCCTTCAACTCAGCTACCTCCTTCTTCAGACGAACCACTTCGTCCTGCAGCCGCGCGATCCTCAGCATCTTCTTGTCGTTCAGCTCTTTGGTCGCCTTGTGTAGGTCAGAGTGCATCTGATCCAGTCCTTTGAGCACGGTGCACATGTGACCGAAGGTAGAGTCATTCTCCTCTGCCGTAGACTTGAATGCACTGACCTCTGAGGAACTACCTCGACGGGGATGGTAGCGGTAGGAGGAGGTGCGAAGGTCAGCATCATGCAGCTCCCTCATCCTGGCCAACATCAGGTAGGCGGCTTCTTGACAAGCGTGATCTGACGTGCCTCCGGAAGCTGTGACCTCCATGTTGGGAAGACACGTTCCCACAAACCCGTGAACCTCCAACCGAACACGGTATGGCAACTCGCCACTGAGAGGCGCAACTGTTGTATACTCTGGTGCTTCGGGATATCCAACTGCAAGGGCCATACGCGCCGGCTACGCCACGGCTGTCATCCCTTTTCCGCGTGCGTTTTGGGAACCTGCCATCTATAGAAACAAAGGAGTGGGAAAAATCAAAACATGCTCAAAAACCCACGACCAACATCCCATTTTCGCAATTCCTAACCCCTAGATCGACTCCACTTTTCAAAACACCCCCATTTTTTCAAAACATATGCACATGAAAAGAATTAGAGGGCTCTTAAGGTTTCCAGTTGGCTTGTCCTACGTCACGGGAAGGCTACGATACCAACTTGTCACGCCCGAAATTCACACCGAGAATTTGCAGCTAATTTGTGCATTACATCCTCGTCCGGGCATCGGCCGAGGTACACAAATCGACGTTATTGATAATACAGAATCCTCGTCTTAGAAACAATATAAAAGAGTTACACAAATGCAGCGGAAAGAAAAATAAAACGACTTAAGCTAAACTTGGCACGAGCGAGCGGAACACCAACTCCACGGCTAAACCTTGACGAGAACAAGCCTACACCTCCTCGGAGACCTCGATCTCAACCTCGCTTGAAGGGGAAAAAGAAGCAAGACCGAGTACAACCACCGTACTCAACAAGTCACACCGGAAAAGGGGACATGATGCAAGATAAATAACAAGGAAAGGTTAAGGGGCTCGATTTGCATAAACAACATTTGCAGTATATAAAAATAGTATTTGAAGACAGTAAAACAGTAGTAATATTTAAGCAGTATTAAATAAACGCTGTCCAACGCCCAAACCACGTTGCAACAGGCCCATCCATCCACCTGCACTAGTCAAGCTTCCACATTTCAATCGAATAAATAAATGAGACTAATCAAGGTGAATCTGGTCGATCGCCCGTAACCGTGGGCATGGCTATTCGAATAGTTTTTACTCTGATCAGAGGTGTACAACTGTACCCACAAGACACAATCCCACAACACGTTACCGTGCGCCGGTGCACCACCACGGTGCCCCGGAAAGGAATTGTGACAGGACCCTTCACATAACCCCCTCTAATCAATCGTACCACACCAAGGTTTCGCCCCCATTCCCATCGGGCAATGGGCAGCCCCCTCTAGTGCCGCGGTGAATCCGAAAGCTGATCAACCCTTAAAACCGGGGCCGACCCAACTCCATCACGCCCACCTCTCTGGGATACGTTAACTAGAGACGGCTACGCTACGAGCCCAGCCATTACCCATTCGGCTTGTGGTATGCACGGCATTTCTTCCGGGTTTCCGAGAACCGGTCCTTAATCGTCATGAGCACGCTAACCAAAGTCCAACCATGTGCTCACGACCCACCTTTCTTATAATTCAATATTATTAGAGACATGCTCACAACTTAACATCATCGAGGGTTAACATCGGTAAGGAAACTTGATTAGTGTGATTCCCTTAAGTGAGCTAGTTGCGCTAAGCATGGCTAAGCAACCTTAAACTATCATCTAGTCACATTGAACCCCAAGTTATCAATGGTATAAGGCAAACAATCCTATGGTGAGTACAAAAGGTATAAACATCCCATGAAATGACATTCTAAATCATATGCGGTATTTGAACGAAAAGAAGTATTTACATAAAATAGGTACAATATGGTCAATGTAAGGTATGACTTGCCTTGATCGGAGGCGAGGAACCTCGGCGACTACTTGAAGAACGGGCTCGCCGGAAAACTCGGGATCTACACGACAAACAAAGCACTCAACAAACACTCTAAAAAGTCTACTGAAACAGCACTGAAAAGTATTTTTAATGGATTCTTGACATTTTTTTGGATTTAATGAAATTTGAATGGACTAAAACGGAGCTCGGATTCAAAAGATATGAATTTTAGAAGTTTAATTGCGATTTTTAAACTAAAGAGAAAAGATTAAATTATTTATTGCGCAATTAAGCCCCGGGTGACGCACGCATGGCGCAAGCGGTAGGGCTGACGTCGGCGGCGCAGCGGCGCGCAGCGGCGCGGCGCGGTCCACGGTGGACCGAGTCCACGGCGGCGGGAGAGAGCGGGCACGTGGCGCGCATCGGGAGGGTGGCGGCGATCGGACGGCGCGGCCTTGCGCGCGAGGGACGGTCGGATCCGCCCGTCCGAAGGATCGAAGCGGCGCGGATCGCGGCTAGGGTTAGGGTTTGGACGGCGGGCGAGGGCGGACACGCGGCAACCATCCGGCGTGCGGCGGCGGCCGGATCGACGGCGACGGATCGATCGCGATCGGACGGTGCGGATCCGCCGTCCGAAGGATCGGACGGTGCGGGAGCGCGCTAGGGTTAGGGTTCGGGCGGCGGCGGCTCGAGCTCGCCGCCGCCATGGCCGCGCGAGCGGCCGGCGGACTCCGCGGCACCGGTGACGCGGCGAAGGGTGTTGCGGGCGCGGGAACCACGGGAAGGACGGAACGATGCGCGCGAAACGGTTCGGGAGGAGGCCCGAAAAACCAAAAAGGAGAAGGGCGGCGGTGCACTCACCGGCGATGGAGACGGACGACGATGGCGGCGGGTTTTGGGGGCTAGCGCACGGGAACCAAAGGGAAAACGCGCGGCGAAAGGGAGTTTTAGGGGTACAACGGGGCCGAAACAAACACGGAAACGGCGCGGATTCCTCGCCGTTGTTCACGGACTCGAGAGAGAGGGAAACAATCGGCGACGGATTTCGTGTGGATAGGGTTTCCAACGGGCGCGGGGTGCGGGGATGGAAACGGCGCCGCGAGATTGAGCCGGCACGGGCCGCGTGGCTCGGATTCAAACGGAAAGGAGCGGAAAGGCGGCGCGCATGGCGGACGGCGGCCGGACCGGCCGGGCGCGGGGGCGGGAACCGCGACGGCGGGCCCGCGCTCGGCGGCTCGCGGGCGAGGCGCCCGCGGACTTGCGTCTTGCGCGGCGTGCGGGCCTCGGCCCACGGCAAGGGCGCGCGCGGGGAGGGCCGGGCGAGCGGCCCAAGGAAAGAGCGGGAAGTCTTGTGCAGCCGTACGGAAAACAAAAAGAAAAAGGGAAAAATGATTTTGGGGCTTAATTAATTCTGATTTCTTATTTAATTGTTTAAAAATACTTAGAGTGCTCTAAAAATTCCAGTAAAAATCTGTTAGCGTATTTTGACATGAAGAATTCAAGAAAAATCCTACCATGTCATTTTCATTTATTAATTGCATTTTAAAATTATAGGTTGACTCCGGGTTAATTTCGAAATTCCGATTATTTCGGGGTAAATTATTTAAATGAATTAGGGAAAAACTCGGGATGTGACACATTCATATTGAATTATCACATGAACAATATGGATAGGACCTTGGCTGAATTGCATGGGATGCTAAAGCAGTGAGGAGAGTATCCGAGAAAAATGGTCATCATGTGATGATGATGCGAAGGCAAAGCGCAAACCACTGTCAAGAAACTTTGCACCAAGAGGAAGTTAACTCCCGATGAGATCATGAGTGCCTCCAATGCAAAGAAGGGCAAGAAGGGTCGGCGGGATCGGATGCCGTTTGCTTCTATTGCAAGGAGACATGCCCTTGGAAGAGGAGCGCAAGAAGTACATGGAGGATCTCAAAAAGAAGCAAAGTACGACTTACGCTTGGTATTAATGTTATAGACATTAATCTTGCTACTTCACCTCCGACTCTTGGGTATTTGATTCCGGATCGGTAGCTCATATTTGCAAGTCGTTGCGGGGAATGAGAAGAAGTAGAGGATTGAGAAGGGCGAGGTGAACCTACGCGTCGGCAATGGAGCAAGCGTTGCTACGATTCTTTGTCGTGCAGTACCACTTCATCTACCTTCGGAGATTAGTTTTGGAATTGAATAATTGTTATTGTGTTCCAACACTATGTCAAAACGTTATTTTCGCTTCATGTTTGCAAGCGGAAGGATATGATTTTAGATCAATGAACAATGGTTGTTCAATATATCTCGAGAGATATGTTCTATTTTCATGCTCCATTGGTGAATGGATTATACGTTTTGAATCTTGAAGCGTCTCCCATCTATAACATTAATACGAAAGACAACTCTCTAATGATATAAACCCCACGTTTATCGGCATTGTCGCTTAGGCCATATAAATAAGAAACGCATGGAGAAGCTCCATAAGGATGGTGCTTCACTCTTTTGATTTTGAATCATTTGAGACATGTGAGTCTTGTTTACTTGGTAAGATGACAAAGGCACCTTTCACGGGACACAGTGAAAGAGCAAGTGACTTGTTGGCACTCGTACATCGATGTATATGGACCAATGAGCTCAACGGCCGAGGTGGTTATCGGTACTTCATTACCTTTACCGATGACTTTAGTAGATATGGTTATATCTACTTAATGAGGCATAAGTCCGAATCCTTTGAAAAGTTCAAAGAATTCAGAATGAAATACGAGAATCATTTAGGGAAAACAATCAAGTTTCTACGATCGGATCGTGGAGGAGAATACTTGAGCCAAGAGTTTGGTAATCATCGAAAGATTGTGGAATTGTTCCAGTTGACTCCGCCGGAACTCCACAATGGAATGGGGTGTCCGAACGGAGAAATCGCACCTTGTTGGACATGGTGCGGTCGATGATGAGCCAAAGTGATCTTCCGTTATCCTTCGGGATATGCTCTTGAAACATTGCGCTCACACTAAATAGAGTTCCATCTAAGTCGGTTGAAAAGACACCATATGAGATATGGACAGGGCAACCCCTAGTTTGTCTTTTCTCAAAATTTGGGGATGTGAGGCTTATGTAAAACGTTTACGATCGACAAGCTCACACCCAAATCGAACAAGTGCTTCTTTGTGGGATATCCTAAGGAAACTAAGGGATATTACTTTTATAATCGGAAACAAGGCAAAGTGTTTGTCGCCCGACATGGTGTCTTCTTGGAGAAAGAGTTTCTTTCAAGAAGGGTTAGTGGGAGCAGGGTGCATCTTAAAGAAGTTCAAGAAACACCGAAAACGTTTCGGCGACCACAGAGCCACAACGGGAGGAGCAAAGTGTTGCGCCACCGGTTGTAGATACACCGGCCCCATGGAGGTCGAAAGATCACGTCGTGCACCGACAGTACAGTGCGGAACAACGTGATATATTGTTGTTAGACAACGATGAGCCTAAGACCTATGAGGAAGCGATGGTGGGACCCGATTCCAACAAGTGGCTTGGAGCCATGAAATCCGAAATAGAATCCATGTACGACAATCAAGTTTGGAACTTGGTTGATCCACTGATGGTGTCAAAACCATTGAGTGTAAATGGGTTTTTAAGAAAAGGCCGATATGGATGGAAATGTTCACATCTATAAGGCGCGATTGGTGGCGAAAGGTTTTAAACAGATTCAAGGAGTTGATTATGATGAAACCTTCTCGCCCGTCGCAATGGTTAAATCTATTCGGATTATCCTAGCGATTGCTGCATATTTTGATTATGAGATATGGCGAGATGGATGTCAAAACGGCTTTCTGAATGGAAACCTAAGCGAGGATGTATACATGATACAACCTCACGGTTTTATCGATCCAGAATCGCACTGGAAAGGTATGCAAGCTACGAAATCTATTTATGGATTGAAGCAAGCATCTCGGAGTTGGAATATTCATTTTGATGAAGTAATCAAAGGGTTTGGTTTCATCAAAAATGAAGAAGAGGCATGTGTTTACAAAAGGTCGTGGGAGCGCAATTGTATTCCTAATCTTATATGTGGATGACATATTGCGATTGGAAATGATATCCCTATGCTTGAATCCGTCAAGTCTTCATTGAAAAATAGTTTTTCCATGAAAGACTTAGGGAGGCACATATATATTGGGCATTCGGATCTATAGAGATAGATCCAAGAGGCTAATTGGATTAAGCCAAAGTACATACATTGACAAGGTGTTGAAAAGGTTCAACATGCATGATTCCAAGAAAGGTTTCTTGCCCATGTCACATGGCATTAATCTTAGCAAGAATCGGTGTCCTCGGACACATGATGAGCGGAATAAGATGGGTATGGTTCCATATGCTTCGGCAATTGGATCCATCATGTATGCCATGCTTTGTACACGCCCGAGATGTCTCGTACGCTTTGAGTGCTACGAGCGAGATACCAGTCATATCCAGGTGAAGGTCACTGGACTGCCGTAAAGAATATTCTTAAGTACTTGAGAAGAACTAAGGATATGTTCCTAGTCTATGGAGGTGAAGAAGAGCTCGTTGTAAGTGGTTACACCGATGCTAGCTTCCAAGCAGAGACAAGGATGATTATAGATCGCAATGGGTTCGTGTTCGCTGAACGGAGCGCGATCGGTGGAAGAGTTCCAAGCGGGATACGTTGCTGATTCTACAACGGAGCGAGTACATTCTTTGCTTTGGAAGCTGCAAAGGAGGCTCATTTGGATCAAGAAATTCGTTTCGAGCTTGGTGTGATGACTAGTACGACTGGTCCAATGTCTCTCTATTGTGATAATAGTGGAGCCATTGCGCAAGCCAAGGAGCCGAGGTCACATCGAAGTCCAAACACATACTTCGGCGATATCATCTCATCCGCGAGATAGTGGACAGAGGTGATGTCAAGATATGCAAAGTGCACACGGATCTCAACATAGCCGATCCTGACAAAACCTCTCCCTCGGCCGAAGCATGAGGTGCACACAAGAGCAATGGGTATTAGATACTTACATGATTGACTCTAGTGCAAGTGGGAGATTGTTAGTGATATGCCCTAGAGGCAACATGGAGATGTTGGATATCACGTCAATGTTTATGTATAAATGAATAAAGTGTTATTCGGTTCCATGAAATAGACATCTTGTATTGATCAATAAGTACGTGACTTATTTATGAGACTCTATATGTATGAATCTATTTCTAAACGATCCACGATCATATGTCATATTGTTGGAACAAATATGATTCTAAGATCGGCATGTTTATTGATTGATGATCATGTCTCATAGATCATGGGTATGGAGATACCAAATCAATAAACATGGACATATGTGTTGGAGAACACATTGTTGGATAGACCCACCATGAGACACTACGGGAATTAATGTGCCATTAGTTGGTCTCGGGTAGTGTTGGTACAAAGTCCTTAGACTGAGATCACCATGGATTCCAACATGTGTAGTAGCCTACTTTGGGACTACCAAACGCTATTCCGTAGCTGGGTAGTTATAAAGGTAGTTTTCGGGTTTGCTATGAAACATGGAGTGGGATGTGAGTGATCAAGATGGAATTTGCCCCTCCTTTGGAGAGATATCTCTGGCCCCTCGAGGTAATGGATTATGGAAATGCATGGCCATGCTAAGTTGATTGAGGAGTCAATCAACGGACGGATAATCCAATACGGTTCGAGTGAATGGTTAAGCTATTGAAGGGATGGCACACATCTTGCCTATAGCTTAAGCGGTATCGTGAGGCAAAGGGATTTGTGTACACATTACGGGTTCGAGCTGATATTATTCTTGTATACTATGGTGTCAATATGTCTTGCTAGCGCCGCCGTGTGGGTGGTGAGTTGGACTCGAGCCGACGATCGGCTAAGTTAGACTATAGCCAAAACCGAGTATACCTGAACCTACTGGGTCGCACGCTTAAGGGGATAAGAACAAGCATTCGAGTTGGACTCGGATACGGCTCGATCGGATAGGGATCCGATCGGATAGAGTCCTATGGGCTTACGACGTATGGGCGGCCAACTCGTGAGATTCGGATAGGATCCGATTCAAAATAGAGTCCGATCGGCCACTAGTCCCGGTCGGCCAACTCTATATAAAGGAGGGAGGGGTGGAGAGCGTGACACGTCAATTGCATCGCGTGCAACGAAGTCGCCGAGATCAATCTCCACGGAAACCCTCCGCCTTCAAGCCAAACCCTAGCCTTGCATCGCGTGCTAGCACACGGGTGTACGGCGTTGTCCCCGGACGTGTGGATACCCGTAGAGGCGGCGCTACGTTGCGCGGCGTTGATCGGCCGGATCGGCTGCAATCGGAGCGATCGGGCGTGGTGGAATCGGCTGCGGTCGGGCGCATCGGAGCGAGGTGTGAGAACGCGGCCGGACAACTCGAATCGGCTGATTGGCGAATCGGCATCTCCGGGAATCGGCTACTTGTTCCGGATCGGATTGCCCCGATTGGCTATTCGCCGTGCACTCTACTCCAATCGGTAACGATCTATCGACCCTTACTTGCAAGTGTTCCTGGTTTGCGCGGATAAAAGTTTTTGTTTTCGGCTAGCGTAGCCTCCGCGTAACCCTTCACAAGAGTCTCATGCTTCTTAGGTAGAGCCCTAAGCATCTTTTGGGCAACCTCAAGATCGGTATATGTTGCCCCAAGCTCCTTGAGATCATTGACAATGACATTAAGCCTCCCATACATATCATTCACACTCTCATGAGGCAACATGTAGACCCCCGTTTTCGAGGACGGGGATCAATCATGTTCATAGTACCAATTTCCTGGATCAAGTAGTTTGGTACCCACGAATACAGTACTGAATCATCTGGTGCATGATACATTCATCGACATACGCAAAATATTACAATATAGAGCCCGAAAGCAATGTATAGAACTTAGGACCTAACGGTCTGGAATACAATCAAAAACAGAGTTTAGATAAGGCAGCGGAAAGAAGGCAGCGGCCGCCATTGCCACAGGCAACGACCGGAGCTAAGACCTATTGGAAGCCATCGTCTTCCACACCCTCCTGGTAGTATGCATACGGGTCTTCTGGGTCTTCATTATCTACATCTGAATGTTTGTGTGTATAGCAAGGGTGAGTACCAAACATACTCAGCAAGCCAGCACAGCAAAGATGCATATGATAGGGGATTCTCAAAGGATGGCTGTGGTTCATTTGCACAAAGCCAACTTTATAATTCTTTTTGCAAACCTAACATCTAGCCTGGTCAAGTTTTATTATCATAGTTCATTAAGTTGTCGACGTCGTCATGGTTTTCTGGGGAGCCTACCCTTCTCGTATCTTGAGAAGTTGGTCCACTAGTACATAAAAATCATCATGCAAACCCATCCCATCATTTTTAAAATTTAGAGTTTAGCCGAGAGATAAACTTGTCATGCCGCTCATTATCCGCAAGCACGGCTATTCGAATAGATTGATTTACTCATACTGCAGTGGATGTACACTTTACCCGTACTCCGTGACTGCCCAACGAATGAGCCTACGTCCCAACACATGAGACGGTCACGACAAAGTCTTTCGATAACCTCACTTTGGCAGTACCCGCTCCATGAACTTAAGTCCTCATGCACTCTAGCCGTAAACAGTTTCTAGCACTGAGAGGAGTTCTGGGTTCCCAGGGTAAGGGAAAAACTAACTCAATCTTTAAGTTATCGTTAAGTTTGATTTATCATTCACCTAGGGCACGTTACCTCTTGGTAGGCCCTCCACCACAATCCTAGGCATGCTACCTCTTGGTAGGCCCTGGGCACGCTACCTATTGGTAGGCCTACCACCACAATCCACACAAGAACCACTATGCAGGGATACTGCCTCCGCTCGGCTATCTACTCCGCTAGGTCTATACTCATTCGAGAAGTACGGTTGTACTGGCTCGTTCCATGTTAAAAGTCTCATGGCTCGGTCCTTAGCTGACCAGGGATGGTACTTGCCTTTGCCGAAATCCACCCAAATCATCCAGCCGCCCTAGTCAAAAACATTGGTTTTGTATTTTCACTTTTCAACAAACACATTTTATCATTCTCATGGCAATGTGGCGCTCATGTCTCCACTTGCCGTATATCAACTACCTTCCCTAAGGTAGTTGCCCAAGCATATAGCTCTTTTCTAGAAGTATGAATATGCATTGAATCTAATCATGGCATGGCTAAACATTTTACCGAAGATTTCCTTCGGTCACATCATATCGAGGGTTACAAAGAGTATAACTAAAGGTAATCAACATCAAGGCATGGCATAACAAGAATAGGTATTTTTTGTGTATAGCATGCACATTTTAATTTTTGAATTAACACAAGTTCGCAAATAGGATCAATATGTTCAAAGGGACTGATGACTTGCCTTGGTCGCGACCTTCTTGACTTGTGTCTTCAGTGTACTCAACGGCTCCTGTGGAGTCTATACATACGTGCAAAATATCCAATTGAATTCGATCAGAATTCAAATAAAAACCATTAAAACCAAATGAATCACAAAAGCGGTCCCTAAGACGAATCTATGGTCGTAAACGGATTAATGATCGAGTTTTGCTAAAGTCCGAGTCGAAACGAGCGAACTGCATTAATTTGAACTTTTGTGTTTTCTCCGATTCAACCTTTATGGGGTGGCCTTATCCTCAGTTAATTTAAGTTTTAGAGGCATTGTAATTTGATGATTGAAAAGGTTTATTTGGTTAGAGGTTACCTAGAGCGTTTACGTCAACTTTTTGGGTTGGATCAAATTTCTTTTATGGGCTTGGTGTCGTGGTCTACCGATAAATGGGTTGGGAAGGATTTATGGAGCGAAATTCAATATAAAACATATATGTATATATATATAGGGAAGGGTTGATTAGGAATTATAAAGATAGTTTATAATCCTTGGAAGGTTCTTATTTGTGAATATAAATTAAGTGAATGAATAAGCTTTTCAAAGATGTAAAGATTTTTGAGAAATTGAAATAGGTTAAAAAGTTTGAATCTAATTTGTCGATGTCAGAGATCGACACGCGGGAATCCGAGGGACCCCCTTTTTGGTTCGGCACAGGGGAGCGGTGAATTTAGGCTTAAACTCGTGATGAAGATGGGATGACGCCGAAACCAGGAAAGATCAAGACTGCAAGGACGCAAGGATTTATACAGGTTCGGGCCACCTACGAGGTGTAATACCCTACTCCTGTTCTTTATGTAGTATGAGGGATGGATTACAAGGACTAGTGATGGTATTCCCCCCTCCCAACGTCTGACGGATCGAGCGTTGCTAAGGACTAGCTGTTGCTCTGGGAGTTGACGAACCGAAGGAAGGAACCTCCAAAACCACTGAAGGGGCCAGCCGAACAGAGCACAGAACGGAACTCCGAACAGGGAACCTCTTTTATGATGGACTTGGGCCTCCTTTTATAGTGCAAGGGGACACCACAGTAGTCCTGATTTCTTCTACTTCGCTCCACGTGATGGAGCGGCTCTTGCCTTGTCTTGTCGGAGAAGCCACCCCATCTTTGTTCCTGTTGCCTCGTCGTGGGAGTAGGCAGAAAAAAGCGGGCATCGTGGCAACCATGCTGCTGACGCGGTGATGGCCGGCCTACCTACTTCGATGAGACCTACTGGTCAGCGGCCCATCTTGTGGGTAGGTGCTGACACAACGCCTCCTGCGCTCGTACTCTCTCTCCCACGCGACCGTCCAATGCATTAAACGCGACTAAACGGGGCGTGAGGGAGGCGTGCGCGGAGTGGGTGTGCTGCCATACCGCGGTCGCAGTCAAAGACTTTAGGCCCCCTTGCCTCGTGACGAGGCAAAAAGGGGTGATGAGAGCGGGCGACGGCGCGCCTCACATCGCATTAAATGCGGCGGGCGGGCACTCAACTCTCTCTTTTTAGGCATTAAATAAGGTGGTTGGTAGTTGGACTCGCCCTTCTCCCAGAGAGGTGCAGGGCGAGGATGGGGGGTCTGGGTAACCCCGGACCCTGCCGTCCGGGGGTCCGGGTGATCCCGGACCCTGCCGCTTGGGAGTATGGCGGCCTCCGGGCAGCCTCTGGGCCAGGCCCCTCTTGGGGGGGCCACGTGGCCGCCCGTGGCCGGGACTCACTTGGGTCATTCAGGACATATTTTTGGCGCGCCTTGATGGGCAAGGGCGCCTTCTTTTTTTCAGATATCATACCTCTGACATACCCCCGGGCCCATATCACCGACAGTAGCCCCGGTGTTGACCGGGACCGAGTCGGGCTCGAGCGCGGTTAACGCCATTTCCTTGAGTGTGTGGGCCCAGGCACTGGATGTGCCTTGGTATGGCAAGAGGCTGGTACGCGACAGTTGATGCCGCGCTAGGCTAAGCTTTCTCAAGACGGGGGCGAGTTTATTCGGGCCACGCACGCGGGGGCCCATTCAAACCGCCTAGCTCTCTCCGTCCCGCGTAGTGCGCCTGGTGGGCACGAAACCCCAGGTGGCGTGAAATCCAAGCGGTGCGGGAACCAAAGGGGATGCGAAAAGAAAACGAAGGGGCGCGGAGGCAAGGAGGCGCGTAGTGTGGTAGTGGGGCGAAATTAATGCCGTGAAATTCGAGGGCCGTGGTCGCCTATAAAATGGATCCGCGTGGAGGGGGATCGGTTTCTACGCTTTCCACAGCCATCGTCTCTCACAGCTTTTCGCCTCTCACCTTCCCAGCGCCCTTTGCTTCTTCACCTCCTTCCTCTCGCCACCAGCTTTCCATTCGCACTTCAGCGTCCACCTTTGAGATGGCCTGCGATTCGCCTATGGAGCCGGGGAGTGTGCTCCCCAAATCAGGCCCGCGACCCCGGCTTCGACCCCTACATCCCCACCGAGGACTTCCCCGAGGGCACCGAGGAGGCCGCCCGTCTTCGCGTCCAAGACGCTGTCGACTCCATTATGGTGGGTTTTGACGGCACTCCGACGGCCTTCTAGCTTGCCTTCCGCGAAGATTCGCCGGACGAAGGCCACCCGGAGAACGCCCCCAGCGACCCCGTCGGTCGCCTAGGACTCCCCTGTCCCCTTTTTGTTTTTACCTGTATTTGTGAACAAGATATTTGCAATATTGTTTATAATATCAGTGAACTTGCCTTTATCTCGTTGAACTTGTATTGCAATAGCCCATATGTGTATGTATATATGTTGGGAGCCCCCGGTCAACTTAGCGCACACGCAGTGACGGTTGGTTGGCCCGAGCCTCTGCCCGTTTGCTTTCCTGCAACGGTAGTTCAACTCTTAGTTAGCTTAGCCATTGCAAGAATGCAGTAGTGTGGTCCTCCGCCATGATTTGTCCCATGTAGCTGGGGGCTGGTCCGGGTTCGGGCAGCATACACTGGCCGTTAGCTGGTGCCTTTCTCGGGGTCTCAGGTAGGAGCGAAGGCATAAAATGGCCAGTGAGGGCAGCGACAACGGGGGGCCGGGACAGGCGTGTTAGTACGCACCCGAGCCCCCAGGCGTTGACTGCCTCCAGGCGTGGTAGTATGCAGCATCGTTGTACCCTCGACGCCCTTAGGGCTCTCATGCTAAGGCGGGCAAGGCCAGGAAACCATTGGGAACCGCATCCGCAGTACATGCTCCAGCACATGGAGCAAAACACACTATAAATAGGTATTGTGCGAGAAAATCATATGGGATATAACAGCAAACTTATTGCTCATGCCACCGGAAGTAGTGGATGAACTTCCATGTATGTTTCAGCGCACCATGTGGCTTATGGGTAAAACCTGCGCAGTTGGGAAATGTTCCACGGGTTCGGCAACGGAGTGTCGTCCTCTGTGGCTAGGCGAACTACTCCCGGACGCAGGGTGCCAATAACCTTGTATGGCCCCTCCCACATCGGGGATAATTTGCTCAGTCCCGCACGCGTTTGCACGTGGCGTAGGGCGAGATCATTGACTGCGGCGCTCGGGGTTGACTTTGTGCTGATGGTAGCGGCGGAGGCTGGCAGTAGCGGGCGCCTGGCGCTGCCGCGCCGTCTTTCTTCCGAGTAATCCAAGTCGTCACGACGCAAGCGCTCTTGATACGCCGGTGTATAACATGGCTCGGGGCGATCCCAGGGTGAGCTCGAAAGGCAAGACAGCCTCAGCTCCATACACCAAGAAGAAAGGTGTTTCCCCGGTGGCACGGCTCGGGTTTATCCGATTGGCCCAAAGGACCGCAGGCAGCTCGTCAGTCCACAGGACCGCAGGCAGCTCGTCAGTCCACGAGTCCCCATGCTTCTTGAGCACATTATAGGTCTTCGTCTTGAGGCCTTTTAATATTTCTGCGTTTGCAGGCTCGGCCTGACCGTTGCTTTCGGGGTGGGCGGGCGAGGCGAAACAGAGCTTGATGCCCATATCGTCGCAATACTCACCAAATAGCTCACTCGTGAACTGGGTGTCGTTGTCGGTGATGAGCCTGTTGGGGACCCCGAACCTTGCCGTGATGCCTCTCATGAACCGCACAGCCGAATGTTTGTCGATGACGCTGACTGGATAGGCCTCGGGCCACTTGGTGAATTTATCGATGGCGACATATAGAAACTTGCAGCCGCCCTGTGCCTGCTTGAACGGACCCAGGATGTCCAGCCCCCAGACCGCGAACGGCCACGAGAGCGGGATGGTCTAAAGGGCCTGAGCCGGTAGGTGCGTCTGCTTGGCGTGGAATTGGCACGCTCGGCACCGCCGCACGAGGTCTATTGCATCCTCCAGCACAGTGGGCCAATAAAATCCTTGGCGGAATGCCTTTCCCACCAAGGTTCGGGAGGCTGAGTGCGCCCCACATTCACCTTCATGGATCTCGGCTAGGAGCTCGAAACCCTGTTCCCGAGCGATGCATTTCATGAGCACTCCGTTGGCACCGCGCCGGTAGAGTGTCCCTTCTACCAACACGTACCTCTTGGAGGTCCAGGCAATGCGTTCACTTTCCTCGCGTTGCTCGGGTAATGACGCGTCTTGTAGGTACGCCTGGATTTCCGAAATCCAAGCCACCTGGCGCGTGATGTCGGTCTGGCGGGGCCAGCCGTGGCTGGCTGCCAGTCCGGCGTCGGGACCGGATTCCGCGCCGGGCGGTTCGGGTGCGCGACGGCTCGTGAGACTTTCTTCAAACGCGCCTGGCGGGGCTAGGGCTCACGTGGACACGATCCTAGATAGCTCGTCCGCTAGGGTATTGTCTCTTCTGGGAATATGGCGTAGCTCGAGGTCATCGAAATGGCGCTCCATATGTCGTACTTCCTTGACATAAGGTTCCATTTGGGGGTCGGTGCATTGGTACTCCTTGGAAACCTGGTTTACAACCAGTTGGGAGTCCCCGAGGACTAGCAGACGGCGGATGCCTATGCCTGCGGCCGCTCGCAACCCCGCTAGGAGCCCTTCGTATTCGGCCATGTTGTTGGTTGCCCAGAAGTCAAGTTGGACGATGTACCGAAGCACGTCGCCCGTTGGGGAGGTTAACACCACGCCTGCCCCGGCCCCATGCAAGGTGAGTGAACCGTCAAAGTTCATCATCCAGTGCGCGGTTCCTTGGCCGCGATCCTTCGCACTCTCGGGTTCACTCGGGGGTGGATCGCTATCGACCGTTGGTGTCCATTCTGCCACGAAATCGGCCAAGGCCTGGCTCTTGATCGCGTGACAGGCTTCGAAATGCAGATCAAATTCCGATAACTCGATGGCCCATTTGACTACCCATCCCGTCCCTCTCGGTTATGCAGGATTTGCCCGAGAGGGTAGGACGTGACTACTGTTACCCGATGCGTCTGGAAATAATGGCGCATCTTCCTGGAGGCCACGAGCACGACGTAGAGCATTTGCTAGGCCTGCGGGTAACGTGTCTTTGCGTCCCATAGCGCCTCGCTGACAAAGTAGACCGGCCGCTGCACCTTGGTGCGGGCCTTGGCTACTTTGCTAGGGGCGACAGGTTCGGGTGCACCGGGGCGGGTTACCTCGGTGTCCGGGGCTGCCAGGCCATCGCCTCCCCCCGGGGCCCTCAGGGCCGCTCTGGGTGGAAAGGGCCTCGAAAGCCCCCAAACTAGGGGCCGGGTGGCTCCACGAAGCTCGAGGGCCAAGGGCCACCTCCGAGGTTCGGCGCTTCCTCGGCCAACACCGTTCCAAGGTTTCTGCCTCGGGTGCACCTGGGCGGGTTATCTCGGTGTCCGGGGCTGCCGAGCCATCGCCTCCCCCGGGGCCCTCAGGGCCGCTCTGGGTGGAAGGGGCCTCGGGAGCCTCCGAACTAGGGGATCAGGTGGCTCCCTGAAGCTCGGGGGGCCAAGGGCCACCTCCGGGTTCGGGCGCTTCCTCGGCCAACACCGTTCCGAGGTTTCCTGCCTCCGGGTTTGATGGCGTTGGGGGCGACTGAGAGTCTAGCTCGTCGTCGCACTCCACAACCAAAGCCGCACTAATCACTTGAGAGGTCGCCGCCAAATATAAAAGGAGGGGTTCTCCTTCTCGAGGGGCTACCAATACGGGCGGTGAGGAGAGATAGCGCTTGAGCTCGCCCAAGGCTTTCTCTGCTTTGTCCGTCCAAGTGAAGGGGTCGGTTCGCTTTAGCAGCTTGAATAGAGGGAGCGCCCGCTCTCCTAGCCTTGATATGAAACGACTTAGGGCAGCTACACAACCAGTGATTCTCTGCACATCCTTGAGTTTCCTGGGGGGTGCATTTCCTCTATCGCTTTTATTTTTTGCGGGGTTGGCCTCAATGCCTCGGGCGAGACCAAAAACCCTAACGGTTTGCTGCGGTACCCGAACACGCATTTTCGGGTTCAGCTTCATGCGGGAGGACCAGAGGTTATTAAATGTCTCGGCCAAGTCCGGGAGCAAGGTTCTTTGGTCCCGGGATTTGACCACGAGATCATCGACGTACGCCTCAACATTGCGCCCTATTTGGTCTTTCAACGTGATGCGGACACCATGTTAAAAAGTGGACATGGCATTCTTGAAACCAAAGGGCATAGACATGTAGCAAAAGGTACCCACAGGGGTAATAAATGAAGTTTTCTCCTCATCCTCTATAGCCATGCGGCGGTGATAACCGAGTATGCATCTAGGAAGCATAAAAGGTCACACCCCACGGTGGAGTCGACTATCGGTCTATTCGAGGTAGAGGATAGGGGTCTTTAGGACATGTCTTGTTGAGGTCGGTGTAGTCGATGCACATGCGCAGCTTGTGGTTGGCCTTCGGGACGACCACCGGGTTCGCCAACCACTCCGGATGCAGCACCTCCCGGATGAAGCCGGCCCCGGAGGCCGTGTCACCTCTTCACGGATGAACGCTGCCGCTCCGGGGCTGCCGCCTCACCTTCGCCGGACCGGTCGGGCATCGGCCGTCACGCAAGTCGATGCTCAATCACCTCCATGGGGACTCGGGCATATCCGACGGCTTCCAAGCAAACACGTCGGCGTTCGCTCGCGGGAAGGAGACAAGCGTGTCTTCCTATTTGGGGTCCAAGTTGCCGCCAATGTTGGCGGTCTTGGACGGGTCGTCACCCAACTGGATAGACTTGACTACCACCTCATCGGCTGAGGTGATACGCTGTTTCGGGGCCCGGGAACCCGAGGCCTCCCCTTGAGGGCCCTCGGATTCAACACGGTCGGCCATGACATGCTCGTCACCTCCAGCAGCCTCGATGGCTGTGGTGTTAGATCTGGAGGAACTCGGTGGGATTCACCGAGCCGTTGTATTTCTCCGTAAGGGACGGCCTAAACTTGTTAGGCCGGCGCACATTACGGAGGGCGCAATGAGGCACAGCGGCCGTTGCGCGCGAGAGGGCGACAACGGGTGTGGGGCCCCTTCGGGCGTCGTGGAACCTCCTGCTCGCGGCTGGGCCATCATGGCCGCTCGCCGTCCCCGAGGGCTCCTCTGGCAGGGAGGCTGCTGCTGCCGCTCGCCGGCGGTTGCGCTTCACGACGAGGAGGCACGATCCACAGGCCCGTCCGTGCGGCGCTCGTCACGGCGCTCGATGCGGCGGGCGTCCGTTGCATATAGCGGATCTCGGGGCGCCTCCGGTTGGTTGCTTCTTTGAGAGGCTCTCTTCCGCCTCGCGGCGGCCGCTGCCCTTCGAGCCCGTCATCGATAGGACGAGCTCACCGCGGTATGTGAACCGCGCGGTTGGTGGCTGGAGGAAGCGAGGTCAGCGGCCAGCTGACGCTGGGCCGTGCCTACCAGCTTCGCCACGTCGTCAAACCAACGCTTGGCGTTGGATCCCTCGCCGGGGTGACCGGGGGTGGCGCAAGAGAGCTTCGCCGCTCGAAGGGCGCCTTCGGCGTGCCAAACTCCGAGCGACGATGGACGTCTCCCGGCGAGGTTCGCCGTACGCCCGCTCAGAGCGGGGCACGGATCCCGCACGGGCGTTGGCGGTCTGCGGGATACAGCCCCCTCTCCGCCCGCAGCCGCCGTTTCAGCGGAGGCAGAGAAGGTGGCGCGGCCCCGGCTGTTGCCGTTGCCATCAGAGGCGGTGAGGGAGACGAAGGTCCTTTCCCCCCTGAGCGGAGGTGACGGAAGGTTGGGCTATGTCCGCCCGTGTCAACCTCCTCCGCCGCCTCGTTGGCCAGGTCGCATTCAAGGGTAGCGAGCGAGCCTAACACGGACCACGGAACGTGGCCGTGAACCATGGCGAAGACGGGGAGAGAGGGTTTCCTGCGAGAAAATGAAAGGAATACGGGAGTTTAAACCAAAATGAAGTGTGCTCCCCCTACCTGGCGCGCCAGCTGTCGATGTCGGAGATCGACACGCGGGAATCCGAGGGACCCCCTTTTTGGTTCGGCACAGGGGAGCGGTGAATTTAGGCTTAAACTCGCGATGAAGATGGGATGACGCCGATAACCGGGAAAGATCAAGACTGCAAGGACGCAAGGATTTATACAGGTTCGGGCCACCTACGAGGTGTAATACCCTACTCCTGTTCTTTGTGTGGTATGAGGGATGGATTACAAGGACTAGTGATGGTATTCCCCCCTCCCAACGTCTGACGGATCGAGCGTTGCTAAGGGCTAGCTGTTGCTCTGGGAGTTGACGAACCGAAGGAAGGAACCTCCAAAACCACTAAAGGGGCCAGCCGAACAGAGCACAGAACGGAACTCCGAACAGGGAACCTCTTTTATGATGGATTTGGGCCTCCTTTTATAGTGCAAGGGGACACCACAGTAGTCCTGATTTCTTCTACTTCGCTCCACGTGATGGAGCGGCTCTTGCCTTGTCTTGTCGGAGAAGCCACCCCATCTTTGTTCTTGTTGTCGCATCGTGGGAGTAGGCGGAAAAAAGCGGGCGTCGTGGCAGCCATGCTGCTGACGCGGTGATGGCCGGCCTACCTACTCCGATGGGACCTACTGGTCAGCGGCCCATCTCGTGGGTAGGTGCTGACACAACGCCTCCTGCGCTCGTACTCTCTCTCCCACGCGGCCGCCCAATGCATTAAACGTGACTAGACGGGGCGTGAGGGAGGCGTGCGCGAAGTGGGTGTGCTGCCATACCGCGGTCGCAGTCAAAGACTTTAGGTCCCCTTTGCCTCGTGATAGGCAAAAAGGGGTGATGATGAGAGCGGCTGACGGGCGCGCCTCACATCACATTAAATGCGACGGGGCAGGCGCTCAACCTCTCTCTTTTTAGGCATTAAATGAGGTGGTTGGCAGTTAGACTCGCCCTTCTCCCAGAGAGGTGCGGGGCGAGGGATGGGGGTCGGGTAACCGGACTCCTGCCGTCCGGGGTCAGGTGATCCGGACCACTGCTTGGGATGTACGGCGTCCTCGGGCAGCCTCGGGCCAGGCCCTATTGGGCGGCCACGTGGCCGCCCGTGGCCGGGACTCACTTGGGCCATTCAGGACATATCTTTGGCGCGCCTTGATGGGACTGTCGATGTCAGAGATCGACACGCGGGAATCCGAGGGACCCCCTTTTTGGTTCGGCACAGGGGAGCGGTGAATCTAGGCTTAAACTCGCGATGAAGATGGGATGACTCTGATAAACCGGGAAAAATCAAGACGGCGAGGACGCAAGGGTTTATACAGGTTCGGGCCACCTACGAGGTGTAATACCCTACTCCTGTTCTTTGTGTAGTATGAAGGATGGATTACAAGGACCAGTGATGGTATTCCCCTCTCCCAACGACTGATGGATCGAGCGTTGCTAAGGGCTAGCAGAACAGAGCCGAGAGCAGAACACGGAATAGACGGAACCAGAACCTTTTTTATGATGGACTTGGGCCTCCTTTTATAGTGCAAGGGGACACCACAGTAGTCCTGATTTCTTCTACTTCGCTCCACGTGATTGAGCGGCTCTTGCCTTGTCTTGTCGGAGAAGCCACCCCATCTTTGTTCCTGTTGCCGCGTCATGGGAGTAGGCGGAAAAAAGCGGGCGCCGTGACAGCCATGCTGCTGACACGGTGATGGCCGGCCTACCTACTCCGATGGGACCCACTGGTCAGCGGCCCATCTCGTGGGTAGGTGCTGACACAACGCCTCCTGCGCTCGTACTCTCTCTCTCCCACGCGGCCGCCCAATGCATTAAACGCGACTAGACGGGGCGTGAGGGAGGCGTGCGTGGAGTGGGTGTGCTGTCATATCGCGGTCGCAGTCAAAGACTTTAGGCCCGTAGCCTCGTCACAGGCAAAAAGGGGTGATGATGAGAGCGGCTGACAGGCGCGCCTCACATCGCATTAAATGCGGCGGGCCAGGCGCTCAGCCTCTCTTTTTAGGCATTAAATGAGGTGGTTCGCAGTTGGACTCGCCATTCTCCCAGAGAGGTGCGGGGCGAGAGATGGGGGGTCCGGGTAACCCCGAACCCTGCCGTCCGGGGGTCCGGGTTATCCCGGACCCTGCCGCATGGGAGTATGGCGGCCTCCGGGCAGCCTCCGGGCCACGCCCCTCTTGGGGCGGCCACGTGGCCGCCCGTGGCCGGGACTCACTTGGGCCATTCAGGACATATCTTTGGCGCGCCTTGATGGGCAAGGCGCCTTCCTTTTTCGATATCATACCTCGACATACCCCCTGCCCACATCACCGACATAAGTAAATATAAAACTCATGATTATTTGCAAAGGAATTTAAAAGTGAATAAATAATAATCCCTTTTAAAAGATGTAAAATCTTTGTAAATAAAGTTTAGGGAGTTAAAAAGAATTTTAATATTTTTTAGATTTTTACTAGGCTTATTCTTATTTTTAATCCCTTAGAAAAATTAAAATAAAAATTTTCAAAAATTTTGCTTTGACAGGGAATGGAACGCGCGAGCTCACTCTCACTCGGCTCGGCTCAAGCCACTGAGCCGCGGCGTCGTTCTCGACTCCCTCTCTCCTTTCTTTCTTTTTCTTCCCTCTTTCTCTCCCTTTCTTCTTCCCGGCGAGGCTGACGGCGGGGCGAGGGTGAACGGCGGCGAGGACGGCCGGTGCTCGGGATCTATCGGGTTCTACTCCATCTACGTGACACGAGGACCCTATTTCGAGGCACGACCGGATCGGGGTGGCGGCGGGGTGAGTCGGCGACGGCGAGGCGGCCATGGCGACGGCGACGCTCGTCGCTGGGGACCTCCTGCCGTATCTAAGTCAATTTTTCCCGCTTGAGAGCTTCTAGGGACTACAAGGATCACTCCTATGCGGTTAGTTGGCTCGGGTAGGGCTTGGGTTGGCTCGGCACCGTGCGCGGCGGCGGCGGCCGACGAGGGCTCGCGGCGCTCGTCGCCGGCGAGCTCCGCGGCCATTGGCTCGGAAACCTAGGGAAACGAAAGCTAGGGCTCCATAGATTGATTACCGTACCTTAAATTTCAGAGGAAACGGATTGTAGACGACGAATTTTGATTCTTTGCTCCAGGCGGCCGAATTAGGGTTCTTCCGACCGGGCTTCGATCTTTTGCGAAATTCTTAGCGCACAGGCTATGGCGGCTGGGGACTTTTGAGGGGTTTTAGAGAGGGGAAGATGGCGATCAATATTGGTGTATAGAGTTTGAGCTACCGAGGTCTATTTATATCGATTTCGCGATGAGACCATGATGACGGTGTGGGGCACGACGCCGCCGCGCGCGTGGCCAACGACGGCGAGGCGTGGGAACGGGGACGGTGACGACGGCGGCATGAGCACGAGGAGGTGTGGCTGACGCGCGCGGCGTGGGTGCAGCGTACGGCGTCGACACGGGCTGCGTGGGCGCGGGCGTGGCCGACGCACGACACGGCGCGGCACAGGGTGAGCGACGCAATGGCGCGGTACGGTGCGTTGACGCCGGGGCGGGCCGGGAACGCAAGCGTGCAACGCGTGGTGTCGCGGCGACGTGTGCACTGACGGCAAGACCGGCGTCGAACACCTAGCGGTGATGAACAATATACTTTCTCGTTTTCCGATTTTCTTTTTCCTTTTAATTTTTTTTATTTAGTCCTTTTTACATTTCACCCATAATTTAAAAATATAGTTTTGGCCTCAATTATGAATTTAAATTAATTCAAAACTTTTAATCTTTTACCCACTTTATTGTTATATATTATTCTATATATTCTTATATATCCTTTTTATTTACACTCTTACATATTATTTTATTTCATTTTATTTTTGTATTTCTCCAAAATATAGTTTTGATCCAAAATAAATTCTTATCAACCTTAGCTTTTCCCAATTTTTATTTCTATATTTATTTTGGAATTTACTTTTCGTTTCCAGAACCTCTTTGACATTTCCATCTTTTAAATATTTCTTTATTTATAACACGCAGTGAAACTTGCAAATAAGAGCCAAATAGCACGACAAGACGCAACAACCCAAAAGATTTTGTAAGTTCCAATTTTTGGGTTTCGATTTTTAGATCTCTGATTTTCAGGGTGTTACACAACATGAAGAATGTCTCATATTTGATCTTGAGAAAATGAAGCTTGGCATCCTTATATTCACTTGTGCCCTTATGGATCTCCGCCAACTTGTTTCAAATCTCATATGCGGTCTCAAGATTGCTCACTTTATCAAACTCCTCTTGGCTTAAAGAGTTGAACAAAACATTCATAGCTTGAGCATTGAGTTGGAGGTTGCAGTGATCAACCTCCATCAAGGGAGAGCCGGTGATAGCAAAACCTACATTCACAATACTCCAAATATGAAAGCTCATAGCTTTTATGTGAGTAGACATTTTAATTTTCCAAGTAGAGTAATTTGTACCATTGAACATGGGAACCTTTCCTACATGGTTCACCTCGTTCGATATCTTCTCTCTAGGCGGTGAAGCCCAATCAAGAGAGACCAAGCTCTGATACCACTTGTAGGATCGAGATGTCGACTAGAGGGGGGTGAATAGACGATTTAAAAACTAAATGGCACTAAATCAAAACTAACCTAAGTTACTAGACTTGGTAAGGAACAAGTCTAACTAAGCAACTAAGTTATGTTTTGTAAACCTAGGGTGATAATGGTTCAAGTATGTCTCTACAAATATAAATTGCACAAAAGTAAATGCAATAAGTAAATAAGACAAGAGACAAGGAATTTTTCACCCGAGGTTTGGAAACTCACCGGTTTTCTAATCCCCGTTGAGGCGAGCCAACTCCACTGCTCAACCACGAAGCCACCGCACGCCCCCTTCGTCAAGGGGTGGGCAAGGTGGGAGTCGGCCCACGGAGAGGACTACATAAGCCTCGATCACTAGGGGTAGTTCTTTCTTCGCTTCGAAGATGGTGAACTCCAAACCACTCACAAAACCGGCACCGGGCCTCCTCCACAATCTTCTCGGAGAGGTCACCGGGCAACTCCTCCACAAGTCGTCTAGGAGGAGGCAACCTCCAAGAGTAACAATTAATCACGTGGCTCGAAGATGATTAGTGCCACACTAGCTCTACAATGGAAGCAATGCACTTGGGTCTTGGCTAAATAACTCTCAACCACCACAAAGGATGAACACTAGCTCAAATGAGTGTTGGAGAGAAGCAATGGATGTATGCAAATGAAGTGAGTGCCAAGAATAGTCCCTTGTAACCAATGGGGGGATATTTATACCCCACACAAAGAAAAGTAGCCGTTGGGGACGAAATCCACCAACTCTGTTGCTTGCCGGTCAGACCGACGAACGGTGACCGGTCAGACCGGCCTAAGATGTAACGGCTAGAAAACTAGCCGTTACAGTGCATTTAATGCACTGACAGGAGGCCGGTCAGACCGGAGGCCAAAAGGCCGGTCAGACCGCCCACGGCTCGGTCAGACCGCCATCGGCTCGGTCTGACCGATTACGGCTTTGGCGGCTCTGGATCACCAGGCCAGAGGGGATCAAGGAGGTGTATGGCCGGTTAGACCTCCTCATACAGCCGGTCAGACCGTGGACAGACCTACGGTAAGACCGTCCCTAAGGCCCGATCAGACCGGATCAACATACACGGTCAGACCGGCCTTAGTCAGTCAGTGACAAGATCATAAAGAAAGCCAAGTCTAAATGCAAATGACCTAATATGACATTTTGATCATCTCTTTGCTTAGGTCATTCTCCCTCTTGATAGTACGACAAAGTTATAAATAAGTTCTATGAAATTTGATCGCCCAAACTCCTCGATCAATTAAAATAAACCGTTAGTTTTACCGTCTTCAATCCTTTTGCATTATGCTATCAGGAATAATCCTCGGTGATCATCCATGCACTTATTGTGTGAACCTAGCTCAAATATGTGTAACTCAAAATAATTGTTAGTCCACAATTAGCGCTTGTCATTAATTACCAAAACAAACAACGGGGCCTAGATGCTTCAGCAACTGCTCCTTCTTCGAAGGAATATGCCAAATTTTGCCATTAGCACCAACTCAGTGTCACAGATCACTCAGTGCCACCAATGATTCAGTTTCAGAATATGTGCCTTCCTCATTAACTCCTACTGTCTCATCACTGACCCTTTTCCTTGTGGCTCTTTTGGTACGCTTAACCTTTGATATAGGTGGCTCTACCACATCTTCTGTGGGTTGGGTTAGATTAGCAGGAGGAGGACACAAAGAAATAAGTGGAGTACTTGGGCTTTGCAGCTAGACACTATTTCTAAAATTTGGATGATGATGGAATAAGTCTAGTGCTCAAGTGTAACTTTTTCTGTTTTTCGCTTTAGCATCTTCGCTTTAGCATCTTAGGACTAGCATCTTAGACTAGCACTTTAGACTAGCATCTAGCATCTTTGATTAGCATATCCTTGGCTGCCCACTAGCCTATAAATATGTATCCCCAACCTCTAGGTTGGCATGGCTTTGTGTTTTGTGAATGAAGAAAACCAGAAAATTGCCCCATCTTGAGTGCCATCCTCTTTTCAATGAGAGTAACCATTGATATACTATCAAGTGGTATCAGAGCCACACTTTCCTGTAGTCTAAACATCTCCTGTTCCACCCCCTTCCAAGCCCGGTTGAGCTCTCAGCTAGCAACAGCAGCACCCGCTGCTCCTCCTTCCCCTTTCCTTCCCCCTCTCCACGCAGTAGCCTCCGGAGGCGCGCCATGTCCGACGTTCGGTCTCGGCGCTCGGTCGCCTCGAGCACTCGGCGTCGGCGGGACGCCGAGCTCGCCGCAGCCAGAAGCGCGCAGCGAGCAACGGCTCGAGCCGCAGCGGCGCGGGCGGCGAGGCCAGCGCGCGGAGTTGGCGGCGGCTTGAGGCGGAGCGGAAGCGAGGCGGCGCGGATGCGGCACGTGCGGCGGAGGTAGAGGTTGAGACCTTGCGCGGCAGCATCAACGGCTCCATCGCCGGCGACATCACCGCCGACGGGGAGTTTGAGGAGCCGGCAAGGAGAAGGGCGCAGAGCGGGCGGAGCGATGGGCGCGGCCCGCCCCACGGCGGCGGCGGCGGCCCAGGGACCGCGCGCCCGCCGGGGAACCCAGTGGCGTGGCGTGCCGCGCGGCGCCGGAGGGCGCGCGCGGCGGCGCTCCCGGTGGAGGTGGCTGGCCCGACGGAGAGCGCGGCCCTCGCGGGCGGCGCGACTCTCCCTCCACGGCCGGCGCCAAGGCCACCACGGTGTTCGGACGGTGGTCGGGGATTTTGGTCCGGCGGTGGGTGGCCTACCTCACCAAAACCGCTACATCGAGTGGGCTGCGGTGATGAGGTGAGGCTCAGTGCGGCACATGTGGGAGGCTGTCCGGTACGGCGACGTCGACTACGACGAGGATCGGCGGGCGCTGGATGCCCTCATTGCTGCAGTTCCGCCCGAGATGCAGTTCTCGCTTTCCCAGAAGCGGACTGCCAAGGAGGCCTGGGACGCCATCGCTGCGGCACGCATTGGCAGCGACCGCGCCCGCAAGTCCACACTGCGGGCACTCCGCAAGGAGTGGGAGAACCGGCCTTCAAGCCGGTGAGGATGTTGATGACTTTGCCCTTCGTCTCAACACTCTTTTGCGAAGATGGTGCGATACGGCGACAACACCTACGACGAAGAGAGGCGTCGAGAAGCTCTTCCGTTGCGTCCCAGAGAAGTACAGACAGATCGCTCGCTCAATCGAGTCTCTGCTCGACCTCTCCACGATGTCGATCGAGGAGGCGTTGGGTCGCCTCAAGGTCGTCGACGGTGATGAGCCACAGCCCCTCTCGGGGCCTATCACCATTGGCGGAAAGCTCCATCTCACTCGGGAGCGGTGGGAGGCCTCTCGGGGTGACGGGAGAAAGGGAGAGTCTTGTTCCCGACAGGCGGCGCAAGCCGCGCAAGGCGCGTCGAGGTGTCCAGCTGCGGTGGGCACGAAGACGCGCCGAGAGTGGCGCTCGCGGAGCGCCAGGCGGCGCCGCCGCAAGCCTGCGGCACGAGACGACACACCCGCAAGCCGTGGCAAGCTTGGCCATTGGGCCAAAGCGTCGGCGATCGAGGCGAGGGAGCTCACGTCGCACGGGCGAGGAGGAGCCGGCTCTGTTCCTAGCACACGGGAGCATCGAGCTAACTCCGGCGCATCGGCGCAACGGCTCTCCACCTCGACGAGCCGAAGGCACACGTCTTCCTCGGTGACGGCTCCGGCGACGACAAGATCGATGGCGGCTCCTCGGCAGTGGTGCCACTCACCACATGACGGTCGCAGGGAGTTTTCTCAGGCCGAACGTCGACGTACGCGGCTCCGTCAAGTTCGGCGACTCTTGGGTGTGGACATCGGGGCATTGGCTCCATTGTCCTTGTCGCCAAGACGGCGAGCACCGACTCCTCACCTGGAGTCTACTTCATCCCCGCGCCGAGGAACTCCATCATCGCCCGGGCCGTGGATGGGAATGGCCTGCGCATCCTGATCGAGGATGGAATCATGAGGATTTGGGACTGCCATCGTCGCCTTCTTACCAAGGTAAACAGAGGCATCAATCGTCTATACATCCTCAATGTGCAGTGGCACAACCCGTTTGCCTCGCCGCTCGTCGGGATGACGAGGCGTGGCGTGGCACGAGCGTTTCGAGCACCTCCACTTTGAGGCCACAGGCGGCTCGGCGCCAAGGAGATGGTGCGAGGCTTGCCGTGCCTCGACCATGTGGAGCAGCTTTGCGACGTTTGCGTCATGACAAAGCAGAGGAGGCTCCCCTTCCCCCAGCAGGCGAGCTTCCGAGCCAAGGAGCGGCTCGAGCTCGTGCACGGGGACTTGTGTGGCCCCGTGACACCGGCCACGCCGGGAGGACGGCGCTACTTCCTGTTGCTCGTCGACGACCTCATCCGCTATATGTGGGTGGTCATCTTAGGCAGCAAGGGAGAGGCTGCAGACGCCATCGGGGCGTTCGCAAGCGCTAACGGAGGGCGGAGTGCGGCTGCAAGCTGCGTGTCTTGCTTGCTGCAGAGCAACGGCGGCGAATTCACGGCTGCGATTCGCGTCGTACTGCGCTGATGAGGGCATTCAGCGCCACTACACCGCGCCGTACAGCCCACAGCAGAACGGCGTCGTCGAGCGGCGCAACCAGACGGTTGTGGGGATGGCTCGGGCTCTCCTCAAGCAGAGGGGGATGCCGGCCATCTTCTGGGGAGAGGCGGTGGTGACGGCCGTCTACATCCTCAACCGCTCTCCTACCAAGGCCCTCGATGGCGGGACACCGTACGAGGCGTGGCATGGGCGCAAGCCGACGGTCTCCCACTGCGGGTCTTGGCGCCTCGCGTTCACCAAGGAGTTTGGCCACATCGGCAAGCTCGACGACAGGAGCACCCCAGGGGTGTTCATCGGCTACGCGGAGGGCTCGAAGGCCTACCGCATCCTCGACCCGAAGGCACAGCGTGTGCGCACGGCGCGCGACGTAGTGTTCAACGAAGGGCGAGGGTGGGTATGGGACAAGGCGGTGGACGATGGTTTGACCCCGACGTACGACGACTTCACTGTCGAGTACGTCCACTTCGAGGAGGCGGGGAGTAGGCGGCTCCTCTTCACCGAGCGTGCCTACCCTGGCCCCCGAGCCTTCACCGACTTCGGCCGCGACGAGCTCTTCGCCGACACCACTACAATGGGCGACCCCACGCACTCCAAGACACCAACGCCACTCCTCCGGCACGCCTACTCCGACACCGGCTGTGTTGAGCGCGTCCAGTGGAGTTCGCTACTCCGCTCTCCCACGACGGAGAGCGCATCGATGCGTACCACGACGGCGAGCGGCTACGGTACCGTACGATGGAGGACCTTCTCGGCGATCGCCGTGCGGGATTGGTGCCTCGCGATCCGGAGGCGCAGCTTGCACCTTGTGTGCGGCGACGGTGAGCCTCGGTCTTTCGCGAGGCCGAGAGACACGCGGCATGGCGTGCCGCGATGCAATCGGAGATGGACGCGGTTGAGGAGAACCGTGCACGGGAGCTTGCCGACCTCCCTCGTGGTCACCGCGCGATCACCCTTAAGTGGGTGTTCAAGGCGAAGCGGGATGAAGCCGGTGTCATCGTCAAGCACAAGGCTCGCTTGGTGGCACGCGGCTTCATGCAATAGGAGGATCGACTCGACGATGCCTTCGCCCCCGTAGCACGGATGGAGTCCGTGCGACTCCTCCTTGCGCTGGCCGCTCAGGAGGGTTGGTGCGTTCATCACATGGACGTTAAGTCGGCATTTCTGAACGGCGACTTGAAGGAGGAGGTCTACGTGCACCAGCCGCCGGGGTTTGTGATCCCGGCAAGGAGAGCAAGGTGCTACGCCCGCACAAGGCCCTCTACGGCTTGCGACAGCGCCGAGGGCGTGGAACTCCAAGCTGGACTCCACGCTCAAGAGGATGGGCTTGAGCAAAGCCCGCACGAGGCGGCCATCTATCGGCGGGGCAATGGTGCAAATGTCCCGTGGTGGGTGTCTACGTGGACGACTTGGTGATCACCGGCACCAAGGATGCGGAGGTCGCGGCATTCAAGGGGGAGATGAAGGCCACCTTCCAGATGAGTGATCTGGGGCCTCTCTCTTTCTACTTGGGGATCGAGGTCCACCAGGACAGCACGGCGGAGGAGGTGGACGCTACGCAGTACCGGCGCCTGGTGGGGAGTCTCCGCTACCTCGCCCACACACGGCCGGACTTGGCGTTCTCGTTGGCTACGTCGGTCGGTTCATCAACGGCGACCGACGATGGAGCATCGGCAGCCGTGAAGAGGATTATCCGCTACGTCGCGGTACTCTCGAATACGGCCTCTTCTACCCGAGGTGCCCAGGGCGCATTTCATCGGTACGGCGGACAATGACACCGCCGGCGACATCGACACTTGCAAGAGCACTAGCGGTGTGCTCTTCTTCCTTGGCAAGAGTCTTGTGGTGGCGATCGGTTAACGGCAGTGGTGGCCCTATCCGTGCGAGGCCGAGTACATGGCGGCATCTGCTGCTTCGACCCAGGCGCTCTGGCTTGCCCGACTGCTTAGTGATCTCATCGGCAGAGACACTGGAGCGGTAGAGCTCAAGGTGGATAGCAAGTCCGCTCTAGCCCTGGCAAAGAACCCTGTTTTCCACGAACGGAGCAAGCATATCCGGGTGAGGTACCACTTCATCCGAAGCTACTTGGAAGAAGGAGCATCAAGGCGAGCTACATCAACACCAAGGACCACTTGCGGACTTACTCACCAAGCCCTTGGTAGGACCAAGTTTCAAGAGCTTCGCGTCAGGATTGGGATGATTCAAATCTCCCAGAAGACAACGCACAAGACTTAGGGGGAGAATGATGGTGGAATAAGTCTAGTGCTCAAGTGTAACTTTTTCTGTTTTTCGCTTTAGCATCTTCGCTTTAGCATCTTAGGACTAGCATCTTAGACTAGCACTTTAGACTAGCATCTAGCATCTTTGATTAGCATATCCTTGGCTGCCCACTAGCCTATAAATATGTATCCCCAACCTCTAGGTTGGCATGGCTTTGTGTTTTGTGAATGAAGAAAACCAGAAAATTGCCCCATCTTGAGTGCCATCCTCTTTTCAATGAGAGTAACCATTGATATACTATCATTGGATGGATCATTCATTTTGTGGGTGAGTATTGCAATGGACCTGAAAAATCATCAACTTGGGCTTCGATATGCACTACTTCATGTGCTATGTTCAATGCAAACCACTCATGCAATTGCCTATCAGTTCTTATCTGAATAAGTGCATCATCAATAGCATGCTATAAAGAAATGTATTGTTTAGAACCCCACACAATTTTAGAACCGACGAAATCAACTAATTGCAACAATGTGAAGCTATGGATGTCCACATCTATTGTGAAATGTTTACTTGTGAAATAGGTCTTTGGCCTCTCATCCGACAAACTGAAATGCGACCTTACTCTAATATCGACAGTCAGATTACATGGATTAGACCTACAAATGGGAGCAAGACATAAGACATACTAAAATTTGAACATGGCCAAGATTGAGAGAACAGTAAAACAAACATGACTAATCCAAGTTTAGTGATATGATGTAGTTGCAAGCGATATTTTTTCTGTATACAGTAATTCAAGTTTAGCTCAATATGTAGAGTCTGGTAAATATTCAACAAGATACACCTATTGATACATTACAGAGATAGATATAGGCATATAGCAGTTTGAACACATATGTATGACAGTTTCAGAGATAGATACAGACGTTGCCCGACTCCACCAAGAGAACGAACTCCAAGCTAAGTTGCAACCTACTGATTCATGGTAGCAGCAAACGCCAAGCTAAGTTGCAACCTACCGATTCAACTCCAAACAAACACCTAAGCTGCAACCTACTGATTCATCAGCTAGAGAAGAGAGGGAAATCACCTTTCCATGGTAGCAGTAGTCCAAAGAGAGTGGGTGGGGGTTGATGCTAGGCTCGAGAGCAGAGAGCTGAGGGAGATCAACCTGCCTGGGTCGCCTGGTCTGTGGTCGCGTTGCCCTCCCTCTACTCGTTGGCGCTTTCGTTGCTACCCTTTGCGCTGGTGCTTCCGCCGCTACCTCCCTCCGCGTGTTGACGCCACCATGACCCTCCCTCCGCGCGTAGCGACCATCGCCGTGCGCAGCAGCCACCGCCGTCCCAGACGACGTGTGAAGCAACCGCTCCCCTGTGCGCCGGCACCACCACAGATTCCCTCCCTCCGCACCCTGGCACCGCCGTGGCCCTCTCTCTATGCGCGGCAACCGCCGTCGTCCCCGATGGCGCGCGAAGCAGCCACTCCCTCACGCGTCGACGCCGCCATAGATCCCCTCCGGTGCCACCGCTGCTCCCTCCCTCCTCGAGTTGGCACCGCTGATGATCCCCTCCTCCGCGTGTCGTCACTGCCACTCGCCAAGAGGATACGTGAGAGAGTCGAGTTGAATGGATAGGGTTTCTTCAAGGTATTTTGGTCAGTACGAATAGTAATTATATTTCTTTTCTTTTTTCTAAATGAAACCCTAACGATGCAGTGGAAACAGGGTTGTTCGATTATGAAAAGCAGGGTCAAATAAGCCAATTAGAAAAAGTAGAATCGGGTTGGTAGTCAGCCTTTAAAAACAGGGTCAAATAAGCAATTGTTCCTTTAGAGGATGTGCTCTTAAAATATGGTACTAAAAAAGATTAGACTAATTACAGTATAATTACAATGGAGTTACATCGCTAATTACATCGTAGTTACATTGCAATTACATTATAGTTACACTGTAATTTCTGTACAAACACATGTAAGTTTTGTTAAATATATATGTAAGTTTTTATCTTTAATTATTAGAATGAAATTTAAATATGTAGTTTTTAACTCAAGCTACATCATTTGTTTTTAATTTTTTGCTATCTCATTTGAACTCCATACTGTCGTATTAATGGAACTCTCTCCGAATGTGATTCCGTGAAAAATATGTCGGCAGTCATATAGATACTCCCAAAAACAATGAGATGAAAAATATGTCGGCAGTCATATAGATACTCCCAAAAACAATGAGAATTCGGCTAGCTTCTTATCTCGAGACACTCTTAAAGGCCTGGTTTGAAACAGATTGATCTAAGCAGCAATGCCGTAAAAGAATGTTTTTTTTAGAAAAAACGTATTTTTAAAAGTGTGGAGCAAATAATTTATGACAACAATCTGATGAAGTAGCTGAAAAGTAAAGAAAAGGGCCTAAACTTTGGCTTCAATGCTGCATGCCCTCTCTTCTACTTCTCTTAAAGTGAGGCCTTGCACTGCTGTGCTGACCAAGCCCTCTCAACAAAACAAGATAACAAAGGAAGATAAAGAGAGGGCATGTCTTCATGACTTCGAGTCATGCCTTTCTATTCCAGTATTCCTTGTGTAGCAGTCTAGCAAGGGCTGAAGGGCAAGGTGAGTAGTGAAAGCGAGAATGTTGTTTCACATATAAGCGACAGCCTAGATTCACGTTATTTATCCACACCAACTGATTAGGTATCAAAAAATTGGGCAATATTTGTTTCAGCTAACTATCAAGATTCATGGTTTCTTCTGCACCAGCCACAACACCTATTCCTCTTGTCTTGAAGATACTCTTAAGGGCCAGTCTGAACTAGATTGATCGAAAGTTTTTTTTTTGAAAAAAACATATTTTTAAAACTGTGGAGCAAATAATTCGTGATATAATCTGATGAAGTAGCTGAGAAGAAAAGAAAAGAAATGAAATGAAAAGAAAATGGCCTAAACTCTAGCTTTGATGATGTATATCATCTGTTCTTTTCCTCAAAGTGAGGCCTTACGCTGCTGTGCAGACCAGGCCTCCTCAACAAACCAAGGTGACTAGCTAGTAACACTTGTTTGTGCTAACGCTACGATGACATTTGCTAATACACATATAATATAAGTTATGAAAATATAAATTAATGTGACTGAATATCACTGACAATGCAACAAGAAAAGATTTACTGAATTAAAAGTATTCACATAAATTTATGTCATGCCAAAAACATTTATTCAAACCTAGGTTACATTAAAATACAAAAGTATTTCGAAAAATACGAAAGTATACAAGGATACAATCGTTCCTTCATTGTACATCTATGAAACAAGGATAAGACAAAAAGAAACCCCACAAAGGTGAAAGAACTTGTAGAAAATGGACACAAAATACCCTTCGCTTGCCGATATTACTGGTTATACAAAATTTATGCATATAATTCTATAAGAAATATAAAGATATAAAAAGTTTAGATATGACCATCACCAGTAGCAGATCGTCCAAATTTAGATACCAAAAGCTATATGTTACAATTACCAAAACCTACAACTAAAGAAGAGACGATTGCAAGTAAGCTCCATATTGTCGGTAGAACCATTTGTTCAAATACAATACGTAAAGGTCAAACAATTCAAATCCAAAACATGCACCGTGACTGAACATGATTAAGGTAACAAAATGTATAGAATAACTCGTGATGGTGTTTTCTGAAAACATCAATACATGAACATATATTCTGAATGCCATTCTTAAGTAAGGTTTATACTGTAATTTGTACGAATAAAATGAAATGTGTAGCTTAAAATTGTTCAAATTCAAAACATGCGGTCACATAACCCACAGAACTGCCCACATATTTATAACAATTAAATGCATAAATATCCGATCTTCTCAAACAAACCTGTTTATATTGGCCAAAAGACAAATGAAACTGGAAAAAAAATAATATTGTCTAATTATCTTAGTTTTCAGATCCTCAGAATTAGGAGGACACGTCTGGATGAGTACGAACATTGATATTTTTCCAACTACGTCTTGATCTAGTTAAACAGAAAACAGGTCTAAAGCAATAGATTATCACATTTTAAATCAGCAGAACTCATGTTATTTGTAGGTTTCATGTTATTAGGTTTGTTTATTTATTTATGTAGCCTAGAGCGTTTCAAATGGAAGAGTCCCTCCTCTGCATCCGCGACTGTAGCAAGAAGTTTGTCATGGACCTTCAAAACAGTACACATATATTGTTACTTAGCATTTGCATAACAGAAGTGTAAAGTACATAAGTACAGAGCTACCGAATACTATCATACATGATCTGAAATATCAAAAGAATAGCCCACTGTTTTCTCTTGAAACTTGTTTGATATTGTTCTTTGAAGATTATTTTTGGTACGGGTACGTAGATGGATATTCTCACCTCAGAATTGCAAAATACAGATGCTATGCATTTCTTCTCCAGGTACCACGAAAAATGCTGACTATTTTTTTCAAAGCAAAGTTACTACTGTCCTAAAGGATAATGATAACAATACAGCATGCATATTTTTTTCTCAAGGGGAGAAACGAGCAGTTGTCCAGAAGCATGTATTATGAATTACATGTTTTTTTGGGTATAGCAGTCTGGCAAGGGTTGAACGGCAAGGTTAGTGAAAGCGAGAACGTTGTTTTGCATATAAGTGACAGCCTAGATTCGCTTACTTTGCCGCACCAACTGATCAGGTATCAAAAAATTGGGCAATATTTGTTTCAGCCAATCATCAAGATTCATGATTCCTTCTGCACCAGCCACCAGGGTTTCCGATTTCGTCGGAGCTTGCCATACCGCTCCTGCGTGGTAGCGTGGTCGCACGAAAACCACAAAAACCACAGAGAAATGAACTAAACGAATATGAATTTGAATCGATTTGCCATGCCGTGGTTTTCGTCCAAACCGCGATGAAGTGAACAATGACAGAATTTAAATTTGAACCAAATTTATGCCATGGTTTTCACTCAAACTACGAGAAAACCGCGTCACATGCCGCGATTTTCGTGACGGATAGAGAGAAATTTATTTTTGAATTACTAATAAATATATTTTTGTGATAAAATAATTTTTTTAATTTTTTTGAATTCGCACGAAATTATTCAAACGAAACCGGATGTCGTTTGACACCCCGTGATATGCGCAAAAACCACGAAAACCACGCGGTTTTCGCGGTATCGCAAACCCTGCCAGCCACAACACCTATTCCTTTTGTCTTGAAGGTACTCTTAAGGTCCAGTTTAAAATAAATTGATTCAAGTAAATATCGGACAAGAAAGTTTTTTTTGAAAAAACATATTTTTATAAATGTGGAGCATCTTGACAATAATCGGGTGAAGTAGCTGAAAAGAAAAGAAATCAAAAGAAAAAAAAAAAGAAAGAAAGAAAAAGGCCTAAACTTTGGCTTCGATGCTACGTGTCATCTGTTCTCTTCTTCAAAGTGAGGCCTTGTGCTGCTGTGCAGACGAGGCCCTCCTCAACAAACCAAGGTGACAAAGGGAGACAAAGAGAGGGCACACCTTCATGGCTTTGAGTCATGCCTTGCTATTTCAATATTTCTTGGGTAGCAGTCCAGCAAAAGCTAAAGAGCAAGGTGGACAGTGAAAGAAAGAAAAATGTTTCGCATATAGAACGATTGCTCATATTCAAAGTTACTCGTCCACTCCAACTGATCAAGCGTTGGAAAATTAGGCAATATTTATTTCAGCGAATCATCAAGAACCAGCTACAAGAACCACAACACTTATTCCTTTTGTCTTGAAGATACTTTTAAGGCCCAGCTTAAAATAGATTGATCCCAAGCAAATGCCATAAAAGAAAGTTATTTCTTTGAGGAAAACATATTTTTAAAAGTATGAAACAAATAATTCATGATAATAATCCGATGAAGTTCATGAAAAGAAAAGAAAAGGGCCTAAACTCTTGCGTCGATGTTGCGTGCCCTATGTTCTCTTCGTCAAAGCATGGCCTCCAGCTGCTGTACAGAACAGGCGCCCTCAACAAGAATAATAGACATGCATGGGTATGCCAGAGTGGACACCATAAATCATGCTGCAAGGGAGACACCATGTTGAGCCATCAGATGGCCATAGTTTATTTGAATTTGATGTCGCTTAGCTCGACTTCGAAACCAGGGTAGTAAACAAATGCTCCCAACTATAGAAGGCCAGATGGACCGGCACGAGTACAGGGTTTCTGTAAACGGCATGGCACGCCGTGAAACGGGTCGGGTCCACAAGACACAATTGGCCGTGTCGTTTACATGGCACGCCGTGAAACGGGTCGGGTCCACATGACACAATTGGCCATGTCATGTTTGGGCTGTCGGCTGAGCCCATGGGTCGGCACGGCACAGCATGGATACTGTTTCGTGTCGGTCCGGGCACGGCACGGCACGCGCGCGGGGGGTGGCGAATGGGAGCGCGACGCGTGGCGGAGGGGGAGACGGCAGCCGGCATGGCACTGTGTAACGTCTCTCGCTCAAGCCAATCACAGCGCGTCACGTGGCCTTTAACGGCTAGTTTAACGGTTCAAATTTAAAAATAGTCGTTGGAGGTCTAAAAAATTCATAAAAAATCAGAAAAAAAATTCTAAAAAATATGAAATTTTGTCCTATAAATAGGGCATCCACCCCAGCCATTTCTCCTCACCCCAAACATCTCATTTTGTGCTCTCAAGTACTCTCTTTGCTCTCAAGTGTTTATTTTTTTTATTTTGACAAAATTTTCTCAAAGTTTGTCAAAAACAAAACAGTTTCGTAGTTAAATAGTTTGATCGTAGAGGTGTGAAGAGCTCGTGATTGGAAAGATGTAAGTGATATTTATATTTATGTATTACTTGTATTTTATTTGTGAATTGAATGAATATTCTAAAATTTGTTTATTTCGGTTTAAATTTTCAGAATGGATCCAAACTATCCATATCAGTCATTGTCGTTCACTTTAGGTGATTTTAACCCCAATTACATGTCGGGGTTTGACGATGCCTCAGGATCGGCTCCAACTCCATCATTTGTGGAGGAGGTACCGGTTCAGACGGCGGCGACGACTTCAGAAGGATTTTCTGGAACCGCGAGCGATAGTGTTTCGACACACACCGGCTCGAAAAGATCGAGAACCTCTGGTGTATGGTAGCACTTTGACGAGGTGAAGGAGACATGCCCCGACGGAATGAAGGTATCAAAAGCTAGATGTAGAATATGTAGACAAATTTTATCTGCTAGATCTTCTAGTGGTACAGGACACCTAAAGCGGCATGCGGAGTCGTTTGTGAAGAAGCAAAGAATACAACTTCGACAGCAGCAACTGATGCTAAACCCGGACGATACGATACGTAGTTGGGAGTACGATTCCATGGTTGCTCGGCAATCTCTTGTCCGGTTAATCGCTAGACAAGATTTACCCCTGAACTTTGCGAAATCTCCTGATTTTGAACAGTACATTCAACAATATCATAATCCTAGGTTTAAAGCTATCAGTAGGCAAACAACAACTAGGGATTTGGAAAATATTTATCAGAAGGACTCTACTGCACTTAAGAAACTTTTTAGTACATGCACTTTCTCTGTTAGTGTTACTTCGGACATATGGAGTAGTAAAGCTAGGGAGGATTATCTTAGCGTAGTTGTTTACTTTGTTGATGATGATTGGCAGTTGCAAATACTGACTAAGCATGTTTGGGCAATTGTCCAATGATTTTACCAATTTTTTAAAACTTTTTATGATTTGTACTCTTACTCTGTCTCAAGTTTATTATCCAACTGCTAATATAATTTTGCATAATATTCTTGAAATTATAACTTTGTTAAAAGAATATGAAAATGATGAAATTCTAACGCAACACTGTCTTTCACGTGAGACAAAAATATTGAATTATTATAAAAATATACTTATGTTGTATGCTTTTGTTTTTATTTTAGATTCTAGGTGTAAAATAAGGGGATTCTCCACTGTTTTATCACTTCTTGGAGATATTGTAGGTGTAGATTATAGTCCCTTTTATAATGAGGTTAAGGATAAATTATATGAAGTTTTCGGAAAGTATAAACTAAAGTTTTAGGGAGTTCGCCAGCAGAGACCCCCTCCTATCCCCACTACAGGTAAGAAGAAGATACAATGTGGTAGAATTTAGGATGGCTAGTGTGGTAGAATTTTGGATGGCTCGTCTTCAAGTCATGGTGGTGGCAGTTCATACACTGCAAGTGGAGACGTCTTTTCGCATGATGTGTTCTAAGAGTTGTCCAGTTATTTGGACAGCGACGCCATCCACCATGAAGCACAAGACTTCAACGTCCTCGAGTGGTGGAATGACCATAAGATAGCATATCCCTGCTTTCAAAACTAGCACGAGATATGTTAACGGTGCTAGTGTCGACGTTATCCTCCGAATCGGCCTTCAGTCTGTGCGGCCGAATCATCAAAGACCAGAGAATGAATCTGAGCAGCAACCACGTTAAAATGCTACTAAGCGTTAAAGACTGGAAGCTAGCTAGACAACATGCGTAATACACTGCTAACAACCAAGAATTGGTCTCTCAGTGTGAGAACCTTTACTTAAATCCAAACCAACCCCAAACCAACCCCAATAGAACTTTGATAAAAGTAGTTGTGACCTTTTAACACTCTATACTCTTTTCTTTCTCATGGTTTTCTCACTTTCTTCTATGAGTTTTTACCTGACAGTTTTTAATGAGACAACATGTATCATTGTATCCTATGATGATATAAACATCAATAAAAGTTATTACTATTTTTAACATATTCTTTTGTAATATTTTGCTAAGTGTAAATTTTTCTTTCAATAATTTCAACATGATGAATTTATCATTTTTTTCAAAGCGACAAATAGACCATTTTTTCATATTTTCAACATGAATGAGAAATAGATCTTTATCTCTTTTTACTTCTATTTTTATTTTTTATTTTTTTACTAAATTATGGCTTTTGTTTTTTTAAGTCAGCACTGTGCTAGCCATTCCGACGACAGCCCATGGGCTCAACCTTGACCCATGGGCCGTGCTTGGGCCAGGGCTGAGGCACACGAGCCAACATGACAACTCATTTAAGCAACCATGTCTAACGGGCCATGCCTCACCCATGCCCATGCCGGATCGTGCCGTCCGTTTGGCCATTACTCCCAACATATCAAATGGCTGATGCAAAAGAAAGGGTGTTCATAGTGCGACTATTCAGATAACAAGTATTTTACTGGCAATTAAAAACTTAGCTATAACAAAATTGTGCAGACTTTCTTCCTCATATGACCACATATGCTGCTAAAATTACATATTAAGATTACAACAGGGTACTCTTCCACCATGGTTTCCTGGCACAGGAGTAGAACTTTAAGTTGCATGTGTTAAGAACCGTACGTCGTCACTTCAATGGGAACTCAGGAATATTCTGACGAGGTGATCCTGATTCACGATGAGATCTACAAGAAAACAGGAAGTGAATCATGGCCTGGGCTAAGAGCAGGTATAATAGAAGAACATCAGCCGGCGATAGGAGTGCCATCTCAGTTTTGCTGGTGACCTGGAAGAGAGATCGGAAGAAAGGGAAAGCAAGGGACTAAATTGCCGCTAGCTCCTCGCACGCTCCAAGGAGCAACATTAATTTTCACTGGCATGCAGCCAATACAGCAGGTGGATGAGTGAATGTGCAGTTAATAGTCTGATTAAAAAATTGAATTCGTGAACAGTGTATAGACAAGCTAAAGCCCAACTATTGTATAAACCATCTTATAGCCAAATATTTTGCTGACATGGTCTTTTTTGGAGCCAATAGCTTACTACACTATTAGACTTAGACTTGCTCTAAGTTGAGAATTTTTCCTCGAGCATATTTCTATCACAACAAATATGCAGTCATGTCTTTATGTCAAACCAGTGGTTCCAAACCTGGATGAACGCAGACCAGGCAAACGACCACTACCAGTGACGGCAAATGCTGATGGTAGCCAACACCACCAAACTAATCGAATCATAAAATAAGCTCACGGCTGCAAGAACTTGACTAGTTAAGCCAGAGACTACCTAATTGTAATTTCTAATGAATACCTTTCCATGTTTCTAACAAAATATGCCAATGGGAGGAAAAGGCATTTACATTAATTAAACAAAATTCTGCTCGCAAGCCTGCTACCCAATCTACACAGAGAAATAAATAAGTATCCAGAGGTTCACAGAAATTAGACATTTGCTGTTGTCTCTAGAGAAGTTAATATCGAATTTAAGTATCGCAGTCGAAACTTTATCAAGGAAATGAAAATTAAGATAGCTCGAACCCACCTTAATTACTCTAGGCAGAGCCAATAAGGTTTTTTATTTCTGCAAGGCAATCATCGAGAGCTTTATACTCTGGGGTATGTAAGAAGTCTGAAGCCTACACAAGAAAAGTTCCAACAATGAGCAATCTGGACGAATTGGACATTAAAAAATAAACAGACTTAAATGGTTTAGAAATGGTATGTTTTTTCTTTTTATAATGTTGTTCTTGAGCCATATGTTGCAGGTAATCTTAGCATTCCACATTTTCAATTGTTCATTACCATGATCCTAAAGTCTTGTACAACCTATCAATTTCATACCAGGGAAGTGGAACAGTACAAAAAAAAGGTACCTGTTTTAAGGAGCTTTTAAGGTGCATCTCAGCTGAAAATAACTCTCTTTGGCTTCCAGTCGAAGAAGAAATTTCCATGTAGACCTTGCAAAGCTGCAGGGAAGCTTGAGCATACTTAGTGAACTTCGTCCGGTCATGCCATAGTCCAGAACCCTGCGAGTACAATAATCTAATTATAACATGACAGGACAAGCTACCATAAGAATTAAATACACATTAAATATAAAACAGCCAGCATTAAATGATTTCATGAGATGAAAATGAAGCAGATATCAGCATTCAACATCCGCAGACTTGCTGCTAGGGGTCAACATGGTAAAATTACCATCCCGTCTTTTGCAAAAAGAAAGTAGAAAAGAAGGACCATGTCCAGCATATCATGCATGAACTCAACAGACAACAAGACCGCTAGCATGCTATGCTCAAGAAGGTGTTTGAGTATGGCAGAAGTGGAACCACCTGCCATAACTATCATCCAAGCAAGGTATGTCAGGACCATGAGGAGGTGCAACACAGAAATAGGAGAAATCAGTGAAACTTTTAATGGTAGGCAGACAAACAATATGCTATGCCCAAGCAGTAGCATGTGATGGTCGTGGCCGTTGGCTGCTTGCTCAAGTACTTTCGAATAAGCAAGCAAGAGAGAGCCAATGCCAAAGTGCATGAAGATTTTAAGAAAGAGTGTAGGTTAGCCCCAAGGCGCTAAATAAAAATAGTCACATCGTTACAAATAGGAGAGAGAGAACTCAGTACATCCAACCACTTGGAGCTCCTCTGACAATACTCTCCCAGTAAGATGGTGCACCTTTTGAACCACTGCTGTCCTTCATGTCGCCAACTTCTGAAGATAGTCTTGCATCATTCGGTAACAGGAGCAAGGGAGGATGGTGATGACAACATGTGGGCATACAATTTTATTAATCTGTTTGTTCATTAATCATATGTTTTGCTCAATGCTTGCATATAAAAATGTCTGCCACGTTAGTGATCAATCAGAAGGAGCATGGTTTGGTCAAGGGGCCCAGTAGAGCATTAGACAATAAGGGTGTATGTTAGATAGTTCCGATTAGACAACTACAAAAATTTAAGGGTTTCTTTTTCTTTTTCTGGCAAATGGTTTCTGTCCAAGACTCCAAGCATTATAAAACTTATGTTCTTTACTAGATCTGCTGGAATCCAATTTTCTCAGTGGACAGGTCCAAATTCTACTTCCAATCGAGATCTGGAATGTTGTCTCAATAATTCAGGACAGATTTGTGAAAATTTGATATTCAGGCAATCTCCATTACACACACACACACACACAAAATTTACTCCCTCTGTCCAACAAAGAATGAAATCCTAACATTTGAAGGACAAATTAGTAGGAAAGTGAAATGACCTAAATGTCCCTAATTAAATAAAGGGTGCTTAGGAGTGGGACGGTGGTTAGGGGTAAGATGGGGAGAAATTTGAAAGGGATGATTGATGGGACAGGTAGTACTCTAGAATTGCATTTTTTGTTGGACAATTTGAATGCTAAGATTTTGCATTTTTTGTTGGACGGAGGTAGTAGCAAATAGGGCACCCCATCTTACAATGAGCCAACACACAGTCTTGTTCGTACTTGGTACTAGAAGGCTCCCCAATCTAGGTAAGAGGAAAAGACATTATCACTGTTTGCACGCACCTGGAGAGACCGAACTTGCTTCAACATAGCTTCAGAACATGCGACGAGGTTACCCTTCGTCTTATGCCACCTTGCATATAAACCCCATATCTCCGAATTGCTACCCCCACTTCGTACAATCTACAATCAGACATAAAATCAAAGAGGTGTTGGAATATAAGATGAAATGCAACTCATAGAGCTTACAAACCTGCTGAAGGATATCACCAATTATATCTAACAACTGGTTGTACTTCCTGGTCTCTTGATTTGCATCATCTGAACTGCTTCTGACAGATTCAGCTTCTTGAGTATAAGAGAGATGTGTAGGTTGTTCTTCAAGCATGGCCATCACCTTTTCCAACAAATCAGCGTTGAAACGTTTGTTCGAGGATAGGTTTAGTACCATTTTGACAGCCTCTAGTGTCTGCACAGGGTACCTCATATTATCTCAAAAATCATGGTAAACAAATTAAAAAATCATACTAGCTGGCATATAGGTCTGAGATATTCAACTGAGGTAAAAATCTCCATGGTGATAAATCCTGAGAAAAAAGATATGTAATTCGAATGCTCATATTGTAGACCAGTAACCGATTTGGTAACAAGAGCTAAACTTTGGCCATTAAACTTGACATGAGAGTAGTCATGTAGATCCCTTAATCCTAGAATTGCACTGAGAGGCCACTAAACTTGTTTGAAGGGTTTACAGTACGATCCAATTACACATGGCTGCGTCTCACAACATCTTAGGCACCATGTTACTTGCCAACATGGCCTCACAGTGTTTTGGCCTCTTTTATCTATCCTTCTGGATTTCCCGTGCCTCAGATCTGGACAAGACGAGGTGAGAAAGTAATGATAGCTTGTCTTGCTGGTGTTCTGCAGTAGACCTAAGTTAGGTTGGTTGACTGTTGTGTATTCCTTGTCCTTTTGGCTTATGATTTATGTTGGCCATTTCGGCATCCAGAGTAAATTGCTCCACTGGGTGGTGGCCAGCAACCTTGGAGAACCAAGGGAAGGCTGAAGTGCATGGGGCACTGGCATCAGGGAAGAATTTGGTAGCAAAGGGGATAACTAACGTTAGTGGCAAAATGGAGTAACCCCACTATTGTTGGCCATGGACATGAATTGCATCTTCACTCACACCATGTGGTCAAAGATCCATGTTAGCAAGTGGTTAGGTGTCAGATCGCTTGTAGGATATAGCCATGTGTATTTTGGATCTAGAAAGTGCAATGCTGAGCTTTGGCGCCTACATGATTGCTTGCAACAAATTGAACCACCAATGGGGTATTTTTTTTCTTCATGGTATGGTAAAATACGGAAGACTAGCTTCATAATGAATTAGACAAAAAACAAATAAAGAAATAGACCATTGTTATCAAGGAGATTGCGTGAAAGCAATAAAACTGCATATAAAATTAGGAGATGAGCTCTCGAATATATATGAAGCTTATGCATGTGATGAATCTCAAATAAAAATTGATGAATTCTCAAATAAACTTCACCTAAAAATTTAAATGCAAGCTACACAGCTCACCTGTTGAATACTCCCTGTGTCCAAAAGAACCTTACTGTAATTATCCCAAACCTCCCAACTATTCCTCCTAAAAATAATTGACTTATTGTTAATGAGAAACTTTACAGAACTACAGTAATAAATTTATACAATATGATGTTATACGCACTTGAACTTTACAGCTTCTTTGAATGCTTGGACTGCTGCTTGACTCCTTCCTCTAATCATGTGTCTGGATAGTAAACTACATTAGAGATATTTTCCAAGAGAAGAACCTATAACACAAGAAAACCTAAGCTTCCGTGATAACAGAATGTCCAAATACTTCCTCAGATCAACAAGGCTAGCTTCTCAATCTCTGAAATATGTTAACTCCACCTGACCCCTAAAGCTTGCATAGTAGTTTTTTATTTGCAAACTTACTACACCAATACCATAACTTCTCAACGCCTAAGAATGCAACAGGTCTATCCATGCAGTTGTTTTTAAGGTGATGATTTCTAAACAAATATATCTATACCCCAGAATTGCTGACTAAAGTGAAATAAATAAATAACTCTTAAATAAATAAAAAACTCTGCAAAGTTAGGTTGATCTGGCGACTTAAAATTTTCCCAAATGAAATAGTATTACCAGTGCAAAGGAGGAAGAAGAACTGCATATTTGAGGTGAATAAATGAGATCAGGGCACAATAATGAAGGAATAAATATCAGTGAGCATACAGGCAGGCTATGTTGTTCCATGCTTCTCCATTTTCAGGATCTATCTGCACAGAACGACTAAAAGCGTCCACAGCTTTCTCAAGATCTTTATCCTGTGCACGCAAAAACAAAACAGTAGATTATTTCAGTTCTCCAAGCCCTAAGTTATTTGAAAATAACTATCAATAGTGTCCATCTACCATATGCTATAAAGGAGCAAATCTGTTAACGGAATTACAGGCAGAAGAACTACTACAATGCAGTCATGGTTGCCTGCTCAAATGGCCATTAATCCCATGGTGGAGAACTAAGTTGAATGATAATGGGGAAACAGACATTATATAAGCACAAACGTTTAGGCAGCAAAGCTTTTCTCTTATACCTTAATGCTCTAACATGATATTTATCCTGCACTAGAAGAGAATTACTATGTCACGGTTACAAGTCTATGCATACTTATGCACATCCAAATATCCAATAACCATCCTACATGTGGAAGCACAGTGGAAGGAAATGAAAGAGGAAAGGTTTTTTTTAAAAAAATGTTTGTAACTAAAAGTTTGCATGTAGCAAAGCCATCCCACTAAGAGAGTATAACAAGAAAACTTAGTTATATAAGTTCTTGGTTATTCACAAGTGCATATAAATGCCTAAACATGTCACACGTATGCAGACAATTTTCATTCTCCTGGTTCCTTTCGTATCCATCTGATATGAGATTGTGAACAGGAACATTATACAGAGGAAGATTACTTTGCAATTGTTATCCAACTCGTCAAATATTACAAACCTGTGCAACTTCAAATTATCCCACCTTTCATGCCCACGCCCCCAAAAGTTAATACTACTGGTAAAACACACGGAAGTATCATTGAACCATAAAATGCATGTTTATTGAGTATTTTAGTACACATTTACAAAGAAGGAAAGTAAACACAACACAATAAATATGGCTCATAGTACCGACAGCCAAATTTCAGTTTGAATATTATCGATATAGTGGGCAATTAACTGTAGCCTCTCGAAAAAAATTGATGCACAAAATAAATACAAACTTTGAAAAGTTACCTTCCATGCCACTGTACCGTATGCAAACCAGCCATCTGGAAACAAAGAATTCAACACCAATGCAGATTCCCTACCCGAAGTTCAAATATTAGGAAATTTTAAGTGAAAATGTAAATAAACAATTCTCTCAAAGTTAGTGCCATACCAGAGCATTTTGGATGCATGGAAATCATTCCTGTTGTAAGCGCTGCGAGCCAGTGAACGCTACACCGATAGATAGACAACTCTTGAGACCAATACTCAATATATGGAAACATGCGGTAGTAACAGGTTGATGAGAAACGCAACTGAGGAAGGAAAATACCAGAGCTCGAGCAGATTTGTTATTTGAGACTTCCAATGCTTTCTTGTAATGATCATCATTGTTAGTAACATCGCCAAGTGAACACCTAGATGAAAATAATCAGCCAACACAGATCTCCATTCAGCATCAAAGATTAAAAGATAATACGTTAGTCTGAACCGACGCATTCCGTAAAAGTCGAGTTTATGACTACAGCAACATGTCAGATGAAAATCAGGTGGAATGCCTTCAAGATAGTTGAGGAGGGTCGGTTACCTAGTGTCATAGTTAGAGGTTGCAATTTCTTTGAAGTGTAAATGGGTAATTTAGGATGTTCTGATCAAAGTATGTGTATAACTTTTTTGACATTTACTTAAAAATAAATTGTCATGTGGGGCCGCACGTACACCAGGCGCCGGCGGGCCCGTGACGTGCGGCGCGCCACAGAACACGTGGCCAGCACCACAACCGCGCAAAAGGAAGCCGCCGCAAGTGGCTAGAAAGGAAAGCGAGATAGTTTCCTTCGTTTATTAGTTTCCTTCCTTTTTCCCCTTTAAGTTAGGAAAGATTAGTTTTCTTTGTTATCTCTTTAAGTTAGGAAAGAGTGTTTCCAAGAATAGTTTGTTACCTAGTTTAATTCGGCCGGCTGACCTATTTAATCTGTACGCGAGCAATCAAATAGACAAGCAAAAATTATTCCCTATCTCTCTCTTTCTCCAAAACCTAAGCCTACGGCTGAGGAGCAAAACCTCGCCGGAGAAGACGGATCGTGGCTACGAACTACGTAGTCGTGGTCCAGCTACCCGAGGACTCAACGCCCTTGACAACCTGGTATCACGTTCCCGGCGATCCTCGTCATCACGCCCCACCTCGCCGCCCCCTTCGCCGACTGTCACGCAGTCTTCACTAACCGCCGCGCCAGTCATGGGAGATCGCACCGATCTCCAAGCCGCCGTAGAGGCCCTGGCCGCCGCCGTCCAGACGCTCCAAACCACAGCGGAGGCAAACACCAAGGCGATTCAAGCCCTGACCGACGACCGTTCCTCGTCCTCAAGCAACATGCACTCCTCCGGCGAGCACCATAATGACTGGCCGCCGTGGTTCCAGAAGATGGATTTTCCGCACTATGACGGGAAGTCTGATCCCTTAATTTTCATTAACCGCTGCGAATCGTTTTTCCATCAACAGCGCATTATGGAGGAGAAGGTATGGATGGCCTCCTACAATCTCACCGACGGTGCCCAATTATGGTACTACCAGATCCAACAGGACGTCGGGACCCCTTCCTGGCGCCACTTCAAAGAGCTTCTCCACCTGCATTACGGGCCTCCCCTCCGATCCAATCCACTCGGCGAGCTGGCGGCGTGTCATCGTACGGGGGCCGTGGAGGAGTACCAAGACAGGTTCCAAGCCCTGCTGCTGCGCGCCGGCCGCCTGGACGAGGCGCAACGTGTCCAGCTCTTCACGGCCGGCCTCCTTCCGCCACTCAGCCATGACGTGGAGATCCACAACCCCCAGTCGCTAGTGGCAGCCATGAGTCTCGCCCGCCAAATCAAGCTCCGGAACAGCTACATCACAACATCGCCTCGTGCGCCCGTGCCGGTGCGTGACAGGGCCCTGCTACCGGCACCCGCGCCCCGCCTCGCGCTTCCGGTACCCCTGGCAGACAGACCCGCCCCGGCCAACATCGCGGTGGAAGGCCGGCCGGTTCGGCGGCTGACTCAGGCGGAACAAGAGGAACGCCGGCGTTTGGGGCTCTACTACAACTGCGACGAGAAATTCGGTCGCGGACATAATCGCGTATGCAAGCGGTTATTTCTCCTGGACGGCGTGGAAGAGGAGGACTCTGACCCCGAGTCAGCCACATAGGCACGCACGGACGCGGAGGACGTTCCCCAGGTCTCCCTCAACGCGATCGCAAGCATCCACTTCAGCGACACCATCCAACTCATCGTCAAGCTGGGCAGCACCGTCCTCACCGCCCTCCTCGACTCAGGCTCCACCCATAACTTCATTGCCGAAGCGGCCGCGATCCGCTCCGGGTTGCCGATCCAGCGTCGCCCCCGCCTCACGGCAACGGTGGCCAACGGCGAGCGCGTCTCTGCCCTGGCGTCCTCCGACACGCGTCGTTCGCCATCGAGGGTGATCTGTTCCATGCAGATTTCTTTGTCATGCCGCTCGCGGGCTACGATCTCGTCCTGGGCACCAAGTGGCTCGCCAACCTGGGCCCGGTACTTTGGGACCTCCGTCGCCATACGATGGCATTTCATCGGCAGGGTCGCGCAGTTCGCTGGACGGGCGTGGCGACACCCAGCGCGGCCCACCTCCACACCACATCGGCCAGCGCGTCCCTACTAGATGAGCTGCTCGCTTCTTTCAGGGACCTCTTCGCCGAGCCAACCGGACTACCGCCCAAGCATGCCTGCGACCACACCATCCTCCTCCAACCCAATGCGGCACCGGTGGCCGTCTGCCCCTATCGCTACCCGGCGGCCCACAAGGACGAGCTTGAGCGGCAGTGCGCCGCCTTGATCGCGCAAGGCATCGTCCACCGCAGTGACTCGGCGTTTTCCTCGCCGGTTCTCGTCAAGAAGGCCGATGGGTCGTGGCGGTTCGCGTCGACTACGGGCGCCGAACGCCTCACCGTCAAGGATGCTTTTCCCATCCCCGTCGTCGATGAGCTCCTCGACGAGCTCCACGGCGCGTTTCTTCACCAAGCTCGATCTACGATCCGGGTACCACCAGGTGCGGATGCGACCAGAGGACATCCACAAAACCGCCTTCCGCACCCACGACGGCCTCTACGAGTTCCTGGTGATGCCTTTCGGGTTGTGCAACGCCCCGGCAACATTCCAGGCCCTCATGAACGACGTGCTCCGGCCGTTCCTTCGTCGGTTTGTCCTTGTCTTTTTTGATGACATTCTCATATACAACGCGACTTGGGCGGACCACCTGCGACACCTCCGCGTCGTCCTCTCCGAGTTACTGCGGCACCAGCTTTTCGTCAAGCGCGCCAAGTGCGCCTTCAGCTCCACCTCCGTCGCATACCTCGGCCACGTCATCTCGGCGGCAGGCGTCGCCATGGACCCGGCCAAGGCACAGGCCATCCTTGAGTGGCCGGCCCCTCGCTCGGCGCGGGCAGTGCGCGGCTTCCTCGGCTTGGCAGGCTACTACCGCAAGTTCGTCCACAACTACGGCACCATCGCCGCCCCGCTGACAGCCCTCCTCAAAAAGGATGGTTTCGCCTGGTCCCCGGAGGCGACCGCGGCGTTCGCCGCGCTCAAGGCCGCAGTCACCTCAGCCCCGGTGCTCGCCATGCCGGACTTCACCAAATCCTTCATCGTCGAATGCGACGCCTCCACCCACGGGTTTTGGCGCGGTGCTGGTCCAGGAGGGCCACCCTCCATACTGGCTCCAAATAGAAATGATATGGAATTGTGGATGGAACTGTAGAAGATATGCTACAGAGTTTATTCCTCCCTCCGTTTTATACTATAAGACATTTTGACTTTTTTCTAAGTCAAAACTTTTTTAAGTTTGACTAAGTTTATAGAAAACATAGTAATATTTTCGATACTAAACAAACATACTATCAAAATATATTTAATGTTGAATATAATGGAACCAATTTGGTGTTGTAAGAGTTGCTACATTTTTTAATTTGCCAACTCAGAAAAAAATCAAAGCGTCTTACAATATAAAAGGGAGAGAGTAGGTCATAGACAATATGCTAAAATAACATGAAAAATAGATCTGCAAGCGCTAACCTAGAACATCTCAAGTAAATCCAACAAAATCTCCAAAATCTACTTACCATAATCTCGGGTCATTGGGTGTAACAGAGATGCGAGCATTTATTAGACTAGTGGCATCAGCAACTTTACCTAATAATCTGCCAAAGAACAACTTTTAACTTTTTTACAGCAACATCTTTTAACTTATACAAGCACTACTAACTAAATGAATGCCAGGTCTACTTCAAATGAAATGCATACCGATAGCAGTAGATTAAATTATCCCACAATTCAAGGTCTTTAAAAATATCCAGTGCTTCTCCAACTATACCACAACTTATCAAAAGCTCACCATATTCTCTGAGTTCATATGTAGCAAAACAAGTCACATTAGTTTTCCAGAAATAAATAGAAAAAAGAGCAAGGCTGAGGAGTATCAGCACATACTTTCTTATTGCGGGAGAGTTGGCATCTGAACTCCAAAAACCAGTTTGGCTCTCTGTGCAGCCACAGGGAAATCATTGCCAACATCTTCAACCTAAGGAAATGGATCAAATTTAAGTATTAGTGGCACCAGAAATTGAAAGTACAGACAGACGCTCCTGCTTCTCGAGGGTCTGTTCTGGAAGCCCAGAAACCCCAGCCGTACAGACAGACGCTCCTGCTTCTCGAGGGTCTGTTCTGGAAGCCCAGAAACCCCAGCCTTTCCACTGGGATGGGCTGGGGATTGTTGGCTTACAAACCAGGCCAAAATAAGATCTCACTAATTATTATGATTAATGGGTAAATCAATTTGACCTAACACAAAGTGTTCAACATACAAACATGCAGAACCAGAAAACAAATTGTGCAACATACAAAATTGAGTAAATTTCACAGAACCACAGGTTTTTGGACATTCGTAACATAAAACCCCAGGTTTTGTAACTTGTTTCAAAGAACCACAGGTTTTAGGGCAAAATGTTTCATAAAACCCCACATTCATCCCTATATCTTTTGTTTGGCTGAATAATACATGTATAAAAGATAATGTCATATTTTCTAAGTAGATACATACATTAGCTACTTTCTCAATAAACATCTGTTGCCAATTACATTATGTTTGGGTCTATGTAATCCATTCACATGACGCTTTTACCAATGTTTGCATCTTCATCTTTTCCATTATGAACTGCGGGAGTTAGGAATGAAATAGAATAAACGGTATATACGTGTATTTTTGGCCTCTAATGTAAGGTATGCTTGAAAATACTGTGTATTATAGTGAAATATAAGTATTTTACATAAATATGAGGTTTTGTGAAACACTTTGACCCAAAATCTGGGGTTCCTTGAAACAAATTGCAAAAACCTGTGGTTTTCTGATATGGATGTCCCAAAACCTGTGGTTTTGTGAAATTTACTGTACAAAATTAATAAACGGATTAAAGAAATAGATCATGCAAAAAAAATGATTCTCCTCCGCGAAACAACTTGTAGATCCATACAGCAACCACCATGCACAACCAGAACTAGCAACATGGATTTTGTTATGTTTATCTTGTCTGATTTAAACACTATGTTCTGATTAATATTTGCAACATCTACCCATTGCCAGCACAATAATTTGATCTAACAAAGAACTGGCCTAGCAATCAAGTAAATCAAGAAACTATTGTTTCAGCAGTGCTTTTTTAGGTAATTGTTTCAACAGTGTTTCCTTGAAAACATTCTGCTAATGTTGGGATGAAAACTATAGCAGAGAAAGAACTGGACCAGATAAGGGTACTGTATTAGTGCTTCCTTATGACCCAACAAGAAATGTTTAAGGCTCCTAACTACATGAGGGTGAACAGTTTGCAAGCTAGAAGGCCCAGGGTGTGATAGGGAGTGCAGCGTTGTGGAGAATAGCAAGAACTGTGCTTTGCACCAGCCAAATAAGAAACATATCCTGAAAGTTTTTCGCAATACTCTATCAAACTATAATCAATTATCCAAGTATTTCATTATTCGCTATAATGACCATTAAATCCTGGAAGCTTCCACAAGACAAACACATCATGTTGTGTGCCATGTGGACTGCATGAATAAGCGTACGCCATGTTGGCTGATGTTTCTATGGTGGAGTTGTAGAAGCAAGGCATTATTACTTTAGACCACACGACCACAAGGTAGCTCCGTCCGGCATCAAGTTGGTCAGTGCTGGAGACAGTGAAAATCTCGAGTCCAGGCAACAAGAGGCCTGTAATAGCTAGTGATAGTCCACAGAAATTTCCAGCCATTGAGAGCCCAACCACAGCGGTGCCTGCCAGGAAGGTAGCTCCGCTGCTGCAGCTGGTTGAAGCCCATTAACTATAGCTCATTATAAGTGTATCTTCGCAATAGGTATGAAAATTGACAAAGAACAAGTAACTCTGTAAAAAAATATTATCTTAAAAGCATAGTATTGTTATGATGATTTCGTTAAAGCATGAGCAGACATGTGGATTTTAATCAGTTTGTAAGACTAAAAGCAAAATGCATGTCTAACACACAAACATGATAAACTAAAACCTAATGGGAAAAATGTGTAAAATGTAGTAATTGATAATGCATTTACCAGATTTTCCATCATTAATAGCGCCCTCTGCTTAGTCCGACTGCGGGTGGACTCCCATCTAATGCGCAGAATATCACACAAGCTCCTGACCTGAAATAATAAAGGCACAACTGAACTTCATTTGGCAAAAGCTGGGTGCTAATGGTATAAACATGATTGGACAATACGCAGCAAAATATCCAGCAAGTTAGCCTTTTGCATGTTTATGTACATGTGTAAGATTAGAGTTAAAAGGTTCAGTGAACAATTGTATAAACATAGTTAGAGAGCAGTCTTTGCCAGTTCAAAAATTTTATAATACACCTGTGTAATATTAAGGATGTACAAGCTTTGAGCAAAGACATTTGATGCAATTTAATCATACCACAAAGTAGGAATCCTCCTGAGAATCAATTGACTCTATGTATGGTGCCATCTCCCACCCTGTGTAAATAAAAATGCCAAATAACTTACATGTGCATAGCAAAACACATGAAAAATACACTAATGCATATCATTTGAGTGACATATATGATTAATAAAAGAGCATCAAAGAAATTTACATTGTAAAAAGGATAAGGGAAAGGTGGATTTGGAGCAAAAAGTGGGTTTGAGTCTGTTCACACCTCGGCTGGACACTACCTGAGTTTGTTCACACCTTGGCTGGACACTACCTGTTTTTCTAGCTGGTGGTGTGGTGCTGCCAAGCAAGTCACGAAGGAGCTCAGGAAAGGTTTCACTCCCTCGTTACTCTCGTTGCATGGGAGCTTTGGAAGCACAGATGTGATTTTGTGTTTAATAGGACTACTAGTGTTGATCTGGTCGAGAGGTCTGTAGCCCACGAGGGCTCTCTTTGGTGGCATGCCTGGTGCTAAAGACCTTGCAATTCTGCAGCCTTGGTTGCTCGCTCAGGGTCTTTAGTCCTTAGGCAGCTCAGTCGTTTCCCTTTTTTTGGGTGTATGTGCGCTTGTGCAGTGTTTTGTGCTGTTTGAGAGAGGGGGTAGGGGGGGTTGTTCGGGTCAGGGCTTACATCAGGTTTTTGTACTTCTTTTCTCCTCCTCAATGAAATGACATGCAGATATCCTACGTTGTTCGGGAAAAAAGGGTAAGGAAAGCCAAAAGGATTCCTAGCTAATCTATTAGGATTAGGATTCCTACTTTCTTTTGGAGGACTATCATGGGGTATAAATCAAGCAAGAGGTTGATCATCAAAAAAGAAGCAATTATAGGGCAAATAAGAGTATTAGAGCTTAGAAATCCATTAGCATTAGATTCTTGTATAGGGCAAGAACCTGAGGGTCCAAAGAGGACAAGAGGGCCATGTGATCAAGACAATCCCTTGTACTCTTTGGAGGTCCAAATCTTCTCTTTTATTGTGGATTATTTCTTTGCTCTTGTTGTGGTTTCTATAGAATTCATTAACTTCAGTGCTGACCGTGCACACTCGTGTCATATCTCATGATGTCCATCTGATCAGGGGGCTGCTATGCTACACATATCAAAGGGGTATCAGGGTATAACATTCTTACTAGTTGCAGAATGCTTAGAATGTGTGTGTGTGTGTGTGTGTGTGTGTGTAAAAAAAATAAATGCTTCTAGGCTACATTGTGCCCAGGCACCATTATTTAAGTTAGATTTATAACCTATACAACTCATATGAAAGTTTTGAATTTACTTGGTTATCAAATTTATCTTATTCACTAACTAGTTCAAACAAGTTTGGGTTGAGGTTAAAACTTAAAAGGCATTTTTAGTTGAAACTACATATCTCATTAGGGTTCTCCCTACATATCTCATTTGAGTGAGACACTGTACAAAATACAACCCACATCAATCGAGAAACAATATGAATATTGGCAAATTACATAAAAATTAAAGATTCAGAAATGAATTAAGCGAGTGTCAGAAGATGAAATTGTTGATGCAACACAGCTCCGAGTTGTAAAATTTCATAGAAGAATAAATTAATGCTATGCCAAGATATTGTACATTGCTTTAGCCACAACAGGCAGTTTATGTACATTGAGACTTACCAATGTCTTCCAAGCTAAAATGTGCAGGTCAAAAACATTTGTACTTACGACATGTATGATGTATATATACGTGAAAACAAAGATATCAGATAGGAACATGATGCTTTTAAACTTGTGTATTTTGCGATCATGGAGAAATGACCCATCTTTGTAGCATCGTCTATTTGAAAACTAGAAGGTTACCAAAAGTTTTGTAATACAAAAATTAATGCCGTTCTAATGTTAAAAACAGGACGAATGTTCATCAATACTCCAAAATGAATGAAAATATGGGCATACCAGACATTTCATCATGCCGACTCCTTCGGCTCACATGTAAACATTCTGCAAGGACAGCAGCTTGTTGTATAGCCGTCAGTACTGCCTTTTTCTTGGATCTTTTGTGTTCTCATTACCCAAATCATTCTCATTCTCAACCAGTCTTGGCATTCTTAGTATATCACAAAATTCATCACTTTCACCAGGAATGGAACTCCTTGCATTTTTCAAAGCCGCAGCATCATCCTGAGTTCCTGTGAGTTCTGTTGCTTGTCCCTCACCAGATGCTGGTCCACTTGTATTTGCAACAAGTACCATTTGGGACTTCGCATCCACCTATACCAAGGGACAGAATGGCCATCAGGATGCAGCACACATATGCAGGAAGAAGCACCACAGTAGCCAGCAAGTTCTAGTCCATCAAGTCTTTGGATAGAGTTCAAGTCATTAAGTATTGAGTCTAGGTAGTAGGGCAATGTTTGGGATACATATCTATACCTTCTATAAAGTTACAACCCACTAAACACTCAACATGCAAGCATAGTAATGATTAGTACATCCTAAAGGCTAACATGCAAGCATGCCACATCAACCCACTAAGCACCTAAAACTTAACATGCATGCATAGCAATTACATCTACAATTCATTACATTCTAGACCTCAACATACAAGCATGCTAAAATTATCACTTCTCACATTATTTTCACAATATTTCAACCCAGACCAAATCTATCCATCATTTCTATGATATCTAACATATATTCATCTAATACTCATCCATATATCCCACAGCAAAGCGCGGGGCTTCATCAAGTATCCTATATATCTATAAAGTTCATCCCCACTAAGTGTAGTTAATGCTATTTCTCTCCTCTCTCACTAAGCCACATCACCTCAATTATTTCTGGTCCTTGGATGATTGATCTTTGGTCCAAATTATTTACCTCCTTTTTCTTCTTATGAAGTTATATCACCTTAGTTTTGCTTTTGGATGAGTAATCTATATTATCTCCCTTCTCTTCCTTCTCATTGGGCCACATCACCTTAGTTTTGTTATAAACCACATCATCTTAATTGTTTATAGTTTTTTTCAGTAGTTGATCAAAGATGAAAATTATATAAAGTATATAAAGTTATGTCATCTAGCTATCTTACATGTTATTTCTACTATTATCATACAAAACTCCTGCAGCAACATGTGGGGTTTCATCTAGTTCTTAATAGAGTTGGGTACTTTTATATTCATGTTAGGGATGGACTCTTCGGCATATAAGGATAGCAGATCAATATTGAGTTACGCAAACCATTAACTTAATCTCCCCTGTCTTGTCCTCTATACTGCCCTACCGTACCTATTGTTTTCTGATCTTTCACCGACATGTTGAAATCTCATCATTCTGCCGACACTACAAACCTCGTCCGGCTGTCTCCCATAGTTAAGTGCTCTGCTCTCTAGCCCATGCATGTGACAAAAGATAGTAAATCATGTAGCTGAAGCACCACATAGATACAATATAATTTTCTCATTTTTCATAAACGGCGCATTGAAGAAACATACTGAAGAGTGTTTAGATGTTATTTGATACAAACAAAATAGATGTCAAGACTTAATAAATACATCTTACTAACATTCTTTGCTAAATGAAAATAATTCATCTATCAATCTATCTCTGAAAAGCCTCATATGCATAACAGAAGCTAAGGGGCAAGTAGTGAAGTATAATCCACCTGATGTATTGTTCGAAAGCCAAGAATCCCTGTGAGAGAGAGATGCAGCCCACATGCTTCTTGAGCACTATCCAGATGCAGCCTAATCAAATACACAATCAAAATAATTTTAAGATGATATTATGCTCAGCTTGGCTACAGGGTCTCCAGGTTGCTGAAATTACAGTAGATAATAAGGGTGTGCATGGGTCGACCAGCGAGGTACTCCTTGGACCTTTGCCCATCCTAGTTCAACTAAATGAACTCAATTTCACTGTTAGCATGGATTATGGAGTACCCGTGAGTCAGCCACACCTATCCCTAGAAGATAATGATTGTAAATCAGCATTCCACTCTTTTTTATTGAAGTGTATGCGCAGCATCGTAACTAGATTTTCCTGATAACCTTAATGTCATGAACCGAAACACACTTATGCAGAGGGCACAACATTTTTATCAATATTTGCATTACAAATATCTAACTGTTGCAACTACTGAATTTAGTTATGCTCAACACAATCTGTAGTTAGTTACTTAAGAGCACCATGTATGGCCATGCAGCCCATATCGAATAAAGAGATTAACTTGAGACCAATTAGAAATACGATAATTAGAAATCATGTTTTTGAAATCTGCAAATGCAAATGTCCATACAGTTTCTCTATTATTTACTGACTGTCAGTTTAATTCTACTGATCTTAAATAACAGCCTCAATCAAGGTTTAGTATCAGTTGTTTAGGCTGTAACTAAAACAAACAAATGATGAATATCTTCTAACAACTTTTAAGCCCTAACATAAAGAATTGTAAAAGGGAGACTGACCTTGATTGATCAATCCTGCCATATTTATATTCCGCAATTCCAGCTTCCAAGAAAGCAGCCGAGACAAAATATGAGCCTTCTCCATCACACAACAAAGGACCCCAGTAGCTAAAAACATTTTCAAGTTCACCAAAGTGGGCCAATGTCTTATTCTTGCACTCTTGTACTTGATCAAACAAAGTGGATGATAACTCGTCTACAATGTTCTGCTGGACCATAGATAATCTACACAACCACCATGACACACTACAACAATCTGTGGGGTCCAGACTCTTTATAGAAGTTAACATAAGTTCTGCAAAGACAATGAACTGCAAAAGAGTAAGACAGAATCTAACTCGTTACAAAAATTTTAAGAAATGAAAATGCAAAAAGAAAGGCAAATTCATCTGCCCTCTTGAAGTCAGAAGTTACACATGGAGACCTGAGCAAATGTGCCAGACTAAAATCTGAAACCAGCATAACCTTGTGTACAGTGCTGATCACGAGACAAAACAACTGATCCAATGTCAGTTGTTCTTTTGATGTGCGAATTGTGTACAGTGCTGATTATTTGATGTGCAAACTGGCAGAGACTTTTTGAAGGGGGTATTGGTACAATGTCAGTTGTTTTGTTACCATAATATCATCTGTAACACCTAATGCTCAATATACAGAAAATCATGAAACCACTAACATGTTTAACTTGATTGAACCTACAGTTGACATAAGTAAACACACAAGCACAAGTTACACATTTTGATCTTTTAAACTTCCATGCACTCAATAAACAGCTGAGAGCAGCCCACCAGTTACTATGAATTTATAACCTTAAGAAACAGAAACAAACATTATCAGTATTATATTTGTATGCAAAATTGAACTTTGTATTATTTATTTATTGTGATAAAATTATACCAATACATATAGGCTAAAGTATAATTGTCCCTTTAAAAGAAGAAAAGTTGTAAGTCACCTTAAATACTTTGCAAACCACTGTGGTAAATTGCATGACAGAAATAAATAATCGAAGGCCCAAAGGCATACCTGCATAAGTGAGAATTTCCCATGAACATGGGAACCAATAGAAGCTAACTGAGCAGAAGCCCATGCATCCCATTCACCTTCAAGATTACTATAACATCCTTCATCCAACGATAAAGTCCAGAAAGGGAAAGGGGAATACTTCCCTGGAGGCCTACAAATAGTTCACATAAAGCAAATACACAAAAAAAAATTAGCTGTATTAAAATCTTTGAAGAAATTCCATTCATTTCAAAATATCAAAAAGAAAATAAACCAATTCTTTTTGGGGGAAAGAATGCACCAAATTGGATGTTAATTTTCTGCTTTACAACACAACCAGCATGTGTTTAATAATTAACAGAAACATGTACTAGTAGGTGTCAACGGTATCACTAAACGAGCATATAATATGTCAGGAAAGATAGAGGTTCTATCCAAACTTCAAACGTGCAAGTGTTTAACAGGAGGGGCCATAGGGTTAGTGGCTTAGTGCCCCACCACATGTGAGAACTCTGCTGTCTGTACCACTGTCCACTCCCAAAGCCCCACCACTGAGGCCTGGATAGCCCCACTCCACCTGCATCCTGAGCTTATGGCCAACTTGCCCCACCATGCCATGGTAATTGTGGCAAAAGGGTTATTGGTATCGTCAAGGAAGAATGCGGTGGCTCAATAGGCCATGACAGACCAGGGTATGCTCAATGGTAGTGTCAACCAAAGCCTACTAATGAGGAAAAATCACCAATGTGTCGGTGAAGTTGTAGGCGTTGAATGAGATGAAGTAGAGCTGGGCCTATGGAAGAAGCTACAGTGTGTCATCAATTTGCACACTGACAGTGGCAGCTCTACAGGAGCTGAAGCTCAAGGGAGCTCACCATTGATAGGGTCATCGCTGTCATCGGCCAGGGCAGGAGAGGTAAAGGGGCAGCAGAAGACAGCATCCTGAGGTGAGAACAGACAGTATGTGCATGACACTGACAGTTGGGTAGAGGCACAATGGAGGAGGGGAGAGGGACAAGAGGAGAGGAGAGGAGGGGAGAAGCAGCCTGGGAAGTTAGCAAAGCACATCCATAGACAAGATCAAAGAAACACAGCTTCCTTCCAAGGTTGCTTCATCATGTATTAAGAAGACCAAGAGGGGAAGGGGATTGGGAAGACAGAGGTGCTGCTGTTGTAGCCATGGTTGCTTTGTGGAGGAAGAAGACTAAGAGCACCACTCCCTTGATCCACGTTATTGTATACTGGTGACCTTCGAGTCACGACATGCTCCTTGACCAGGTGGACACAAGGTTCTGCTGAAGAAGCTCAATTCAACCAAGTAGAAGCTCTTTTTTTTTGGCAATTGAGGATTTGCATGTTACGAAGAATTCTTTCCCTGTTTGACTTTTCTATTTGGGCCATCAGAATCTTCGTATTAGACCATGGAAACTTCATATTGAGTATGCATTGGCACTGTGTGTATCAATGGAGTGGATTAAACCAACCAACTATTTGAAGATTATTTGCCTAATAACCTACCTTTTTATCAAAAAGAAAAAGGAAAAAAAAGAAGATTTCCAGCATACAGCCACACAGGCGCTTGGCTATTATAGAAAGAATATCTCCTAAGACCTGGCCATTGTGCATCAGCTTATCCTAGGGAACGGGAAGCTCCGAATTTAGCATTGCGTAATTCAACATGCACCCAAATTTCCAATAGCTTGGTCCCAAAGGGCATAATTAGCCCCCTAGCTCAAGCTCTCATGGAAGACTGAAAGTCCTGTCAATTTTTATTTTACGTTTTCAAGAACTTAAACCAATTTTTCCAGCAAGAAAACATATTCTGAAGCTGAATACAGCTAATCACATACAAGGTGAAACAGGGACAAACAACTCAGCAAGAAATTCAGAGGGGAACCAGACAACTCACCCCGTCACGTTCTGCTGCGTGAACGCGAGAATCGCGGCCACCGCCGCCGACAGCACGATGGCGCACCTGCACTCGAACCCCTCGCCCCCGCCGCCCCGCCGCCCCCGCGCAGGAACACCTCGGCGGAGGCGGCGAGGTCGCCGTAGAACCGCGCCGCGGACCCGGGCGCGGCGGCGGTGGCGGCGGTGGGAGGGAGGAGGTGCGGGGCGGCCGAGGCGAGGGCGGTCGCGTACTCGCCGGCCTCGACGGCGGCGACGGCGGAGGCGGCGACCGGGCCGAGCGGGTGGCGAGGGGGAGGCGAGGGCGGGGGCGGGGTGGCCGGGGAGGGAGCGTGCAGCGGAGTAGGCGGAGCTCGACCTCGCGGAGGAAGGTGGTGGGGCCCATGGGGTCTTGGGACGCCGCCATGGCGGTGGCCGGCGGACTCCGAGGTTTAGGGTTTTACAACGGAGGGGATGAGTTGAGTCGGCTGGGTTCCTTGGGCAAAGGACAGGATTTTAGAGCAATCGGCGGTTCGAGGGGTCGCATGCAAATTAGCCAACGAAATGCCTGGAGTGGACCTGTTTTTTTTATTTGGCATATTTGCTCTTATTTTTATATTGAAATTGTGTTTTTCTTGTTTTTTGATTTTGTGAATTTACTCTTATGTTTTCAAAACAAAACAGCATGTTGCCCTCTTTTCCGTTATTTTGGTGTAAAGGTGTTAACTTTTTAAAAAAAGATCAAAATTCCCATGATTTTGCACAGGCAATCAATCGAACATTTGGCAGGCGCATAGAGATTAATCTCAAGCATAGTTCACACCAATCCAAATAATGTTTGGTCACACCGACATGCTTATTTGTTCACTAATGTCGCGATTTGGCATTCAATCAAATGAGAAATTGTTTATATACAATGAAACAAGCAATTACAGGGCAAGAAGAGGGGATTTATCACACAATAAGGAATTGGAAGAGGAGTAGGTGATGCGTGTCAATGGAGTATGACGCGTTCCATTCTAGGATCCCGTAGTTCGTGGTCGGCGGTTCGAGGCGGCAGGTGCGGGCGGCGGAAGGAGAGCAAGGGGAGGAGGCGGCGACGGCGTTGACGTCGCCGCGGCACTACGCGACGCCGGGACGATCGACGAAGTGGAGACCCCGGTGAATGGCTTCTTGGACTCCCCCCCCGAGACGTCGCCGCCCACGCCGCCGCCACCCCGAACCATCGCCGCCGCCGCCGCACGCCACCGCTCAGTCGTCGCCGCCCGAGACGCCGTCGTCCCAAGCCGCCGCCGCCGCCGCCGCCCGCGCCACGCCCCCTAGACGTCGCCACCACGCCTCGCACCGTCGCCGCCGATGCCGGGAGGAGGGATGGATTATAAGGAGAGGAGGGTACTTTGGTCTTTTCACTATTATTTTCATATATTTGATATTTTTTTAATTTGTTTATCTAATATCATCTAACAACCATCCAAACCAGGGCAAACGACACCTTTATTTCAAATTCGCGAGGACAAAATTATAAAGTTGAAAAACAGAGGCAAAATCACAATTAGACCGATGAATAAGGGTAAAATCATAGTTATCTTTTTTAGTAGTCTCGACTCGATAGACTCGACCGTGGCTGAAAACGTATCTTGATTTTGAGTAACTTGCATCTAACGTCTAACGAACATACGCACTGGTACTTAGTAACTGACGTCAAAATAGTACAAAGAAGGCTACAATAACTATACCCTGTCTCCATTCAACCATGAGGACAGAAAAAATGATTTTACACATTGAGAACTTGACATCATAGTTATAAAATATGTTATATTTTAGGTCTGAATCGTATAAAACTATAACTATGGATGCTTGGCTAATGGTAGTGCATGTGTATATCAGTTAAAAAAACTACCATACATTTCTCATAAATTCGCATGTGTATGTATATTCATACAGATGAGCTATAACATTATAAGTTTCGCTACAATACATCAACGTTTAAGCATGAATTTACTTGAAATACTCGCTACTTCACCTAGCTTCACCAGTTTGCTTACCTCCTCAAATTCAATTCTTGATCTGTAAAACCCAAATGACAAACAATGCCATACATTCCCCCATCCATGTTCTCTGTTAGTTTTCAAGCACAACAATGTAATGTAGTTCCAAATCTTAACCTACCTACCTACGAAATTTCAGCACTTCTTGAGTACAATCAAATTAACGGCAACTTTTCTTCACGCCTTTAAGTTATCATGGTGTTTCTTTCAAATGGAAATACGGGGCAATACCCACAACCGGCACTTGAAAGATCACCCGTTGGTGTTATGCAAACAAAATATAGTGAAATATATGGTCGATCCTTAAAGCTACACGGTGGTATCACTTAGGTCACTTGCAAAATGTATATAGGTCCATCCTTTTGGCTTAACGTATCATTGCAAGTCCAAACCTTGGTTGATCGGGTACGACTAGCGATGTGACGCTCCACGCTAGCAAATATTTTGTGTTCAGCCCCTCCACAATGTTAGTGATATGTCCTAAAGGCAACATGAAGATGTTAGATATCATGGTCAATGTATATGTATCAGTGAATAAAATATTGTTCAGTTCAATAAAATAGACATCAATAAGTATGCGACTTATTTATGAGATTCTTTATGTATGAATCTGTTTCTAAATGATCCCTGATCATATATCATATCTATGGAACACATATGATTATGTTTATCGATTGATGATCATGTCTCATAGATCATGGTATAGGAATTAGTTTTGAAATTAAATAATTGTTATTGTGTTTCAACTCTATGTCAAAACATAATTTTTACTTCATGTTTGCAAGTGGAAGGATATATTTTAGATCAGTGGACAATAGTTGTTCAATTTATCTTAGAGATATGGTCTATTTTTATACTATTAACGACCAAATTTAGTAAGCCAATTATCCTATTAGAAACTAAGGCCAAAGCTGATTTAAAGGGAATCGGGATGGTTGGAAGTAGAGTGCGCGCCAAGTGCGGACCGAATCGGTTGTGATCTTCGGCCGATACCGAATCGGACAAGATGAGCCGATGTAGCCGATTTCGGTAAAATAACATTGGAATCATCTTCGAATTCATTTAAAGTGCTTCATGAAGATTGTCATACATGGATAGAGTCCAAAGAAGGCAATTGTATCTGTTAATTAGGATATTTTAAATAGTTTTCTTATTGATAATATTGGTAAGAGTTTGTTTTAGACATGTATATGTAATTTGAATTGTAATAGAGATAGGAGTCATGTCCGTCAAGGACTTATCTTGTATCTAGATATAAATATGATCCAGGACCTTGTAAATAAACAACAATCAGTTCAATACAACCTTCAGCGCATCACCAACCTTTTCTTTTTAGTAATTTCGACGAGTTCTTGCTTCTAGTTAGGCTGCGTCGAGTTCGATCTCCAGCAAAAGGTAAAACTTGTTATTGCGGCTTGCGCTCTCGGGATTAGTGCTTTCATCATTATGATACTCTAATCCTATTTACGTAAATCGTTGAGTTATCATATATATTATATAACCTAGATCAATAATGCGAGCTAACCCTAATCGGCTAGCTTCTGTCGCCAGATAACAGCCGACAGGGTTAGATATCATTGTCGACTTAGATTATATAGTGTATCCACCATCTTGAAAGGTTTTCATTGACTTGTTTAGATCTTATGCTTCTTTTTATGCTTAGTGTTGCATCGGTTGAGTCTGACCTACTAAGTAATATCTAGAATCATAATATTTATCCTGTCTCATGATTGCTATTAGAGATAGTATCGGGTTTCACCGATCTTACCTGTTTTAGCTATCTTGTTTATTTTATGTTCACTTGATATGCTAAAGCGCCCTTTATATTAAGATCTCACCGTAATTAAATATGTTAAGCTTGTTATCGATCCGTTAGGTTATCTTAGCACTTGATCGAATCATGTTTAATGTATTTAGTATGCAATGATATCTTAGTATAAAGTAGTATCGAGTACTACCCGATACACATTAGATCTATGACATCGGCTATGCTATAAATATATTTAATCTGTATATGAAGGTACTTTTGGACTTAAGTGGTTTATATTGTCTCGGTACGCTACCGATCTATCCCAATCACTTAGTTTAAATGTATGTTGATATTTAGATTATATATTATAAATATCTACAGCCGATTGTCGAAACTTGGTTTCGGCAATATGATTTCTGGGGTCGCAGTCAAGATCGCCAAGCACAATGGGTTAGAAGAAGAAGAAGATTTAGACAGGTTCAGGCCCTCTCGTGAGGTAATACCCTACTCCTGTTTCGGTGGATTCGATCTGCCGAGTGTCTTTATTGATCTCGCGATCTAAAGCTGAAAACTAAAAGTTGATCTCCTATCGGAATATCTGATCTCTTGGAATCTGATATCCCTCAAGGGACGCCCCTTACCCCCCTTATATAGTCTTGGGAGGAGGGCTTACAAATCGGAAACCCTATCTTACTCTAAGTTGGTTTCCTCAATCTTACCAAACCGTGACTATAGGCCGATTGCCTTATCTCTATCGGCAATCGTAACACCCAAGTTATATTCGGCTTACAGATATGGCAGGCGCAATCCATCCCTACCTCCAGTCGGATAAGCTTGCCATATAGATACCCGATTGCCACAATCTCCACAGTAGCCCCCGAGTCCTTTTCAGTCGACGAGACAGCTCAGCTTCAGACTAAAACAGCACACAACCAAAAACCTCTTTTTGACCGAGTGCTTTTGGCGCCGAGTGATTTCATCATCTCTGCCTGAATCTTCCCAAGTGGCTCCAAAGGCGTGAAGGGCTGGAAAGTATCTAAAAAATTCTCAAAAATAAATATCTAGGTGCATCTCCGATGCACCTAATTAGGTGTAGCCCCGACTATGTGGTTAGTTAAAAACAGACTAAGCATATAGTCAAGAACTATAAAAAATCATTCTTATGTAGATGCTTAGCTCATGCTAAAGCAACTTTATTACTCAGCAAGCTTGTGCTTTATCCGAGTGAATTTGCCCGAGTTATCTCAGAACAATTAACTCAATCAACCCTCGTGGGCGAAAAGCACTCGGTAAGCTCATGCCTATCCGAGTGGATCTGCCCGAGTCATCCCGGAACAAATATTTTAATCAACCCTCATGGGAAAACAAGTTCTTTCAATCGTATGAAAAATATGACCAAGTTATTAAATAGCTTATGCCATAATACTGGTCTTAATCTATAAAAATCTTCACCAAGGTGGAAAAATAGATAGCATTGATAAGATTACTTGATCAAATGCCAAAAAACCAAACAGCCCTTGTCATCAAGGCAGCTATAAAAACTTAGCTGTTGGTCACCTTCCAAGTTGCATCGTGCCAGCTTCTCATGAAGTCAAGCAAACCGCGGTATGAAAGGATTTTCAAAGGTACAGGGCACTCGGACACGTGCATATTGCCAGGGCAAATCTGCTTAAGCTCATCCGCTTAAGTCCCTAAGGACACGCGTCGGGCCACACCTTAGCCGAGCCGTAGATTTTCTTATGGGCTCGCCCAATCACTAGAAAACCTAGCGCAACCCTCAAATCTTTCTATAAAGGCACGAGGTCATCCCCGCCTCTTCATCTTCCAAAATTCCCCTTTTCGCAGATCGTTCACCGTTCACTGCGGAGAACCCTAGACTCGCACGCTCCCAAATCCATCCATCTAGGAACTCGCTCTTTGCAACAACCAGCCTCCGCAGCCAAATCTCCCACGTTCCTTTGTCAAAAAGCCCGACCTTTTCCGACCAGATCCACTTCCCATCAACACCACTCTCATGGCGGAGGAAAAGAGGATTCCGTTCGACCAATGGGCCGCTTCGAATGTGAGGGAATCCACCTCAAAGAGATGGTGAAGCACGGCGTGCTTCCGCCAAAGGAGATCGTGGGATGGCGCCGCGGGTCAAACAAAGCGACGAGATTCGGAAGAGGTCGCCAATGCCGCTATGCCGATCTTGCTGTCCTTATTCGATCAAGGAGTTGGGGCCGCTTTCGGAGCGGTAGAAATATTCAACAAGCCGCGGCTGGCTCCCGACCGTATCCGGCCAACATCACCGGCAGCCAACATGGGGTTGGTCGGCTCTTGCACGTACCAAGTCCTTTACCCCGAGTGGATATCCACTCGGTCGGGGAAGGCTTTCTTGACGACAACGATGCAGACGAGGTGCCTTGGACATACCGAGTGAGGCGCAGGAGGCGGCGAAGAAAATATCCATTGATGTAATAAACAATTTCAAGATTTGATTTGTCTTTCGACTTTATCTTGTAAATGTCGCATAACCGTAACGCCCGATGTAGAACTTGTGATATATTTAGTTTATTTTTGTTAATGGCTCGATCCGAGCTTTTGCGTGAAATTTCTTAAGTAGTTTTCGTCCGGCGTCATCAAGCCTAGGCTCGATTAGGTCATCGGAAAACTCTCGGTCCTTAGACGTTGAACTCGAATCGAAGGACATTAAACAATGATAAACCAAATTATGCACAAAAGTTGATGAGGAAAACTTGAGCTTTATTGACATGTGTACAGCCCCCGACTGCTAACTCAAGAAGTCATCTTGCTTGAGGTTGGCAAGCAAGGAAAACATGAAGCCTTAGCCGAATTAGGCGTAAGATCGTCGAAGATGCTCGATGTTCCGGAGTTCTCCACCATAGACCCGTCTTCACGCTTTAGCCGGTATGCACCGGGCCGAGTCACTTCAGCGATTATGTACGGTCCCTCCCATAAGGGAGATAACTTGTGTCGGTCTTTGGTGGTCTGGATCTTGCGTAGGACCAGGTCGCCAACAATGAAAGCTCGTGCTCGCACGTTGCGACTGTGGTATCTTCTGAGCCCTTGGAGGTATTTGGCCGACTGGATGAGGGCTGCCTCACGGGCCTCTTCCAATCGGGTGAGGTCATCCACTCGGTCGTGGTCGTAGCGTTCATCGTTGAAGCGCGGACTGGAGGGATTCATATTCCATCTCGTTCGGAAGCATGGCTTCGCGCCATAGACCAAAAAGAAAGGAGTTTGGCCGGTAGCCCGACTGGGTGTGGTCCGCAGCGACCATGAAACCGAGGAAGTTCTTGGACCCACTTGCCGGCGTAAGGGTTTAGGGCGGTCGAAAACGCGGGCCTTGATGCCTTGGAGGACCATGCCGTTGGCTCGTTCGACTTGTCCGTTGCTTTTGGGATGGGCTACCATGCGTAGTGATCTTGATTCGAAGTCTTCGCAGAATTCCTTGAAGATGCCTCCCGTGAATTGAGTCCCGTTGTCGGTTATGATTTTGTTTGGGATGCCGAAGCGGTGCACGATGTTGAGGAAAAAGTCCCGTGCTTTGTCAGCAGTAATCGTAGCGACCGGCTTGGCCTCAATCCACTTGGAGAACTTATCGATTGCGATGAAGAGGTGTGTGAATCCTCCTGGAGCTTTTTTGAAAGGGCCAACCATGTCCAGGCCCCATACCGCGAACGGCCAGAAAGTGGGATTGTTTGAAGCTCTTGGGCGGGACATGGCTTTGGGCGAAAAGCGGGCCTTCGCGAGGTTCGTACGACTTTATCCGCGTCGGAGACCGCGGTAAGCCGAAGAAACCTTGCCTGTAAGCTTTGCCGACTAAAGTGCGTGCTGCCGCGTGGCTTCCGCATATGCCTGAGTGGATGTCTTGGAGTAGCTGTTTCCCTTCTTCGGGTGTGATGCGCCTCATTAGAATTCCGGAGGGGCTTCTCTTGTATAGATCGGAGTCAACCATGACATATGCTTGGCAACGACGCCGGACGCGTTCTGCTTCATCCCGGTCATCCGGCAGCTCTTGCTGGGTTAAGAATTTGATGAGCGGCGTCCTCCAGTCGGTATCGGTCATGGCGACTTCGTTCGTGGTTTGCTCGTTGGGAGTTGTCTTTGCCGTGATGGTTGGTTCGTAGAGATGTTCGACAAAGACGTCTGTTGGAGCAGCTTCGCGCTTAGATCCGTGCCGGCTCCATCGGCGGCTTCGTTGTTGTGCCTTAGGACATGCGAGAGTTCGAGCCCGTCAAACTTGTCCTCAAGCTTGCGGACCTCTTGCCGGTAGGCCTCCATAGTGTCGTTGAGGCAGGACCAGTCCTTCATTACTTGATTGACAACCAGCTGGGAGTCGCCTTTCACGATAAGCCGACGTATCCCGAGTGAAACTGCGAGGCGCAGTCCATGTAGCAGGGCTTCGTACTCGGCAACGTTGTGTGAGGCAGAGAAGTGGAGGTGAAGGACGTATCTTAGCCTTTCCCCGGTCGGGAGATCAAGCACAACTCCCGCTCCCAAGCCGGTGATCCTCTTGATCCGTCGAAGTGCATGGTCCAAGTGTTGGAGGTCTTCCCGAGGCACGTTCTCTTGTTGTTCACCCACTCGGCCAGGAAGTCCGCCAAGGCTTGTGACTTTATGGACGTCCTTGCCTTAAAGGTCAAGTCCAGCGGCATCAACTTTAGGGCCCACTTGGCGATGCGTTCGGTTGCCTCGCGGTTGTGGATGACATCGCCGAGTGGGAAAGAGGTGACGACGGTGACCGAGTGACCCCGAAAATAGTATGCCAATTTCCTCGCGGTTATTAGAACACCATAGAGCAATTTTTGTACACGAGGGTAGCGAATTTTGGCTCCGCCAATACTTCGCTAACAAAGTAGATTGGCCTTTGAATCTTCCGAGCCCGTCCTTCTTCTTCGCGTTCGACCACAAGGACCATACTAACCACTTGGTGAGTAGCCGAGACGTACGCAGCGAGAGGTTCCCCGGGTTGAGGCGAGGCGGGGACGGGCGGCGTTGTAAGGAACTCTTTGAAATCTTCAAAGGCCTTGTTGGCTTCCGCGGTCCACTTGAAGTCGTCTGTCTTCTTTAGCATCAAGAAGGGCATGCCTCGTTCGCCGAGTCGGGATATGAAACGGCTTAGTGCCGCCATGCAGCCAGTGAGCTTCGGACGTCTTTCGGTTACTCGGGGTTTCATGTTTAAGATGGTGTTGATCTTCTCGGATTTGCTTCAATGCCGCGATGTGACACCATGAAGCCGAGCAGTTGCTCGATGGAACACCGAAAGTGCACTTTTCGGGTTTAACTTCATTCGAAGGCTCGGATGTTCGCAAAGGTTTCTTTTAGGTCGGCGATCGGTCTTGTTTCGCTTGGTCTTGATGACAACATCGTCGACATAAGCTTCAACGTTCTTGCCAATCTACGTCCTGGAAACATCTTTGGATCATGCGTTGGTATGTGGCACCGGCGTTCTTCAGCCGAAGGGCATGGTGATGTAGCAAGAGGCCCCAAACGGCGTGATGAACGATGTCTTCAGCAATCGGATTCTTTTAAGCGATCCGGTGATAGCCCGAGGTCCAGAAACTCGGGAGTTGGCGGCCATGGGTTGAGTCGACGACTTGGTCGATGCGAGGCACCCGAATGGATCTTTGGGGCAGGCTTTGTTGAGGTCAGTATAGTCAACGCACATGCGCCATTGCCCGTCTTTTTGCGGACCGGGACTGGGTTGGCTAACGGTCGGGATGGAGGACTTCTTTAATGAAGCCTAGCAACCAAGAGTTTTGCGAGTTCTTCTTTGATAGCGTCTTTTCGATCCTGCGCGAATCTGCGTAATCGTTGTTTTATCGGTTTGGCGTCATCTTTGGCGTTCAAAGAGTGCTCGATCACCTCCCTAGGAATTCCGGGCATATCGGATGGTTTCCAAGCAAAAACATCTTTATTATTTTGAGGAAGGTGACGAGCGCTTTCCTATTTGGGATCTAGGTCAGCGCCGATTACGGTAGTTTTCGAGGGATCCAACGGATCAAGGGAGATCTTCTTGGTCTTGGCGTCGCCGGATCCTGATTTGGCTATCTTCTTCGCGGGGACTTTGCCCTCTGCCGAAGTTGATGCAGCCAATCGGACTTCTTGTTGGCCACGTAATCTCTCGCGAGATTGGGCCATGTCGCAGCTCTCCTTATCGCAGTGAAGGCTTCCTTCACGTCGCGCGAAGAGTGATGACGCCGTTGGGACCCGACATCTTCATGCGTGAGGTAGGTGTAGTCGGGATCGCCATGAACTTGGCAAGCGCGGGCCTTCCGATGATGGTGTGATATCTTGTTTCAAGTCGGCCACCTCAAAAGTGACGTTCTCCGTTCGGAAGTTTTCTCGGGCTCCAAAGGTGACTGGGAGGGAGATATGCCCGAGTGGTGTAGAAGATAGCCCTGGGATGACTCCGTGGAACGGGGCTGAGCTTGCCTTTAGTTCGGCCCTCGGGATCTGCATCTCATCCATGGTCTTGGCAAACAGGATGTTGAGGGCACTGCCCCCATCGATGAGGACGTGCTTAAGCCTGATGTTGCGGACCACGGGGTCCAGGACGAGTGGATAGCGCCCCGGGTGAACCACTTGGTCGGGATGATCCGAGTGGTCAAAAGTGATGGCCACTTCCGACCATCGCAGATATTGAGGGACTTCGGGTTGAGCCGCGTTGACCTCCCGATCGCTAGCTTCGTTTCCTCTTGGACTCATAGGCTAGCGGACCTCCGAAGATGTGGTTGAGCTCCCCCTTGGGTCTTGAAAAGGTTCGGCATTTTCAGCCGCGTTGTTCTTTTTGGCGCTTGACGGGCCGGCCTCGTCGGTCGGCTTCTTGTTGAGCTGCGCCCAGATCGTTGTGACAAACCGCTTGTAGATAAAGCAGTCCTTCGTCGCGTGCTTATGATTCGGATGATGGGTGCACTGGGCGTTCATGATGGCGTCATAGGCGACGACTCGGGGACGGCGTTGAGTGTTGGAGGTTGCGGCCACTAGGTCCTCGGATCGGCGCTTGCGATCTTTCGGCCCCGGTTGCCGTTGTTGCCGCCATCCTTCTTAGGATTACCGCTCCCTCCCGCTTGCTTGTCCTCCCTTCTATCGGGCCGGTCTTGACGGGCGGCCTTAATGGCGTCATTGGATTTGGCGTATGAATTCGCCGTCTCGAACATTTGTTTCACCCTCTTCGGTGGTTTGCGCCCGAACTTCCGGATCAGCAGCTCATCACGGACTCCCTTCTGGAAGGCGGCGATGATGATGTCATCGGTGATGTTCGGGATCTTGTTGCGCTTCTCGGAGAAACGACGAATGTAATCCTTCAGGGGCTCGTCCGGCTTCTGGATGACGTTGTATAGGTCGAAGTGTGTGCCGGGCCTCTCGAAGGTGCCTTGGAAGTTGGCGATGAAGTGGTCCCTCAGCTCGCTTCACGAGCCGATTGAGCCTCTTGGCAGGCTCGTGAGCCAATTTCTGGCTGAGTTAGCGAGGGCCACGGGCAAGTAATTGGCCATAGCTTTGTTGTCGCCACCTGCAGCACGGATGGCGAGGGTGTATACAGTTAGCCAAGATTCAGGGTCGGTCTTGCCATCGTACCTTTCAATCCCTGTGGGCTTGAACCCACTCGGCCAATGCACTCGGCAGAGCTCCCGAGTGAAGGCCGGTACTCCGTCGTCGCCGCTATCGGGTGATCCCCTTCGATCTTCCCGAGTGTGTCGGTCCCGCTCTTGGTAGCGGCGATCGAGGACTTCCGCGAGATCACTCGACGGGGTCTTCGGTTGGTGGTTGGGTAGCCGGAACTGTTGTGGCGGACTCGGTGGTGGACGGGTGGACGCCCATGTCGTTTGTCATGGGAGTCGGCCGTCTGCTCCTGGTACTTCGGCGTGGACTCGCGGGGTGGGCCTCTTGGCACAGTCGTCGACCGATCCGGCTCGGGCCTCTTATAGTCTCGACCTTAGAGGCGAAAGCCGGCTCTTGTCCGCGTTTCGGCCACTGATTGATCGGCCTTCATGCCGAGGTGGTGGGATGGCCGTTAGGCGTGGCGGCGACGATGGTCTTGATCTTGTCGAGTATCGGAGTCACGTTGGTAGGAGTCGTCTCCATGACGGTGTCCAAGAGGGTGAGCGCGGCAAACGTTACCGCGTGGCGTTTGGAAGATGTTGGTGTTGCGGACCCGTGTTTGGAGGATGGCCTCTGGGCGGATCGTCCACTGCACGCAGTCCCTTCCTCTTATCGGCCTCGTCCTTGCGTTGTTTCTCTTCTTCGGCGTCTTGCGCTCGAGCTCCACCTTGGCTCGCTCTTCTTCAAGAAGCCTTCGGCCATGGCTGAGTCGGACTCGTCCGGCTCGGCCATGAGGACGTCAAAGCACTTCACTCACATCCATGTGGCGTCGGAGTTGTCGGCTTCGTCGGAAGGGATGCCGTAGAGGTTGTCGAAGCCGGCGGAGCCGAGGTATCCATTGAGCTCCGAAGATGGGCGGGAGCCGAATGATGGGAGGATGATGGCGACCTCCCTTGATCTGGGTAGCCCGGGTCCGGATCGTTCCGGCCCGAGTCGAGCTTGGGGTGTGGGCTCCTCAGTGGGTCGCCGCCGACTGGGGAGAGAAGTTTCTTGTAGATCTCGGCGGCGTTTGGTAACCCAAACGGCACCGAGAGGTCTTCGTCCGAATAGATCGCCTCCGTCGGGAGGTAAGAAGATTGGCGCAGTTTTGGCGGTATTCGGTAATCCGAATGGTGCCGAGTCAAGTCCGTCGTCGGAGAAAATAGATTGCATCTTGGTTTCAAGACGTCGTTGTAGATCCGGCGCTGTTCGGAAGTCCGAACGGCGTCGAGTGGATTTCTCCTTCCGACCGGTCCGAATCCGAGTCGAAGGAGGAACTGTCGAAGAAGTTGGCGGCGAAGTCACCGAATCTGAAGGAGATCCCATCATGCTTGTCGGCGAGATTGTTGAAGAAGTCTCGACGCGCGGTCCCCTACCCGGCGCGCCAACCGTCGAAACTTGGTTTCGGCAATATGATTTCTAGGGTCGCATCAAGATCGCCAAGCACAATGGGTTAGAAGAAGAAGAATATTTAGACGAGTTCAGGCCCTCTCGTGAGGTAATACCCTACTCTGTTTCGGTGGATTCGATCCGCCGAGTGTCTTTATTGATCTCGCGATCTAAAGCTGAAAACTAAAAGTTGATCTCCTATCGGAATATCCGATCTCTTGGAATCGATATCCTCAAGGGACGCCCTTACCCCCTTATATAGTCTTGGGAGGAGGGCTTACAAATCGGAAACCCTATCTTACTCTAAGTTGGTTTCCTCAATCTTACCAAACCATGACTATAGGCCGATTGCCTTATCTCTATCGGCAATCGTAACACCCAAGTCATATTCGGCTTACGGATATGGCAGTGCAATCCATCCCTACCTCCAAATGGATAAGCTTGTCATATAGATACCCGATTGCCACAATCTCCACACCGATCGATTAGATTTAATTTCTCTTGGCCCATTCAATGCATATCGCATTGGCTTAACACCGGATACGTCATCGGCCACCAACCGATCGGCTATCGTTTATAGACTAACACTTGTTTTCTTTCTTTCTTTCTTGTTCGTTGCAGGATCAAACCAACTGACACGCCTACGAACCTAAGGAGCAATATTTTGGACCTGCACTAGAGTAAAGCAAACCTCTTAGGCCAACGCGTGATTTTCCAAGTCAACACATGATTTGGGATCAACATGCTTTTGGCACGCCTGGTGGGACCCGATTATAAACCAGACGCAATGATTGACATCAAGACTTCTGAGATTGACCAAGAAAATATCGTTCCAGTCATAGTGGTGTTAACGACCAAATTTGATAAGCAAATCCCCAAGTTTGAAGCAAGGATTGAAGCGGAATCAAGGGAGCGTTTGAACCTCAGAAACAGAAGTTGCATCGGCTGAGTCCGAATCGGCTAAGGAGCCAGTCGGCTGAGTTCGAGTCGGACAGGTTAGCCGATAGCCGATTCCGATTGAGAGAAGCAGATGAGACCAATCTTGTTAGGAAAACATGAAGATAATTATTGGATTCGGTTTCCAAGTGCTTTAAAGATATTGTCATCTACGGATAACGTCCTATAATGGCAATTGTATCTTTAAATTAGGATATTTTGTATGGTTTCCTTATAGATAATATCGGTTTGTTTAGAATATTTGTAATCCAATCTGTAATAGGAATCGTGTCCGTTACGGACTCGTTGTATATCCGGGTATAAATATGACCCAAGACCATATAATTAACAATACACAACTCAATACAATCTCGGCGCATCGCCACCTTTTTGTTTTTACTTTAAATCTCGTCAAGTTCTTGCCTCGTTTTTGGGTTGCATCGGGTTTTGATCTCCAAGCAAGGTAATCTCTTGTTACAAGTGGTTTGTGCTATCGGGGTTAGTGCTTCCAACATCATGACACTCTGATCTTGATGTTACAAATTGCTTAATTTATCATATACGACATATAATTTGGATCAATGTCTAGATCTATCTCATGTTCGGCTAGCGTTTCCCGAAGACAACGGCCGATAGAGCTAGATCCAAAGGTTGATTTAGGTTATAAGACGTATCCACCATCTCGAAAGGTTTTCATTAGTCTATATAGATCTCATGCTTCTTTTTTTACTTAATGCTGCATCAGTCTGATCTATTAAGTCGCTCTTAGAATCATACGGATCTATTCGGTTCAATGATCAAGCTATTAGAGATAGTATCGGGTTTCACCGATCTTACCCGTTTTAGCCATCTTATATGTTTTAGTACTGCTAGATGTGTTAAAGTCGCCTTTTATATTAAGATCTTATTCTAGTTAAATCCGCTAAGCTTGGTATCAATCTGTTAAATCATATTAACAACCGATTGATCTTTGTTTAGTATATTTAGCTTAAAATAATATCTTAGTATAAAAGCGTATCGGAGTACAAGCCGATTCACATTAGATCTACAACATCGGCTAAGTTATAAATATATATAATTATCGTTCTAATGTATTTTTAGATATAAGTGATTTATACTTGTCTCGGTATACTACCGATCTATCCCAGTCACTTAGTCTAAACATGCTTTGGAATAGTAATTATGTATTATGAATATCTACAGCCGATCGAGTAGGATCTAATCATAATTTGATTATCTATTCTTTGTTTCTTGTTGGTTACAGGATCAAACCAACTGGCACGCCCTGCAAATCACCATAGGCGATTCAATTTGGACCTGCACTAGAGTTAAGCAGACCTCTTAGGGCAGTGCGTGGAAAATTTCTCATCAACGCTTTTGGCACGCCCGGTGGGATCTCTGCAACTTCCAAGTCCGACACGATGGTGGAAGTCAAGTCTACTGACGTGGACCAGGAGAACATCATTCCCGTCACGATGGACAAGCTTACTGCCGAACAACAAGCTGAGTATCGGCAGATTATCGAACGATTGCAAACCCACTATTTGCATGCCTTTACCCAGACTAGGTCTAGGGAAATTGTTTAGAAGTATAAGTTCGTGATCCCCGAAGAATTTGACTTTGGAGCAACCTCCCAAGCAAGAGCAAGGGGAAAGAAAAGATTGAGGAGGTCAAATGGGAGGAAGACGGCTCGAACTCCACACGCTATAGGACAAAATCGACTCGATCGTCCACCATGCTCTTGTCAACCAATGGGATATTGGTCAACACTTTGAACAACATGATCAGCACCGTGGTGGATTCAAAGATAGCTGAGCAGCTGCCAAGGGGCCCAACTTTTCTCCCTGACGACCGATTCCCCAACTACAGGATTCTATCGACGCACGGGCTGTCGGTTCCTCCACTGGGACAGCCGACTCCCCGGGTGGCCCCTATTCGCCGAATGTGCGGTCGTCGGTCGTAAAACCGCCGCCCAAGCTTCGACCGGACAACAACCTCAACATCGGGGCCACGAGTTCCGATACTTCCCGGGAGCAAGTGGAGGCCATATACAACGCTAATCGGCAATCCCTCACCAGAGTGCCGATTGGCAACCATATACCAGGGTCTCCTCAAAACCCGATTGGTGCGCAGCTTCCCCCTGAACAACAACCTCCGGTGATTCCTCAGCCGTCTCCTGCCATGAATCAATTTTCACATCAGTATCCAGGGGGCAACTTCGATCAATATTACCAGCCTTATTCACCGCAAATGTAGTATCGACAGGCCCCTATGCAGTGTGACCAATATGAGCCGATACGGCAAGCTCAAGAGGCGCAGTTGAACAAGCCTTGGGCCAATTTGATTGCAGACATCATGCACGATCAGTTCGGCCTCAAGCCAAAAGACTCCGGCAACATGTACCGGCACCCTTATCCAGAATACTTCGAGAGGGTCCCCCTGTCAAACCGGTACAAGGTGCCAGATTTTTTAAAATTCTCTGGGCAGGACAACATTTCAACATACGAACACGTCAACCGATTTTTGGCCCAATGTGGAGAGGCATCGGCTATGGATGCGCTCAGAGTGAGATTGTTTCCACTCTCTCTATCGGGATCGGCCTTTACCTGGTTTTCTTCACTGTCTTACAACTAAGTGTAGCTGGGCCGATCTTGAGAAGCAATTTCACAGCTACTTCTACTCCGACACTCATGAGATGAAGTTGTCAGACCTCACCGGCATCAGGCAGAACCATGACGAGTTGGTTTAGGACTACATTCAACGTTTTAGGGACATGAGGAGACGGTGCTACAACCTGGTGCTATTCGATTCACGGTTAGCCGATTTAGCCTTCCACGACCTTTTGGCGCCTATCAGGGAAAGGTTTTCGGCCTAAGATTTCGAAAGCTTAGCCCACTTGGCCCAGAAAGTGGCAGCGCATGAGCAGAATTTTCAGGAGGCCAAGAAGGCATTTAAGAAAGTCAGCCACGTCGCCTACGCCTCGATTCGATTCAAGCGATAGCTATGTTGAAGTAGCGACGAATCGAATGGACCAAGAATAAGAAGGCGATAACATGTCAATGGTTGAAAAATCGGCTAGAGAAGAGAAATATGGTTTCGATATCACTAAAGCCGACAAGATTTTTGATCTGCTGCTTCGGAAAAAGCAACTCCAAGTCTCGGCCAATCATGTCATCCCATCAGCCGAGGAATTGAAGAAAAGAAAATACTGTAAATGGCACAACACCGGCTCTCATAGTACCAACGACTGTAAAGTGTTCAGCCAACAGATTCAGTCGGCTATAGAAGCGGGAAAATTCAAATTTGAAGATTCGACGAAGCCGATGAAGGTCGACGGCAACCCCTTTCCCGTCAACATGGTTTATGCTAGTCAAAGGCAAGCTGATCGACAGCTCATAATAACGGACAACTTAGTCAGATCCAGGCAGGGTATGGAGAAAAAAGGACTGGCGTGGACTACCAGGAGCACCTCGAGAAGCCGACGAAAGTTGATTCATTTCCCGTTAACATGGTTTGTGCCGAGTCATCGATCGGCTGATCCTGCGTCCCCAAAAAATGGATGACCTAGTCGATTCATGAAGATACATGAAGAGAAGGAGACCGAGGGTCTACTAAGTACATCCGAGGAAATACGATCGGCAAGAAGGGGCTCATCGTCGCCAGCTTGATGGCTTCGATCTCCATTGGAGCTACGACTTCTTCAAGTTTTCTTGGGAACAGGAGATGAGGTTGCCTTCAGTCCAAGACTATCGCCGCATGCAGTGGACACGAGGATCAACCAGCTGAGAGCTCTAGCCGATTTATACCCTGGGTGGTTCAACTCAATCAAAAGAAAATGTCTGTGCATCAAAGGCTAGGCCCCATCCATCAAGATTTCTTTCGAGAAGACTTGGAAGACGATGAAGAACAAGCCGCCAACCCTCAATGGTGCCCTTCTGACATTTTTACAAAAACGCAAAAGTGGAAGGTGCAACGGCTAAAGAGCGAGGGTCGGTTGAAAGAAGTTCAGGCCGAAATCGACTATTGGCTAAAAAAGAAAAAGGAACAAAAACCTCCCAAGGAGACAATGGCGCGTAAAAGACAACACTCCCCCTGCCGATGAGAGCCCTGCCGACAAGGCCAGGAGGGCGGCTAAAGGAAAAGGAGTAACTGCTGCGTCAGTCAACATGGTGTTCATATTGCCAGCCGAGTTTGAGGCTGCCGAAGCCGATGCAGATACAATATAGGAGACCTTGGCCAAATTAGTATTGTCCCCAGAACAAGCAGTATTTGAAAAACCTGAGGGGACTAAGCATCGGCACCTAAATCCCCTGTACGTCAAAGGATTTGTAAATAAGAAGCCGATGTTGAAGATGTTGGTCGATGGAGGAGTCGTTAATTTGATGCCCTATGCTACCTTCGAAAGATGGGAAAAGAAGCCGATGACTTGATCAAGACAAATATGGTGCTCAAGGATTTTGGCAGGAACCCATCAGAGGCCAAGGGAGTTCTCAATGTCGAGCTGACCGTCGGCAACAAAACTATGCCCATAATTTTCTTTGTCATCGACGGGAAGGGGTCATACAGCCTTCTGCTTGGAAGGGATTCGATCCACGCCAACTGCTGCATCCCTTCGACAATGCATCAAAGCTTAATCTAGTGGCAAGGCGACAAGATCGAAATTGTGCTAGCCGATAGGTCAGTTAACATAGCCAATGCCGACTTGAACTTTATGGGAAGTCGACGGCATTGATTGCCTATCTGACAAAGTTTGGCAGACCGATTTTCTTAAGGTCTCCGATTCTGATATACAGCCAATTGGAGACAAAGAGCCTCAATTATTACTTTGAGGGCGTCGTGAAGGGCTCAAACGTCTACACCAAGGACACCGTGGACAATCTGGATGGCAAACTCGGACAAGGTTTTATGTCGGCCAACGAGCTTGAAGAGGTTGATATAGGTCAAGGAGATAGGCCTAGGCCGACATATATTAGTAAAAATCTTTCTTCTCATTTTAGAACCAAGCTTATTGATTTATTAAAGGAATATAAAGATTGTTTTGCTTGGAAATATTTTGAGATGCCTGGTCTTAGCCGATCGATTATTGAACATCGGCTCCCTATTAAGCCAGGATATCGACAATACAAATAGCCTCCCCGGAGGTTTAAGGCCGATATGTATGATGCGATTAAAGCCGAAATCACTCGGCTATACGATGTTGGTTTCATTCGGCCCTGACGATATGCAGAATGAGTTTCCAATATAGTCCCAGTAATCAAGAAAAATGGCAAACTTAGGGTGTGCATCGACTTCAGAGATTTAAATAAGGCTACCCCTAAGGATGAATACCCCATGCCAATAGCCGATTTGCTAGTAAATGTAGCCTCTGGTCACAAAATAATAAGTTTCATGGATGCTAATGGTGGATATAATCAGATTTTTATGGCCAAAAAAGACATCTATAAGACAACTTTCAAGTATCCAGGAGAAATCGGCTTGTATGAATGGGTCGTTATGACTTTTCGGTTGAAGAACGCTGGGGCTACATATCAAAGGGCCATGAACTACATTGTTCACGACTTAATCGGCTTCTTGGTTGAAATCTATATTGATGACATTGTCGTCAAATCCAAGGAGGTCGAAGATCACATAGCTGATTTGAGAAAAGTATTGGAGAGGACCAGAAAGTATGACCTAAAAATGAACCCCACAAAGTGTGCTTTCGGCGTATCGGCTAGCCAGTTCTTAGGATTTTTTGTTCATGAAAGGAGGATTGAGGTGACGCAAAGAAGCATCAATGCTATCAAAAGTATTCAGCCTCCGCAGGACAAGAAGCAGTTGCAGTCTTCGATCGGCAAAGTTAACTTTATCAGGCACTTCATCGCCAACCTATCTGAGAGGATGGAGCCATTCACGCCTTTGCTACGGTTGAAGGCCGATCAAACGTTTACTTGTGGGCGAGCAACGAAGGCTTTAGACAACATCAAGGATTATCCGAGCTCTCCTCCGCATTGATCCCTCCACAAAAAGAGTTCCTTTCAAGCTATATCTATCACCCAACGAGAAATCTATCGGCTTAGTTTTAATCCGGGAGTTCGAGGGGAAGGAGAAAGCAATTTTCTATCTCATTAGAAGACTTTTGGATGCAGAAACAAGGTACTCTTTCGTGGAAAAGTTGTGCTTATGCCTATATTTTTCATGTACGAAGTTGATGCATTATTTATTATCCAATGAGTGCACAATAGTCTGTAAAGCTGATGTAGTTAAATATATGCTATCGGCTCCAGTTCTAAAAGGACGAGTTGGGAAATGGATCTTTGCCTTGACGGAGTTCGACTTGAGGTATCAAGCGCCTAAAGCAGTTAAGGGGCAGGCCATAGCCGATTTTATTGTGAAACACAAAGACCACTCAATCGGCTCGGTCGATATCATGCCTTGGACACTGACTTTTGATGGATTTGTCTGCACAAGTGGATGCGGCATCAGCTTGGTAATCATCTCACCCAAGGGGACAAGTTTTGAATTCGCGTTTACGATCGTGCCTCATGCTACAAATAATCAAGCCGAATATGAAGCTGTCCTCAAGGGTTTGCAGCTGCTGAAGGAAGTTGAAGCCGATGCTGTCGAAATAATAGGCGATTCACTGTTAGTCATCAACCAGTTGTCAGGGGAATATGAATGTAAAAATGATGCACTGATGGTCTATTACCAAAAATGCCGAGAGTTGATGGATAGTTTTCGGCTAGTTACCTTGAAGCATATCCCTAGGGAGCAGAATTTAGAAGCAAATGATCTGGCTCAGGGAGCATCGGGCTACAAGCCGATGACAAAAGAAGTTGAAGTAGAGATTGCAACTATCTCAGCTGACGAGTGAAGTTATGATGTTCACAACTATTTACAAAATCCTTCCCAGTCGGCTTCAAGGAAATTGCGCTACAAGGCTTTACGATATGTTTTGCTCGATGAAGATTTATATTATCAGACGATTGATGGTGTGCTACTCAAATGCCTGAGTACCGACTAAGCCAAAGTCGCTATGGGAGAGGTGCACAAAAGGGATCTGTGGTACTCATCAATTGGCCCACAAAATGAAGTGGCTATTTCGGAGAGCTGGTTATTTTTGGCTGACTATGCTGGAAGATTACTTCAAGTATTATAAAGGTTGTCAAGATTGTCAAAAGTTTGGAGCTGTCCAGAGGGCACCAACATCAGCTATGAATCCAATCATCAAGCCTTGGCCGTTCAGAGGATGGGGAATCGGCATGATCGGCCAGATTAATCCACCCTCGAGCAAAGGACACAAGTTTATATTGGTGGCAACCGATTATTTTACCAAGTGGGTGGAAGCAATTTCTTTGAAGAAGGTTGACTCCGGGGATGCAATTGAGTTTGTTAAAGAGCATATCATTTATAGGTTTGGCATCCCTCAAACCATCACCACGGATCAGGGGTCTATCTTTGTCTCAGACGAGTTTGTTCATTTTGCCGATAGCATGGGAATCAAGTTATTAAACTCTTCACCATATTATGCTCAGGCTAATGGACGTGTGAAGCCTCTAACAAAAGTTTGATCAAGTTGATAAAGAGAAAGATCTCTCGAGTACCCGAAGCAATGGCATAGCCGATTGGCACTCGGGCTTATCGGATGGCCTGTCATGGATAGATCCATGTACCTCCTTACAAATTAGTCTATGGACATGAAGTCAGTTTTACCATGGAAGAGCGTCATCGGCTCACGGAGGATTCAACTCCAAGATCGGTTAACAACCAATGATTATTACAACCTTATGATAGACGAATCGAGGATTTGGTCTTGTTAAGGATGCGTGCTCGAAAAAGTGACCAGGGACAAAGAAAGAATTGCTCATCATTATAGTAAGAAAGTCATGCCTAAGTCTTTTGAAGAAGGCGAGCTAGTCTAGAAGTTGATACGTCGATTGGTATAAGAGATAACAAATTCGGCAAATGCTCACCTAATTGGGAAGGGCCTTTCAAGATCCACAAGTGCGTCTTTAAAGTAGCTTATATGCTAGAAGGATTGGATAGAGAGGTATTTGGAAGGGCTCTTAACGGCAAATACTCGAACAAATATTACCCCAGTATTTGGATCAACTCATGATTCAGCTAAGTCCTTGCCGATCCATGCTAGCTGATGTGTTGTGCAATCATACACATCGCCTTTAGGAAAATTTCACTACAAGTTTTTCTCCCCTTTGATTTTTTCAAATCGGCTAATCCTGGCCGATAGGTGTTAGTTGGTGTTATTCTATAATTTTATCAATGCTGCACGCAACATTAAAAAATTAGGGGGATATATGTCATGCAAAATCGGTGGACTTCAAAATTTTCACGACTATGCAAACTCGAGACAGTCAGGACATGGGAATTGAGGAAATCGGCAAAAGAGGAATATATTACAAAACAATTGTATGTTGTAAAGAGTGCTCAAAGTTTCTAAAATTAGCCCGATTACAAGAATTAATTCAACTATCGATAAAGTCATTGATGGCTGATATTGCCTGTTGCTTAATGTTCTCGACTTGAGTGATCGTCGCGGCGTCGGCTGCGTCGGTTCTTGGAATCGACTTCAAGGACTTTCTCAAATCTCCCAGATACTGAATGGAAGATTTTAGCTTGTTTCATCGCCCCTCGATGGCCGTTGGGAGATCGGCTAGTTTTTTCTCTTCAGAAGCTAGTTCAGCTCTGCATTGATCCAATTCGGCCATGAGTTCAGCTTCCTTTTTCTTCAACCGTTCAATATTGGATTGAGTAGCCGATGACCCAACAGTCAGCACATCTAACTTGGTTTTCTCAGCGATGACGCTTCGACGGTTGTTTTCGATCATTAGTTTGAGATCGGCTCGGCTTTTTGTCGATCATCGGTTGCATTGTCCTTTCCAGCTTGTATCGATATTGATCAAGGTGTGCAGCTTGGGAGATCACATCAGCAACGTTGTCTGGAAGTTGGCTTTCGATTTCTTCAAACCTAGCCTTGATTGGCCCACAGTTGGTAACCAAGTAGTCTAGCGAGCTATCCAGCCGACGAGCAATATCCAAGAGTCTTTCTTTTAGTTCGTCGGCTATGGGTCGCTGGTAATTTCTTCTTCTTCACCAATGAATTCTCTAATGTCGAAAGAGAACATGTCGGCTAAAGCTTGTAGGACCTTATTCGTGGTTGTTTAAGTATCAAGGGAATTAAATAGCCGATTTGTCTTTGAAGGGAATATTTTTACCTTAGTTGTGGGAGCTGGTGCTGGTTCTTCTTCTTCGACGTGATGGCTATCCCTAGCCGATGGAGTGTGCTCGCTTGATGCGTGAGGTGCAGCCGATTGAGAGCGGGGAGGCTACATAGACAAGTGTTAGTTGAAATTGGCCAATCAACATGAAGAAAAAGATAGGGTTTCGGGCTTACTGGTGAAGCGGGGCATGGTTGCCGTTGGGCTAATCTTTTGCGCTGCAATCCAATGGTTTTGGTTAAGAAAAAAGATTTCAGGCAAATTTAAATTACCAAAACTTTGAGAAGAGAAAGATGCGTAATGGTTGAGGGCGAGAAGGACGATGGGGAGGAGATGGTGTTTGCTGAGCTTGATCGTGAGCCGATGGTGTTCGTGCGTACTTGCTCGAGTGGCTGGATTCGGTTGCAGCTTCTTCGATAGCTTGATCAATTTCTTCCTCTATGATTTCTTGATTAAGGGCCTCTTCCATACTCGGATCCAAGGAAGGCAAACTGTCGGCTGGAATTGTCTTTTGTTTCTTTGGTTTCTTCTTCTGAGCAGCCGAGGGACCAGCAGCCGATGGCTTGGCCCTTTTCCTAGACAGCGCCTCGCGGGTTTGGCCGTGCAAAAGTATTGTTACTTTCGATGCGTTGAAGCCGATGATAGATGGAGCAAGGCCTCCATTTAGGATCCGCGCTACGGTGTATTGGATTTTGACCCCTTAGTTGCTCTCATGAGGGGGAGAAGAATCGGTTGTCTGCAAAGAAAAGAAAGCATTGGTTAGATATTAAGCGGATAATAGCCGATAGATTTGAGAGATTGACAAGGGAGAGAAGTACTTACATCAGGGACTGATTCTAGCTGCAGAGTGGTGAGGTACATGGAGGCGTGCTGATGAAAGATATGTCTTTTAAGCTCAGTCCACCATTTGTCATAGGCTGCACTTCTTTTGTGGGCTAGCTCCAGTGTCCCAATGCTTCCGAGAGGGGGCTCTCCATATTCATTAGCCGATCCATCATGATCTTTGAGCTGATCTCTCCTATCGTCCTGGATTTTATCGGCATAATAGAGCCAATTGGCGCTATCGAGGCCAAGTTGCCTACCGGCCGACATGGGATAGTAAAATTCATATGACTTTGTGACATTGCGGTCTTGATGGATCCCAATCGGAAGGATGCATGGAGTGAGTGCTGTGGTGAAAAGCTCTCGTCAAAGTTTAATTCAATCGAGTAGTTCGACTCGCACGGTCTTCATAAAAGAACCAAGTCCGATTGTTTTTGACAAAGCCATCGTAGAAGGATGTGAACCATCGGCTAGCAACTCATCTATCAACTTGGATCCAAGTGTGAATGGCAGCAACCTCTCCGAAAGATAAACATCTCCGGTGGTTACTTCTTCCCACTCATCATCTTCAACCGGTTCTATTAAGGGAAATTGTGCATCGGCTAGCCGTGGTCGTCCAGAGATCTTCTGAGTCAGCAATACAACAACCACAGCTGCAAAAACCACCAAGGGCCTCCAGTGCCTATTGTCACATCGGCTGCTATCTTAGCCGATGCCCGGTTCAAGGTCCGATAGAGGTAGCCTAAGAAGAATTTGCCCAAGGGGATTTTTGTCTTGTTGACTAGGGCTTCGGCTACCACACGCCAATTCTGTTGTTGGGCCCAACTGGAGCCGTAGAAGATAAATTTTTCTAACCACATCATAAGGAATGCGGCGTGCTCTCTAGGGCTGATGGACCTAGCTCCCATATTCATATTAACATAGCCGTTCCTGCCTCTAATGGATTTGGTCTTGAAGGGGAATTATCCTTTGCTGTCCAGCCGATTCGGGTTAACCAACGACAGTATGTCCAATCCAGTTATCATGAATATGTTGGCTAACGGTTGGGTCATCGGGCTTTGTTGAAAAAGAAAGGCATTGAAAGTATTGTTCTAGAAATAGCAGTACTGATACCAATGGTTCATCTTTAGGCATATCGGCTACAGAGAGGGCTAAACATTGGGCTATGCCTACTTCTTCCCAATGGTGTGTTTGTCGGCTTCCATTCTTTTATACCAAGAAGGCCATGATTTATCAATTGAGGGCCAAGACTTAAAGGTACCATTCCAGTGGCCCAGGCTGGGGTTTGATATTCTATAGGGCATCCTGTTGGTTTCGGCGATGATAATGTTGGTTGGATCCTTATTGCCGATAGGCCCTAGGTAGTATCTTTGTCATTAATCAGACTTGGAATGACTATTTGGTGGGCAAGATTCTACAAATGGAAAAAGAGAAGTTGAAGCCTATGAAACTTACCTCCGGAATTTGGCCGATGGTGTTGTGGATGGGGTGGTTGAAGTCGACACTTTAGAGGTGAGTTCGTCGTTGTGCTGAGGACGCCTGCGAGTTCGCTGAGGACGTCGAGGAAATCGCCAGAGGGCTTGAGAGCGTTTCTAGCTAGGTAAAGATGACAGCGTGAGTGTGTTCGGCGCGGAAGGGGCGTTATTTAAAGATTATCGTAACTGAAGGACTGACTTAGGTTTTCTTCGAGGATGAGATTGCGCAAAATCCACAACATTATCAATATCGTGGACTTGGGGGCATGTGTTGACGATGAAATTTGGTAAGCAAATCTCCAAGTTTGAAGCAAGGATTGAAGCAAAATCAAGGGAGCATTTCAACCTCGGAAACAGAAGCTGCATCGGCTGAGTCCGAATCGACTAAGGAGCCAGTCGGCTGAGTTCGAGTCAGACAGGTTAGCCAATAGCCGATTTCGATTGAGAGAAGCAGATGAGACCAATCTTGTCAGGAAAGCATGAAGATAATTATTGGATTCGGTTTCCATGTGCTTTGAAGATATTGCCATCTACGGATAACGTCCTACAACGGCAATTGTATCTTTAAATTAGGATATTTTGTATGGTTTCCTTATAGATAATGTCAGTTTGTTTAGAATATTTGTAATCCAATCTGTAATAGGAATCGTGTCCGTTATGGACTCGTTGTATATCCGGGTATAAATATGACCCGAGACCATGTAATTAACAACACACAACTCAATACAATCTCGACACATCGCCACCTTTTTGTTTTTACTTTCAATCTCGACACGTTCTTGCCTCGTCTTTGGGCTGCTTAGGGTTTCGATCTCAAAGCAAGGTGATCTCTTGTTACAAGTGGTTTGTGCTATCGGGGTTAGTGCTTCCATCATCATGACACTCTGATCTTGATGTTACAAATTGCTTAATTTATCATATACGACATATAATTTAGATCAATGTCTAGATCTATCTTAGTATAAAACTGTATCGGAGTACAAACTGATTCACATTAGGTCTACAAAATTGGCTAAGTTATAAATATATATAATTATCGTTCTAATGTATTTTTAGATATAAGTGATTTATACTGTCTCGGTATACTACCGATCTATCCCAGTCACTTAGTCTAAACATGCTTTGGAATAGTAATTATGTATTATAAATATCTATAGCTGATCAGTAGGATCTAATCATAATTTGATTATCTGTTCTTTGTTTCTTGTTGGTTACAGGATCAAACCAACCGGCATGCCCTGCAAATCACCATAGGCGATTCATAATTTGGACCTCGCACTAGAGTTAAGCTGCACCTTTCTGTGCCGGTGCGTGAGAAATTTCTCATCAACAAATGGACAAACTAACACCGAGCAAAAAGCCGAGATTGAGGATATGATGAACAAATTGCAGAGCCAGTATTTGCACTCCTTTGTCCAAACCCGATCAGGCACCGTCGTCCAAAGGTATAACATAAAGTTACCAGGTGATGACGAGCCCAAGCCAAGCTCTAGCAAAGGTACTAAGGCCCAGGACACCAAGCAGGAGGAGGGCCCGGAGCTCAACAATCTACAAGATAAAATTGACTATGCTGTCCACCAGGCCTTGATCAATCAATCTGGGGTGATGGTCAACACCCTCAACAATATGATCAGCTTTGTTGTCGACTCCAGAATCGCTGAGCATCAAGCTAAGGGCCCAATTTTCCTTCTTGATGGTAAATTTCCACCATACAGGATCTTGGTTATTGACGGATTGCTGCCTGGTATGGGCACAACCGATGGCACCAACATCGGCTCCTATGAAGCCGATTATATCGTCATCAGCCCAAAAGCAACCAGGTTTTAGTCCTATACTCCTGACTAGGCCACATCCTCAGCACACGGGACATGACGTCCCCCAAGCCACTCCGGACCAGATTGCGGCCATGTTCAACACGAATCGGCCACCGGTGGAGCCGATTCCTCGAGTGCTGATAGGATCGTACACACCAAACTTGCAGCAACACCCTATCAGTCCCTAGCTCGTTCACGATCAGCCGACTCATGAGGAGCACCAATCTCCTCAAGATCACGTGGGGCAATTTTAATCCTCAATATCGCCTCATTCACCCCGGATGCGATCAGCAGGCATTGCCTTTAGTTTGATCAATTTGAGCCGATACATCAGCAGGTGCAAGGATGTAACACCCTGAGGTGTTTTCCCTTTTTAAAAATCCAAAAGAAAAATCGTAAAAGAAAAATCGTTGGAATTAACTAGAGAGAATAAATAATTTTAAAAAACCAAATGTTAAATGGAAATGGCATGGTGGGATTTTTCCTAAATTCTACATGTAAAAATACACTAACATGATTTTTAGTGGAATTTTCAGAGCACAAGAAATAATTTTTAACCAATTAAAATCAAAATCAGAATAAATAAATCCCGGGAATTTCTTTTCTCTCTCCTCCTGTACATTTCCTGCTCTTTTCGGTCGTGGGCCGCCGACCCAACCTCTCCCGCGCACGCCAGCCGATCGGCCCAGCCGATCCGGCCCACGCGCCGCTCTCTGTCCTCTCTCTCGTGGGCCGGCCGAAGGCTACGGCCCGTTAAACCCTCGCGCTCGCCAACAAGTCTATATCGCCTCCTCCTTTATCCTGGGACACTGATAGGTGGGGCCCGCCTGTCAGGCCGTCGTCCCCGACCCCGGCTGCCTCGGCGCCATTTCCGTCGCCTCCCTCAGCTTGGATCTCGCGCACCCGCTTTCCCCGCGTTCCGGGATCCCACCGCCTTAACTCCCCACCGTGCCCGCCGGCATTCAAAGCCCCGGCCGCCGCTCCCGCGCGCTCTAATGGCCGGATTTCATCACCGGCCATTACTTTTCTTAAACTGCGCCGGTGAGAAATTCCGCCCTTATCCGGTCGCCACCGACCTCCCCATCCCCTATTTAAGCACCCCCTCGCCCTCCCCGAGCTCCCCACACCTCCACTCAAGCCTCTCTCTCTCCGTCGTCCCCGCGCCGTGCGCCTTCTCTTAGGACCTCGTTGTCGAGCTTCGACCGTGTTTTCCCGTTGCTCCGAGGTATCCCGAGCTCCACCGACTCCTCCCTCCTCGTCGCCGGTGCCTGCGCCACTTCGGCCACCCCTTCCCGAGTGCTTCTGCCGTCTCCCTCGCCGCCATCGCCGTCGTCTCCCAGAAAACCCAGAAAACTTCTAAAAATCATATCTTTTCAATCCGACCTCCGTTTTAGCCCATTCAAATTTCATTGAATTCATAAAAATGCCAAGAATCCATTAAAAATGGTTTTGTTCCCTGTTTTAGTAGCTTTTTAGCCTGTTTTGTTGAAGTGCTTATTTGGCGTGTAGATCCCGGTAGTCCCTCCGTCCCGGTTTACTTTGAAGTCGTCGAGGAAGTCCTCCAAGCCGAAGAGCAAGGCAAGTCATACCACATTATTGACCATATTGCTCCCATTTTGCTAAAACACCTGTTTTATTCTATGAAATTGCATGTATTTTATATTGTCATTTCATGGGAAATAGTACACCTTATGCTTAGTTTATGCCTTAGGTTTGACACCCCAAACCCTTTGATCAAACTTGGGTTAATAATATGATTAGATTCAGGACTAGGTTATGCTTAGCCTAGCTTAGACTCACTAGCTCACAAATTGGGTCATCTCTCACTTAATTTATCTCTCCCGGACTTCGTTCGAGGATTAATGATTCTAGATTCAGTGAACCGACTAATAACTGAAATATGACAAATGGTGGGAATGTGGGCGCTATGGTCTTGGTTAGCGATGCCCATAGCGCTTAAGGACCGGTTCATGGGACCCTCGGGAGAACGACTGCAAACCACAAGCCGAAATGGGTAAGGTAGGTCCCGTAGTGTAGCTCTCTCCTAGCCGACGAACCCATCGGCAAGGGTGAGCAGGATGGAGTTTCGCCGGCCCTGTAAGGGTTGCTAGGTGCCGGATCCACCAAGGCACTGGGCCGCCCACTCCCGTGGTCCGGAGTGGGGGCAAAACCTTGGTGGGGTTCGCTTGGTTAGTCGGGAGGTTGTAAAATCAAAGTGTGTTTGATTCGTTTTTTAATGATGAACAATTGGTATTTGGGATTTATTGGTTTAAGTGTTTTTATGTTGAAAGAGTTGAATTTTCGGACGATGAATGTTGTTCACGCCTGCTACAGGCCCTGACTCGGGCGTGTTCTCATTGGTCTCGACGGAGGTGGGGCGGCGACAGTGCGCTGCTCGCGGTCGACCGGCCGAGCCGCCGACGGTTGCCGATTTCGTTTCGGTTTTGGTTTCGGCTTGTTTCCTTATACATACATGGAAGTTTCGTGTTCCTATGCACGTATCTCGGTTGTTTATGTTAACAATGAGTCAAGTTTAGATAGCTTGTGCTCGGATATGGTATTCTTTATTTAATTGTGTGTAGGTATTCTTTACGCCTCGGGAAAGTGTTGCCGGTGATCGAGCCGGAGTCAACTTGGAGATAAGGTGACGTTCGAGATGGGGATCATGCGGATGCCGAAGGGTAGAGATTAGTGCACATGTTTGGAAAGTTTCCATATGGCATACAATGGAGATATTGTTGCGTATGGAAAGCGAAATTTCGGTTTTAGGAAAATCGAGATTGTTACGCTTGGTTATGTATAGTTTGTTTCTTGTACGGGAAGGTTTCCTAGTGGATTAGGACTTCTTGTATGAGTTGGATTCGTGGCTCTGGCTACGGATTTTATGTATAAATAGTGAGGGAGGCGTGGCCTCTCGGTATCGCTTTTGAGTTCAAGTTTTAGAGTTTCTCAAGTTAGGGTTTCAAGTTTAGATTGAGATTTTGTGAGGAGTGCTTTGTTCGCACTTTGTAAACATAGAGAGTTTCAATAAAGATCAATTTTCTTGATAGTTCTTTTGTGTCTACTTCTTCCTTGGTGCGGCGGCGTAATTCGGATCTCGCTAACCGGTCGACTCACGTACACTATAGCGGTCGACCGCGCCTTTCGGTTAGACCGCTACCACGTTGGCGGTCGACCGACGTCGTCGGTTCTTCATCGGCATCGGCTACTACAAGCAAATCGGTTGAGGCGATCGGCTAGGGCGGTCGACCGTAGTTTACTTGGCGGCCGATCGATCGAACGCTTTGGTCGACCGGCAAGCACCCGCGGTCGACCGGCGTCGAAAAACAGAGGTAAAGTTTTATTTCCGCTAAAACTTTGTTTTTGGGGTACTCAACCATTCACCCCCTCTCGGTTGGCTTTTCGTTGGGCATTCGATCCTACAAGTGGTATCGAGCCACGTTTTTCTCGCTTTGGATTTTCTTTGATCTAAAGTTTTTATCATGTCGAATAAATTTTCAACAAAACCGCATGTTTTTTATGGCACCGATTTTGCGTATTGGTGTAGTAAGATGCAATCTTACATCATGGCTCAAGACTATGATGTGTGGCAAAAGGTTGCGCTTCCCTACACCATACCCGATGCCATTAATACTGATGCTTTGAAAACTGAGTTTAATAACAATTGCAAAGCTCGCAATATTTTGTTGAATGGAATTTCGCGTTCGATTTTGATCGTGTTTCTCATCTTCAAACCGCTAATGAAATTTGGAACGTTTTGAAAACTTTCATCAAGGAACTACAAACATAAAAGAACTTCGTCGAGATCTTTCTAAAAAGGAATATATAAAATTTGAGATGAAACTCATTAAGCTTTGGATGACTATCTTAGTAGGTTTAATAAAATCTTGAGCAATCTTAGATCCGTTGATTCTTCTTATGACACTAATTATCCACAGCCGAGATTTCTCGCCACTTTTTAAATGGTCTTGACATGTCTGTTTGGGAGATGAAAGTAACTTCTATTCAAGAATCTCGTTAACATGGCGAATTTGACTTTGGATTCGCTTTATACAAAACTCAAAACTCATGAGATGAATATTCTTCTCGAAAAACGGATTCTAAGTCAAGTGCTTTGATTTCTCCTTCGACTTCTTCGGATGTTGCTTCTTCGTCATCTCCAAATGCTCTTGCTTTGATTAACGCCATGTCCGATGAACAACTCGAGCAATTCGAGGAGGAGGACTTGGCTCTTGCTACTAACAAACTTTTCAGAGCTATGAACAGAGTTAGGTTCGTAGAAGAAAGGAGGACCAACGCGTTGCTTTGAATGCGGCGCCTTGGATCACATCCACTCCAACCGCCCCAAGCTTGGGAGGAGCAAGAAGGAGGACAAGAGCGCCGAGAAGACAAAGGATGACAAACCCAAGGGTAGGCGCTCCAAGGAGATGATCAAGAAAGTGGCCGAGTCAAGTCTATGCCGCTTTTGAGCCACTCGCCGACATAGACTCGACAAAGGAGGACGAGAAGGGCAAGAACATCTCCGGCGTTTGTCTCATGACGCATGGAGACGAAGATTCTTCGGATGAAGAAAATGGGGTAAGCTCACTTGAGGATGCAATTCTTGTTTTAAGTGCTAAGAATAAAAATGTGAGAAAATGTTTAAAAACAAGAATTTGTAATTGAATCTTTAAATGCGTAAATTGCTAGATTGAAATCTCTTATTCCCAATGATGATAATTGCAAAATTGTGAGGTTTTAATGCTAGAAATTTCAAAAATTAGAGATGTCAATAATTCTCAAGTTTTAGCTTCTAAATCTTGTTTAACTTGTGATGCTAATGAATTGAAACTAAAAGATGCTTTAGCTCGTGTTAAGCACATGGAAGAAATAGTTAAATAAGATGAGGTAGCTTCTTGCTCTAGATGTCGCAAAGGCAAAGAAGTTTTAATTGATTGTGAAAATTGTGTTAATCTTGGAAAAGAAGTTTCTTACTTGAAAAGTTCTTTGCAAAAATTTTCCAATGGTAAGAAACAACTTAACATGATTTTGGACAAATCAAAAGTGTGTAGCAACAATAAAGGAATAGGTTTTGATGCTCATGATTATTTCACCAAAAATCCTCCAAATGTTTTAGGAATAACTGAAAACGGTGAAATCTTGACAAAACCTAACACCATGAAAACATTTTCAAGTCTCATTGAAATTTGCCATCTCTTCTCGTTTATCTAAAAGAAACTAAACCGAATTCTTCAAAACCATCTGTTACTAAAGAAAAGTTTTCTTGCTCTTTTTGTGGTAAAGATGATCATCTTGTTGGTTTTTGTTTCAGATTAGCACGAAAACAGAAAAAGGAAAGAGAAAATAATTTTGCAAAATCAAAATGGCAAAAATATGGTTTTCCCTCGGGAAGGCCGGTCGGACCGCAGCTGGTCCACCGGCCGACCGGCCCGGCACTCCTGCCCGGTCGACCAGACGGCTCGTCGCCCTGGCCAGTGGCGCCGGTGGGCCGCCCACCGGCAAGACAAGAAGCCCCAAAGGAATTTTTCAAAATTCCAAAACCTTTTCTCTCGTGGTTTTGTGCCTATTGGAACTACGGTCGTGTGTCTCGATCGGATTCCTAAGTTTCTTTTAACTAACCCCGCATCGAGGCCTCGACATCCTTTGTTTTGTAGGCTTTCGTGGCGAGGAAGGAGAATGTGTGGATCATGGACTCGTTGTTCGCGGCGCATGACCGGTGACAAGAAGTGGTTTTCCTCCCTCAAGTTGGCATCCAAGACGGAATCAATAATCTTTGGGGATGCTTCAACAAGTGCCGTTATTGCTACCGGATTCGTCAAGGTAAGTGACAAGTTCGAATTAAAAGAGGTAGCTTTGGTAGAAGATTTTAAATACAATTTACTTTCGCCACAAATTGTTGATGAAAACTTTGAAGTTCACTTCAAGAAAACCGGAAGTAAAATATTTGATTCTTGTGGTGATTCGTTTTTGAACATTTCTCGTTTTGGGTGAGTTTTTAAAGCTGATTTTGAAAACCCCGTTTCTCCCGTTGTTACTTGTTTAGTTGCAAAATTCAACAAAGATTTGATGTTCGGCATCGTAGACTTGGTCATGTTGGATTTGATCATTTGACTCGTTTAAGTGGTTTGGATCTTGTTCGTGGTTTGCCAAAACTCAAAAAGGATCTTGATTTGGTTTGTGCACCATGTCGTCATGGTAAAATGGTTGCTCCTTCTCACACACCAATTCTTTCGTGATAACGGATGCACCGGGACGCTTTTACACATGGACACCGTTGGTCCAGGCCTAGAGTGCAACTGTTGGAGAAAAATGGTATGTGTTAGTTACGTTGACGATTTTTCTCGATATTCTTGGGTTTTCTTCATGGCAACTAAGGACGATGTTAGTGATATGCCCTAGAGGCAACATGGAGATGTTGGATATCACGTCAATGTTTATGTATAAATGAATAAAGTGTTATTCAGTTCCATGAAATAGACATCTTGTATTGATCAATAAGTACGTGACTTATTTATGAGACTCGATATGTATGAATCTATTTCTAAACGATCCTCGATCATATGTCATATTGTTGGAACAAATATGATTCTAAGATCGGCATGTTTATTGATTGATGATCATGTCTCATAGATCATGGGTATGGAGATACCAAATCAATAAACATGGACATATGTGTTAGAGAACACATTGTTGGATAGACCCACCATGAGACACTACAGGAATTAATGTGCCATTAGTTGGTCTCAGGTAGTGTTGGTACAAAGTCCTTAGACCTGAGATCACCATGGATTCCAACATGTGTAGTAGCCTACTTTGGGACTACCAAACGCTATTCCGTAACTGGGTAGTTATAAAGGTAGTTTTCGGGTTTGCTATGAAACATGGAGTGGGATGTGAGTGATCAAGATGGAATTTGCCCCTCCTTTGGAGAGATATCTCTGGGCCCCTCGAGGTAATGGATTATGAAAATGCATGGCCATGCTAAGTTGATTGAGGAGTCAATCAACAGACAGATAATCCAATACGGTTCGAGTGAATGGTTAAGCTATTGAAGGGATGGCACACATCTTGCCTATAGCTTAATTGGTATCGTGAGGCAAAGGGATTTGTGTACACATTACAGGTTCAGAGCCGATATTATATTCTTGTATACTATGGTGTCAATATGTGCCGCTAGGCGCCGCATTGAGTGCCTGGCCGAGCTGGACTCGAGCCGACGATCGGCTAAGTTAGACTATAGCCGAAACCGAGTATACCTGAACCTGCTGTGGTCGCACGCTTGGGGATAGAATAGATATTCGAGTTGGACTCGGATACGGCTCGATCGGATAGGGATCCGATTGGATAGAGTCCTATGGGCTTACGACGTATGGGCGGCCAACTCTATGAGATACGGATGAGATCCGATTCAAAATAGAGTCCTAATCGGCCACTAGTCCCCGCCGGCCGACTCTATATAAAGGAGGGAGGGGTGGAGAGTCGTGACACGTCAATTGCATCGCGTGCAATGTAAGTCGCCGAGATCAATCTCCACGGAAACCCTCCCCACTTTCGAGCCAAACCCTAGCCTTGCATCGCGTGCTAGCACACGGGTGTTCGCGCTCGTCCCCTGACGTGTGGATACCGGTAGAGGCGCTCGCTACGTTGCACGCCTGTTCATCGGCCGTGGAGGAATCGGTTGCGTCGAGCGCATCGGAGCGAGGCGTGAGAACATGAGGCTCGACGACGAGCGAGGCGCGACCGGCTGATTGGCGAATCGACCGTCTCCGGAATCTTGCCGGCTTGCGAGAATCGGCTACACTGTTCGGATCGGATAGCCCCGATTGGTCAAGCTTTCGCCGCACACTCCAATCGGTAACGATCTATCGGCCCTTACTTGCAAGTGTTCCCTGGTTTGCGGTAGAAAAGTTTTGTTTTCGCTAGCGTAGCCTCGCCGTAACCCTTCGTACAAGGCCTTTGGACACTTTCGAAGTCTTTTTCTTCGCTTAAATTGTGAAATTCCCAACTCTTTGAAAACAATTAGAAGTGATAATGGTGGTGAATTTAAAAATGCCTCTTTTGAACATTTTTGTGTTGAAAAAGGAATTGAACATCAATTTTCTTCTCCATGTGTTCCTCAACAAAATGGTGTTGTCGAAAGAAAAATCGTTCTTTGGTTGAAATGGCTAGGACAATGCTAGATGAATATCACACACCTAGAAAATTTTGGGCCGAAGCTATTAACACTCGCTTGCTATGTTTCTAATCGCATTTTTCTTGCGTTCTAAACTTGGCAAAACTCCTTATGAGCTTCGTTTTGGTCGTCAGCCTAAAGTTTCACATTTGCGTGTTTTTGGTTGCAAGTGCTTTGTGTTAAAATCTGGAAATTTGGATAAGTTTGAATCACGTTCAATTGATGGTTTATTTCTTGGTTATCCCGCACACACTCGTGGCTATCGTGTACTTTTTTGGAGACTAACAAAATTGTCGAGACTTGCGAAGTCACCTTTGATGAGGCTAGTCCCTGTGACTAGACCAGATTTTTCGTACACCGCCACAGATCGGGGGAGTTTGGTCGAATCTTTGAAGACGAAAGCGACAACGATGACGATGAGGTCGACCTGCCCGGTCAGACCAACCAGGTGCCGCTTCGGCCGACCGGCAGCTCGCCTCTGGCCGACCGACCAGAGACCCTGGCCGACCGGCGGGCCAACTTCTTCTGACTCCGTTGATTCCAATCAAGAAGATTCTTCGGGGACCACGATTAGTGCTGAACCAGTAACGTGAATCAACTTCTGAGATCACCGCACCCTTGCACATTCAGCCGACTACATCCGCCTACAAATAATAGGTAATTTAAATGAGCGGACAACGAGATCTAAGGTAACTCGCGCATGACTCTCGCAAATTCTGCTTTTGTTGCTTCTTTTGAACCTAAAGATGTTACTCATGCATTAACCGATGAATCATGGATTAACGCCATGCATGAAGAACTTGAAAATTTTGAAAGAAATAAAGTTTGGTCTTTAGTTGAACCTCCTTTTCCGGACATAATGTTATTGGAACCAAGTGGGTTTTCAAAAATAAACAAAATGAGGATGGTTTGATTGTTCTGCAATAAGGCTAGACTAGTTGCTCGTGGTTATACTCAGTGGAGGGTTTGGATTTTGATGAAACTTTTGCTCTGTTGCTAGGATTGAGGCAATTAGGCTTTTGCTAGTTTTTTGCCGCTTCTAAAGGTTTTAAATTGTTTCAAATGGATGTTAAAAGTGCTTTTCTAAATGGTTTTATACAGGAAGAAGTTTATGTTAAACAACCACCTGTGTTTTGAAAATCCCGATTTTCCCAACCATGTTTTTAAACTTTCAAAAGCTTTATATGGTTTGAAACAAGCACCTAGAGCATGGTATAACAGACTTAAGAACTTTTTGCTTGAAAAAGGTTTTCAAATGGGAAAATTGATAAAACTCTTTTTGTTCTTAAGCATGGTGAAAATCAACTTTTCGTTCGATATATGTTGATGATATCATCTTTGGTTGTTCGACTCACTCTTTGGTTGTAGAATTTGCCGAGACTATGCGTAGGGAGTTTGAGATGAGTATGATGGGTGAGTCGTCGTATTTCTTGGGTTTACAAATCAAGCAAACACCTCAAGGTACGTTCATTCATCAAACAAAGAACACCAAAGATCTTTTGCACAGGTTCAAGATGGAGAGTTGCAAGCCAATCTCTACACCCATTGGATCTACCGCCGTTCTTGATCCCGATGAAGATGGTGAAGTGTGGATCAAAAGGAGTATAGAAGCATGATAGGATCTTTGTTGTATCTAACTCGCTTCTAGACTGACATATAATTTGCCGTGTGTTTGTGCGCGCTTTCAAGCTTCTCCACGTGCGTCTCATCGTCAAGCGGTCAAGCGCATCATGAGGTATTTGAGTCATACACTTGAGTTTGGTATTTGGTATTCAACTTCATCTTCTCTTTGCTTAAGTGGTTATTCGATGCCGATTTTGCGGGTTGTAGAATTGATAGAAAAAGTACTAGTGAAACATGTTATTTTGTTGGAACTTCTTTGATTGCATGGTCTTCTAGGAAATAGCCTAGTGTAGTTCAATCCACCGCCGAATCGAATATGTTGCCGCCGCTAGTTGTTGTTCTCGATTCTCCGCCGATTTCTACTTTAAAAGATTATGGACTTGTTTTTGAAAATGTGCCTCTTTATTATGATAATACAAGTGCCATTAACATTGCTAAGAATCCTCGTTCAACACTCACGCACCAAACACATTGATATTCGTTTTCACTTCTTGCGAGATCATGTTGAGAAGAAAGATGTTGAATTGAAATTTTGGATACAAAATTGTAACTTGCCGATATTTTTACAAAACCATTGGATTCTTCTCGCTTTGCTTTTCTTCGAGGGGAATTGGGAATCATTCATCCTTTTGGCATATTTTGAGGGGGAGTTTTTGTGCTCTTTGATTTATCAAGCTACATGATTGAAATAAATTAAAAAAATGAGAGCTTTATCCATACATATTGTTGATCATGAGCATGCTAGCAATGTTATGAAGATTTATTTGTCACTAGCATAACTTATATGTATTCTAGTATTTTTATGTGATCTAGATTTTATATTTAAGAGAAATAATGCATGACACCTTAAAGCAATACTTGAATTAAAGAAATATGCAATGTTGATACTGCATTTTGTGTTGGATTTTAAATGCTTATATATATATATTATGTTGCTTTAATATTCCTCAAATTACTTAAAATTGTTCATTGTGAAAAGAGAATAAAATATTATCTATGAGAGAAAAATGAATACCGAATCCTTGAAAACACCTTGACGACAAGGACGTATTCGATGTGAGCAAAAATAATGAGTACCGAATCCTTGGAAACAATGCTTGACGACAAGGACGTACTCTAATAATTGAGAGAAAAATATGAGCAACAAATATGGCTCAAATCAATATGAAAAAGTTTTCTCTTCAATTATATGTGCAAAAAGATATATTTGAGAAAGAATAAAGATTGCAATAGGTATATATATCTCGGATTTATTTTTCAACCTATGTGCTTGTAAAGATGTTGCATTATAAATCATTGAAATCCATGAATTTTTATTGTGTTATTGCTCTTAATTATAAAATATTTGATTCATGATTATACTTTAATGCATACTTGCTATCTAATTGATAAATTTATCTTCTTATTATTGCAACACATGACTTGACTTGCTTTATGTATGGTGCTAAGCTCTTGAAAATTAAATGAACATAATTCCTATGCTTGATGAATTCATTGTCAAAAGGGGAGAAAATAATGTTGTTTGGGAGAAAACATTTGCATGGGACATCGTTTGCAAGTTTTTTTGGGGTCAAAGGATTTTCTTTCTTTTCAAAAGGGGAGAAATTTTCTTTGATTTTTGAGCTCTCAAATGCTTTTTATCATTTTTGTTTTTAACTTTTCAAACATCAAAACAACTCTTTTATTTTGTTTGCCAATGTGTTCATCAAGGGGGAGATTGTAAAATCAAAGTGTGTTTGATTCGTTTTTTAATGATGAACAATTGGTATTTGGGATTTATTGGTTTAAGTGTTTTGATGTTGAAAGAGTTGAATTTTCTGACGATGAACAAGTGCTGGCCAGCACATACCCGGCCTCGACGGGCGTGTTCTCGCCGGTCTGACCGGAGGTGTTTCGACGGTCACACCAGTAGTTGCTCATGGCCGACCGCCGAGCCGTCCGACCGGTTGCCGATTTCGCTTCGGTTTTGGTTTCGCTTGTTTCCTTATACATACATGAAAGTTTCGTGTTCCTATGCACGTATCCGGTTGTTTATGTTAACAATGAGTCAAGTTTGGATAGCTTGTGCTCGGATATGGTATTCTTTATTTAATTGTGTGCGGTGTATTCTTTACGCCTCGGGAAAGTGTTGCTGATCTAGTCTGAGTCAACTTGGAGATAATGTGACGCTCGAGATGGGGATCATGCGGGATGTGAAGGGTAGAGATTAGTGCACATGATTGGAAAGTTTCCATATGGCATACAATGGAGATATTGTTGCGTATGGAAATAAATTTCGATTTTAGGAAAATCGAGATTGTTACGCTTGGTTATGTATAGTTTGTTTCTTGTACGGGAAGGTTTCCTAGTGGATTAGGACTTTTGTATGAGTTGGATTCGTCACATCCCGAGTTTTTCCCTAATTCATTTAAAATAATTTACCCGGAAATAATCGGAATTTCGAAATTAACCCGAGTCAACCTATAATTTTAAAATGCAATTAATAAATGGAAATGACATGATAGGATTTTTCTTGAATTCTTCATGTCAAAATACGCTAATGTGATTTTTACTGAATTTTTAGAGCACTCTAAGTATTTTTAATCAATTAAATAAGAAAACAGGAATTTAATTAAGTCCCTTTTTCCTTTTTCTTTTTCTTTTCTTTTCTTTCCTTTTTCCGTACGCCCGTACGGTCCTTTTCCCGCCCGACGCCGTAACGGGCCGTCGGCCCGTCTCCGCGCGCGCCACCTCTCCTGGCCAGGCCGAAGCCCACGGTCCCGCCGTGCCGCGCAAGTCCGGCGCTCCTCCTCGCGCCGCGGCCACCGATGTGTGGGCCCCACTGCCGGAGCCGCTCCCCGTGCCCGGCCGCCCAACCGCCGCCGCCATAGCCGCGCCGCCCGCCTCTTCCCGGCCGTTTCGCGCGCCGCGCCGCGTGGCCCCACGCCGGCTCCGCCCGTGCCGCGCACCCGTGCCCGCACTTCCGCGCGCGCACGCCCGCCGCGCCCGAAACGGTCGCCGTATATCCTCTCTCTCTCTCCGAGTCCGAGAACGCCGGCGACCTTATCCCCGCCGTTCGTGCCCGTTTCGCCTCCTCTCTCCCCCTTTAAAACCCCTCGAGCTCCGCCTCGTTTCCCTTTGTTCGCCGTGGTTTCTAGCCCGTGTCGCCGCCGTTCTCCGTCGCTCATCCGCCGGTGAGCTCGCCGCCGTCCCCGGTTCCTTTTGGTTTTCGTTTGCTTCCTTCCTTTCGCGCGCACGCCGCCGCTCGCCGAGTCAAGCCGCGCCGGTCCGCTGCCGCTGCCGGTCGCCGCCGCCCCCGCCGCTGCCGGGTCGTCGCCGCGCCCGCCGCGCCGCTGGATGGTCGCCGCCGGCGCCCGCCGCCGCCACCCGTGGAACCCTAACCCTAACCCTAACCCTAACCCTAGCGTCGCCCTCTCTCGTGCCGTCCGATCTTGCGGATCGGGACGGATCTGCGCCGTCCCGATCGCGACGGATCTGCGCCGCCCGATCGCCGCCATCCGGCCGCCTGTGTCGCGCGCAAGGCCGCGCGATCCGGCCGCTGATTGCGCCACGTGGCGGCAATCCGCCGCCGCGCTCGTCTCCCAAGGCTGCAGCATTGGCGCCGACGCCGCCCTAGGGCCGACGCTACCGCCGACGCCATGCCGACGCCAGCCCCGTGCCGCGCAAGGGTGACGTCACCAGTGGACTTAATTGCGCAATAAATAATTTAATCTTTTTCGTTTAGTTTAAAAATCGCAATTAAACTTCTAAAATTCATATCTTTTGAATCCGAGCTCCGTTTAGCCCATTCAAATTTCATTAAATCCAGAAAAATGTCAAGAATCCATTAAAAATACTTTTCAGTGCTGTTTCAGTAGACTTTTTAGGGTGTTTGTTGAGTGCTTTGTTTGTCGTGTAGATCCCGAGTTTTCCTGGCGAGCCCGTTCTTCAAGTAGTCGCCGAGGTTCCTCGCCCCGAGCAAGGCAAGTCATACCTTACATTGACCATATTGTACCTATTTTATGTAAATACCTCTATTTCATTCAAATACCGCATATGTTTTAGAATGTCATTTCATGGGATGTTTTGTACCTATTGTACTCAACCATAAGATTGTTTACCTTATACCATTGATAACTTGGGATCCAATGTGACTAGATGATAGTTTAAGGTTGCTTAGTCATGCTTAGTGCAACTAGCTCACTTAAGGGAGTCACACTAATCAAGTTTATTTCTAAAGTGGATCTTCCGACGATATTAAGATATGACTTTGGTTTTAATAATATTGAATTATAAGAAAGGTGGGTCGTGAGCACATGGTTGGACTTTGGTTAGCGTGCTCATGACGATTAAGGACCGGTTCTCGGGAAACCCTGGAAGAAATGCCGTGCATACCACAAGCCAACATGGGTAATGGTCGGGCCCGTAGCATAGCCGTCTCTAGTTAACGTATCCCGAGAGGGTGAGCGTGATGGAGTTGGGTCGGCCCCGGTTTTAAGGGTTGATCAGCTTCCGGATTCACCGCGGCACTAGAGGGGGCTGCCCATTGCCCGATGGGGATGGGGGCGAAACCTTGGTGTGGTACGATTGATTAGAGGGGGTTGTGTGAAGGGTCCTGTCACAATTCCTTTCCGGGGCACCGTGGTGGTGCACCGGCGCACGGTAATGTGTTGTGGGATTGTGTCTTGTGGGTACAGCTTGTACACCTCTCGATCGAGTAAAAACTATTCGAATAGCCGTGCCCACGGTTACGGCGATCGACCGATTCACCTTGATTAGTCTCATTTACTTTATTCGAATGAAATGTTGGATTATGACTAGTGCAGTGGATGGATGGGCCCGTTGCAACGTGGTTTGAGCGTTGGACAGTGTTTATTTAATACCGCTTAAATGTTACTACTGCTTTACCGTCTTCAAATATTATTATTGTATTCTGCAAATGCTGTTTATGCAAATTGAGCCTCTTGACCATTCCTTGTTATTTATCTCGCATCATGTACCCCTTTTTCCGGTGTGACTTGTTGAGTACGGTGGTTGTACTCAGTCTTGCTTCTTTTTCCCCCTTCAGTGCCAGAGGTTGAGAGCGAGGTCTCCGAGGAGGTGTAGGCTTGTTCTCGTCAAGGTTTAGCTGTGGAGTTGGTGTTCCGCTTCGCTCGTGTCAAAGTTTAGCTTAAGTCAGTTTTTTTTTCTTTTCTGCTGCATTTATGTAACTTTTTTTTATTGTTTCTAAGACGAGGATTCTGTATTATCAATAACGTCGATTTGTGTACCTCGGCTGATTCCTGGACGAGGATGTAATGCACAAATTAGCTGCAGAAATTCTGGTGTGAATTTCTGGGCGTGACAAGTTGGTATCAGAGCCTTCCTATGACTGTAGGACAAGCCAACTGGAAACCTTAAGAGCCCTCTAATTCTTTTCATGTGCATATGTTTTGAAAGAAAAAGGGGTGTTTTGAAAAGTGGAGTCAGCCTAGGGTTTAGGAATTGCGAAAATGGGATGTGGTCGTGGGTTTTGAGCATGTTTTGATTTTCCCACTCCTTTGTTTCTATAGATGGCAGTTCCCGGCCGACGCACCGGTGGAAAAGGGATGACAAGCTTCGTGCGTAGCCGGCGCGTATGGCCCTTGCAGCTTGGATATCCCGAAGCACCGAGTATACGACGCTTGCGCTCTCGCTGGCGAGTTGCCCTACCATGTTCGGTTGGAGGTTCACGGGTTTGTGGGAACGTGTCTTCCCAACATGGAGGTCACAGCCTTCCGGAGGCACGTCGATCACGCTTGTCAAGAAGCCGCCTACCCGATGTTGGCCAGATGAGGAGCCGCATGATGCCGACCTTCGCACCTCCTCCTACCGCTACCATCCCCGTCGAGGTAGTTCCTCGAGGTCGTGCATTCAAGTCTACGGCAGAGGAGAATGACACTACCTTCGCCACATGTGCACCGTGCTCAAAGGATCGGATCGATGCACTCCGACCTACACAAGGCGACCAAGGAGCCGAACGACAAGAAGATGCCGAGGATCGCGCGACCGCAGGACGAAGTGGTTCGTCCGAAGAAGGAGGTAGCCGAGTTGAAGGGACTCCCGCCACCGCTGGGGTTAGACTCCGCACTACGCCTCGAAGACCACCACCGCGCCCGTCCGTATCCAGCCGGCACCCGGATTCCACCGCCTTCTCCAGCCCCACCCGCCCAGCCTAGCCGGCTCCAAGCATCTCCCGTCGTGTCCCGCCCTCACCTTTGCTCTAGCTTCCTGCAAATCCAAAGTGTGGCGCAATGGTTGATCTCCATCTCCAAAGTGACTCAAGCTCGATAATTCGGCTGAAGACATGGACTCCAAGAGACTCAAGATTCCTCGGAGGGAAGAGGCAGGATCGGTTGGGCTACGGCAACCGACTCGAAGATTCCAAGTCTCGAGGTGACGCCCGAGGACTCCAGAGCCGTTCGGAAGAATGGGGATCTTCCGAAGGAAGCGTCGACTCCTCGCCTCGTGGATCGTTCTAGTTGCCCTCCTTAGTTTTACCGTTTTTCTTAGTTTGTCTTCTTGGTAGTTGCCGTGTGTTAGGCCGTGTGTGGATAGCCGGGCATGATATCAAGTGTGATATGACCGACCAATTAAGGATGTTTGGTGCTTTTCCTTGTTTCTAGTCAAGATCGTAACAATGCATTTGAATTCAAATAATAAAGATTAGTGCTAAGTCTCTGTCTGCTTTTTCTTCTTTTCTCTCTCTCGGCCTCGGCCGTCTCCTTCTGATGGTGAACACCGGACCGCCGGGCGAACAGCAACAATGGGCGTCAGTGCCGACAACCACGAGGCTCACGACGCCAATGGCAATGCTCCTCCACCGCCACCCGAGAATCCCACCATTGCTCAAGTGCTCGCTCACGCATTACGATGATGGCTGCAATGATGCAAGCAAATGCAACAACAACACCACCAGATGCAACAGCTAGCTTGTGCAAAGAAATGCAAAGAACAAGCCAGCAGGACAACCGCTTGCCGCCCCACCACCCCACCCAAGCCGCCGAGTTCCTTCGTGTCCGACCGCCGACCTTCTCCAAAGACCACCAATCCCATGAAGGCTAATGATTGGCTTCATGCCATAGAGAAGAAGTTGGATCTCCGCCGCAAGTGCACTGATCAAGAGAAAGTCTCTTTGCCACTCATCGCCATGTGGTCCCCGCTTCGCTTGGTGGGACAACTATTTGGTTACTCACCCTGCGGAGCAAATGTTACCCGGGAAGAGTTTCGTCGCAGCTTCAGGACCGCACATATTCCTGCGGGAATAGTTGCACGTAAAAGCGTGAGTTCCGTTCTCTTGAGCAGGTAATGGATCGCATCGAGTATCCGCACAAGTTCAATCGTCTTGCCCGTTATGCCCTAAGATGTGCGCACCGATGCAAAGGCAGAAAAGTTTTTGGCCGGTTTGGATGATGAACTCATGACAAGCTTATCTCGGAGAGTATGCTAACTTTGAGAAGCCGGTCGACAAGGCCATTCGACAGAAGATCGCCGCAACAAGATGATCAAGAAGAGAAAAGCATTCCGACACGACCTCCTCAACAAGCAGGGAAATCGCCAGAGGCCGCGTTTCATGCCTCGGAAGTCGAGTGGACCTACCACCATGATTGTTCGTCAAGATCGACCTTATCACCTGTGGAATTTCCAAACCGGGCAGAGTGACAGTGGTCGCAAACAGCCGCACTCCAGCCCGCGCCTCCAACAGCGCTTATCCAAAGAATGCCATGCCACCACCTCCAAGGAAGGACTCGGGAGGAAAGCCGGAGTCTGCGTTTCAACCGTGGTGACCAGTGGCATTTTGGACAAGTGTCCGGCCAAGACGCGCCGGGCCAAGGTTCATCCAGGCTCGAGTCAATCATGCGTCCGCCGAGGAAGCACTGCACCGCTCCCGGGTTATACCGGGTATGTTTCTCGTAAACTATACTCCCGCCACGTATTATTTGATTCTCGCGCCACGCATTCTTTTATCTCAAAGCAATTTGTTGGGGCACATGGGTTGTCGGTGAGGGACTTAAGATACCTATGCGGGTTCAAACCCCGGAAACCACTTGGAGACCACTCGCATTGTCCCTCGCAGCCATAGAAACTAAGGATCTATGTTTCTAGCCAACCTTATCCTCCTTCACCCAAAGGCATAGATGTTATTCTTGGGATGGATTGGTTGTCCAGACATAAGGGAGTAATTGACTGCGCTAGTCGCACCATTACTCTAATTAATACGAAAGGAGAAAGAGTTGTTTTTCGCTCTCCCATGCAAGTCAAGCCCGTAGCAAGTTTGAATCATGTTTCCACTGGGAATCGTCCGAAATGGCGGCCAAGACCCCGTAAAGTTAGAGGATATCCCCATCGTCGAGAATACCTCAAGTTTTCCCGAGGATTTAACTCGATGCCGCCAAAAAGGGAAATTGAATTCCGGATTGACCTAGTACCCGGACAGCCCCAATACACAAGAGGCCATATAGGATGGGAGCCAACGAGTTGGCCGAAGTAAAGAAGCAAGTGGATGAACAGTTGCAAAAAGGGTATATTCGCCGAGCACGTCGCCTTGGGGTGCTCCGATGATTTTTGTGGAAAAGAAAGACAAGACCAAGAGAATGTGTGTGGATTATCGAGCCCTCAATGAGGTTACTATCAAGAACAAGTATCCCCTACCACGGATTGATGACTTATTTGATCAACTCAAAGGGCCAAGGTATTTTCCAAGATAGATCCGCGATCGGGCTATCATCGCTGAGGATTCGGGAAGAGGACATTCCCAAGACCGCCTTCACCACTGTGTATGGAATGTACGAGTGTACTGGCCATGTCTTTTGGTTTAACCAATGCACCGGCTTTCTTTATGAATCTCGATGAACAAGGTGTTTATGGAGTTCTTGGATAAATTCGTGGTGGTGTTCATTGACGACATTTTGGTCTACTCTAAGTCGAGGAGGATCATCACAACATCTTCTGGACAAGACTCGAAAAGTTGAGAGACCATCAACTCTACGCCAAGTTTAGCAAGTGTGCTTTTCGGTTAAAGGAGGTACAGCTCCTCGGCCACATTGTGAATGCCCAAGGAGTAGCCGTGGATCCAAAGCAAATGTGGAATCGCACATAAGTGGACCCCGCCTAAAACAAGTAAACTACGCAGATCCGAAGTTTCCTTGGACTTGCGGGTTACTACCGCCGCTTCATTGAGAACTTCTCCAAAATCGCCAAGCCAATGACTCAACTGTTGAAGAAAGATGAGAAGTTTAAGTGGTCGTTAATGCAATAGGAGTTTTGAAGAGCTCAAGAGGAAGTTGGTGTCTCGCACCGTGTTGATAACGCCCGACCAAAGAAAGGACTTCCAAGTTTATTGTGACACATCTCGCCAAGGGTTGGGATGTGTGTTGATGCAAGAAGGCAAAGTGGTCGCATATGCATCTCGTCAATTACGCCCACATGAAAACAACTACCCCACTCATGATCTGGAGTTATCCGCAGTGGTTCATGCATTGAAGATCCGGCGACACTACCTAATTGGTAATCGTTGTGAAGTGTATACGGATCACAAAAGTCTTAAGTACATTTTCACCCAACCGATTTAAACCTCCGCAGAGAAGATGGTTGGAACCGATCAAAGATTATGACTTAGGATACATTACCATCCCAAGCAAAGCTAATGTGGTTGCGGATGCACTAAGCCGAAAGAGTTACCGCACCACCCTCGTGTCGAAGGAATGTGTGACCAAATATTGCAGGAATTCAAGAATCTAAATCTACGAGTGGTGGATTTTGGTTTTGTGGTCTGCTGGAAGCCCAACCCACTCTCATTGATCAAATTCGGGCTGCTCAGCGCCGGATCCCGAAATGGCCGAACTCAAGAAGAACATGAGAGTCGGAAAAGCTCGTGGTTTTTCGTAAGACGAACATGGCACAACTGGATGGGAAAGAGGCCGTGTGTGCCGAAGACAAGGATTTGAAAAGGCGATCCTTACGGAAGTTCACCAAACTCAATACTCAATTCACCCGGCAAGATAAAGATGTATCAAGACCTTAAAGAAAAGTTTTGGTGGGTCAAGCATGAGGAGGGAGATAGCCGAGTTTGTTGCACTTTGTGATGTTTGTCGAGTGAAGGCAGTAACATCAACGGCCCGCCGGACCGATGCAACCACTTCGCATTCTAGAGTGGAAATAGGAAGAAATTGAGATGGATTTCATCACGGGTTTACCCCGCACAACGTCGAGATATGACTCAATTTGGGTCGTGGTGGACCGACTCACCAAGGTGGCCCATTTCATACCCGCATACTACCTACTGGGGAAGAAGTTGGCGAGCTTTATCTCGCAAGGATCGTGTGTTTGCATGGCGTGCCTAAGAAGATCGTGTCCGATAGGGGAAGTCGCCTTTACTTCCAAATTCGGAAGAAGTTGCAAGAAGAACTTGGTAACCGTTTGAATTTCAGCACGGCCTATCATCCGCAAACGTACGGCCAAACCGAGAGAGTGAATCGATTTTGGAAGATATGCTAAGAGCATGCGCGCTCGATTTTGGAAAAGCGTGGGACAAAAGCTTGCCCTATGCCGAATTCTCTTACAACAACAGCACTGTGCCAGCATTCAAATGGCACCGTATGAAGCACTCGTATGGACGGAAATGCCGCACACCCCGTTCCGGGGACCAGACGGGCGAGCGCCAATTGTTTGGCACTAAGTAATAAGCGAAGCAGAGGAAAAGGTCCGAGTGATTCGGAAAGGTTGAAGATTGCGCAATCCGATGTAAGAGCTATGCCGATAATCGTCGAAGAGATCTCGCTTGAAGCGTGGGATTTTGTGTATCTTCGCGTCACACCACTCCGGGAGTACACCGTTTCCAAACCAAAGGTAAGTTGGCACCACGTTTCGTGGGACCATACAGATTCGGAACGTCGAGGAGAAGTGGCCTATCGACTGGAGCTTCCTCCAACATGACTCGGTATTCACAACGTATTTCATGTGTCCCAGCTGAAGAAGTGTTTAAGGGTACCAGTAAGAACAAAGCGAGTCCGCACTGTGCTGAAATCCAAGAGGACTTAACCTACGTAGAGACCGGCACGTATTCTTGAGGTCATGAGAGAAGGACTCGGAACAAGGTTATCGATTTTGCAAGGTTCAATGGACTCATCACTCCGAGGAAGAAGCTACTTGGGAACGAGAAGATGAGCTAAAGGCCGCGCACCCGCACCTCTTCGCCAAGCATTCTCCGACCCTCTGGGTCGAGATTCCGTTTAAGGGGTAGGTTGTCACATCCTGAGTTTTTCCCTAATTCATTTAAAATAATTTACCCGGAAATAATCGGAATTTCGAAATTAACCTCGAGTCAACCTATAATTTTAAAATGCAATTAATAAATGGAAATGACATGATAGGATTTTTCTTGAATTCTTCATGTCAAAATACGCTAACAGATTTTTACTGGAATTTTTAGAGCACTCAAAGTATTTTTAATCAATTAAATAAGAAAACAGAATTTAATTAAGTCTCTTTTCCTTTTTCTTTTTCTTTTTCTTTTTCTTTCCTTTTTCCGTATGCCCGTACGGTCCTTTTCCCGCCCGACGCCGTAACGGCCGTCGGCCCGTCCCACGCGCGCCACCTCCTCCCGTGGCCGAAGCCAGGTCCTGCCCCGGGCCAAGGCGCAAGCGCAAGTCCGGCGCTTCCCTCCCGCGCGGGCCACCGATTGTGTGGGCCCCACCTGCAGCCGCCTCCGCGCGGCCGCCCAACCGCCGCGCGCCATAGCCGCGCGCCCGCCTCTTCCCCGGCCGTTTCCGCGCCTGCGCCGTGCCCCACACCGGCCCGCCCGTGCCGCGCACCGTGCCCGCACTTCCCGCGCGCCGCAGGGTCAGCGCCGCCGCCCGAAACTGCCGTCGTATATCCCTCTCTCTCTCTCCGAGCCCGAGAACGCCTGGCGACCTTATCTCCGCTGTGCTTTCCGTGCCCGCTTTCGGCCTCCTCTCGTCCCCTTTAAAACCCCTCGAGCTCCGCCTCGTTTCCCTTTGTTCGCCGTGGTTTCTAGCCCGTGTCGCCACCGCTCTCCGTCGCTCATCCGCCGGTGAGCTCCGCCGCCGTCCCCGGTTCCTTTTGGTTTTCGCTTTGCTTCCTTTTTCCTTTCGCGCGCGCCGCCGCTCACATCGAAGTCCTGCCGCCGCCGGTCCGCCGCCGCCGCCGGGTCGCTTCTCGCCGCCCCCTGGGCCGCTCGCCGATGGTCGCGGCCGGCGGCCCCGCCGCCGCCGCCACCCGTGGAACCCCAACCCTAACCCTAACCCTAACCCTAGCGCCGCCCTTCTCTGCGTGCCGTCCGATCTTGCGGACGGACGGACCTGCGCCGTCCGATCGCGACGGATCTGCGCCGTCCGATCGTCGCCATCTCGCCGCCCGCATCGCGCCGCTGCTCGCCGCCGATCCGGCCGCCGTTGCAGTGCCTTACGCGGCGCAATCCGCCGCGCGCCCGTCTCCGCGCGCCGGCTGCAGCCTGACACGTGCCCTAGGGCGACGCCGCCCGCACGCGCCATGCCGACGCCAGCCCTCGTGCCGCGCAAGGGTGACGTCACTGTGTGGGACTTAATTGCGCAATAAATAATTTAATCTTTTCTCATTTAGTTTAAAAATCGCGATTAAACTTCTAAAATTCATATCTTTTGAATCCGAGTCTGCTTTTTAGCCCATTCAAATTTCATTAAATCCAGAAAAATGTCAAGAATCCATTAAAAATACTTTTCAGTGCTGTTTCAGTAGACTTTTAGGGTGTTTGTTGAGTGCTTTGTTTGTCGTGTAGATCCCGAGTTTTCCGCGAGCCCGTTCTCTTCGAAGTAGTCGCCGAGGTTCCTCGCCCTCGAGCAAGGCAAGTCATACCTTACATTGACCATATTGTACCTATTTTATGTAAATACCTCTATTTCATTCAAATACCGCATATGTTTTAGAATGTCATTTCATGGGATGTTTTGTACCTATTGTACTCAACCATAAGATTGTTTACCTTATACCATTGATAACTTGGGATCCAATGTGACTAGATGATAGTTTAAGGTTGAAGCTTAGTCATGCTTAGTGCAACTAGCTCACTTAAGGGAGTCACACTAATCAAGTTTATTTCTAAAGTGGATCTTCCGACGATATTAAGATATGACTTTGGTTTTAATAATATTGAATTATAAGAAAGGTGGGTCGTGAGCACATGGTTGGACTTTGGTTAGCGTGCTCATGACGATTAAGGACCGGTTCTCGGGAAACCCCGGAAGAAATGCCGTGCATACCACAAGCCAACATGGGTAATGGTGGGCCCGTAGCATAGTGTCTCTAGTTAACGTATCCCGTAGGTGAGCGTGATGGAGTTGGGTCGGCCCGGTTTTAAGGGTTGATCAGCTTCCGGATTCACCGCGGCACTAGAGGGGGCTGCCCATTGCCCATGGGATGGGGGCGAAACCTTGGTGTGGTACGATTGATTAGAGGGGTTGTGTGAAGGGTCCTGTCACAATTCCTTTCGGGGCACCGTGGTGGTGCACCGGCGCACGGTAATGTGTTGTGGGATTGTGTCTTGTGGGTACAGTTGTACACCTCTCGATCGAGTAAAAACTATTCGAATAGCCGTGCCCACGGTTACGGGCGATCGACCGATTCACCTTGATTAGTCTCATTTACTTTATTCGAATGAAATGTTGGATTATGACTAGTACAGGTGGATGGATGGGCCTCGTTGCAACGTGGTTTGAGCGTTGGACAGTGTTTATTTAATATCATCGCTTAAATGTTACTACTGCTTTACCGTCTTCAAATATTATTATTGTATTCTCGCAAATGTCGTTTATGCAAATTGAGCCTCTTGACCATTCCTTGTTATTTATCTCGCATCATGTACCCCTTTTCCTATGTGACTTGTTGAGTACTAGTGGTTGTACTCGATCTTGCTTCTTTTTCCCCCTTCAAAGGCGAGGTTGAGAGCGAGGTCTCCGAGGAGGTGTAGGCTTGTTCTAG